>JARQOD010000010.1:49769745-49782710 GCA_033576555.1 Oophaga sylvatica | reverse complement strand
CTAATGACACATTTGGGTTTCTGCTCCACCCGTCCCCTGCTCTGCTATATATTTTTTTAAACATTGCTCACAGGGGGCCTTGGATCGCTTTTTTGGGGGAAGACTTTTGCTTTTGATTTCCGCGGGGAACGACTTGCATCCCCCCGCGTTCCCTCTCCTTTCTCCCACCCCCAAATCTTGAAGGGGGCCCCCAACGGTTTGGGGACACTGGGGGCCCCAGCTGTCTTGGACCGGTGAGTGTGGGCCCCTGCACTGGGGGGGGAAACCGGGGGGTGCGGCGGAGCGCTAAGTGGGGGGTTTTTTCCAGGTGCAGATGCTGGAGTTGTTTTGCAAAACACTGGGAAGGTCCGGTCGGGCCGGGCGCTGTCCCTGCGGACGCAGAAGCGCAGCGTTTTTACTTTTACGCTAAGCCTCTGAGGTTTTGCAATCTGGCCCAATTTGGGGCTACCACGTGGGTCTAAAAGGAAGGGCACCCTGTACCCTCATGGCTTCTCTTGTAGGCCGTGATCAGTTTGGATTGTGCACCACGGGAACATTACAGGGAACTTGATATTTGGGCCAAGCACTGTGGGCGACTTGCGACGATTGGGGGGTGACCTCACCGTGCAGTTGTCTCACGTCACAATGAATACTATGATGTATACTTCTAGCTCAACAAAACTTGAGAAACAATATAATTTTTTCATATACTTTCTGTATCAATCACTCATGATGATCAAGATCTCTGCTTGCTGTCATCCAGTGTGAACCTTCATTGCTCACTTACAGTGGATTCATATCCGTTCTGGTCATGTGACGATGGCACCGATGATGGACTGATAATTCTATGAGCCGCACCCTGT
Organism: Oophaga sylvatica; assembly: GCA_033576555.1. Lineage (NCBI taxonomy): Eukaryota > Metazoa > Chordata > Amphibia > Anura > Dendrobatidae > Oophaga > Oophaga sylvatica. Next base: position 49,781,868 of record JARQOD010000010.1, on the reverse strand, counting down.
TGTGATCATCGCCAGTGGGAGCGAACAATGAAGGTTTCTATTTAATGACAGCAAGCAGAGATTTTGAAAATCATGAGGAATTCATATATAACTATATTGGAAAATTGGAGAATTTTTCTGTGATACAAAGTATTCCCTTTATGGGCCTCATCTTGCTCTTACAATGAGTTGTGCCTAATGACACACTTGGCTCTGCTCCATCCGTCACCTGCTCTGCTATCATAGTTTTTTACATTGCTCACAGGAGGCCTTGGATCAGCTGGATGAGGAAGACATTGCTATGATTTCCGCAGGGAACGACTTGCATCCCACCGCGTTCACCTCTCCTTTCTCCCACACCAAATCTTGCCAGAGGACCCCACGGATGTGACACTGGTGGCCCAGCTGTCTATGGACCGGTGAGTGTGGGTCCCTGCACTGCCCGGGGACCGGGTGGTGCAGGCGGAGCGCTAAGTGTTGGTATTTTCCAGGCTGCAGATGCTGGAGTTGATTTGCAGACACTGGGAAGGTCCGGTCAGCCTGGCGCTGTACCTGTCGGACGCAGAAGCGCAGCAGTTTTTACGTTACGCTCAAGCCTCTGAGGTTTTGCAATCTCGGACCAATATTGGCTACCACGTAGTCTACAAGGAAGGGCAGCTGTACCCCGTGAACCTCCTCCGAAATGTGGCCCTGAGGAATGCACAGACACCATACGTGTTCCTGTCTGACATTGACTTCCTGCCCATGTATGGACTGTATGAAAGCCTGAGGTTAGTAACGGCTGAGTGTGATCGTGGGGGTCTGACCGCAAGGACCACCATCACTTCTACAATGTGCCACGCTGCTGCCCCCATTCATCGTTCTAGGAATACAGAAGCAGCCGAGGGCACAAGCTCAGACGTTTTCACATCTGCCATATCTGTATCTAGGGTGTTTTCGGGACCTCAGTGGCGAGACCCCCAAAGAAAACACATTTCGCGATTGCCCATTCGTGATGCCATACATGTGTCTTATAAAATAATTTTCTAATATTTTAAAGGGGTAGTCCCATTGTAGACAACCTCTTTAAATATGAGCGACACGCAACAATCAGATAACTGCTATGAGTTCAGCTCCCCAGATCCTCGATTTATGCTGGAGGAATCCTCCGCAAGTCGAACGTCTCAGATGTGTGGCCGTTCATGTCTTCTGTCCTCCAAAGCAAGATCTGCTACTCATTAGGGGCTCGCCCATCAAGTCTCCCATACAGCTTAATATTGGGGTGTCCTAATGGTACAAGCCCTTTTAGCCTTTCCTGACCACCTGCCGGCTTTAATGCTCTTACAATCTGTAAGTAACCGTTCAGGTATCCGTGTCATGCGTGGAACCTAATGAGAAGGCAGACACGGTTTATTGCCGTTCCTGTCTTCTATTTCGCAGCATTAAGGATATAAGCAGCAAAGCCGATCCTTTTATTGGACCCTCACGATGGTCGGGTGTCTGCCGGGTATTGCTGATCCAGATCGGCTTCGCCTGTGACTTCTATTACTGTAGCTGATATTAAAGGGGGGAAAAAAAAAACGACCACAAATAAAACTGCTGCAGCGTCCCCCACAGGCACTGTATGAAATACACATATACACGCACGACCAGAAAACCCTAGAGGATTACTGCAGTTTAGTGTGAAAAATGCACAGTAGAAAGAAAACCATAGCAAAAAAAGACATTTCACTAATATTTATATAATCTCCCAAACGTCGGCGAAAAATAATCCTAGTGCATAGAAGAGGCGTTGTGCATCCTCAGGTTTCTCTGCAGTTATAAACTTGTGGATACAAGTTGGAGTTAAAATCGACTGCACGTTGCAGAGGGAGATCCACAATCATTTGTGCACAGTACCAGTCTTACCTATAGAGGGCGCTGCACAGAACGCATCCATCTACATGTCATGCCGTCACATAGGCGCTGACCGATGCATGGTCTTCTGTCTTCACAGCAATATTTTTCTACTTGTTCTTAGGAAATCCATAATTCAGGAAGATATGGTCAACACTCAGAAAGCTCTCGTAGTCCCAGCGTTTGAAACTCTCCGTTACCGTCTGTCCTTCCCGAAATCCAAAGCCGAGCTGCTCTCCATGCTGGATATGGGGGCGCTCTACACTTTCCGGTAAGATGTGATAGGAGCGGAGCTCAGTTGTTGGGGGTTTCTGATAACAAGCTTATGTAATTCTCAAGAACAACTGCAGAATAGTGAGTGCAGCTCTGGAGTATAATACAGGGTGTAACTCAGGATCAGTAATGTATGTACACAGTGACTGCACCAGCAGAATAGTGAGTGCAGCTCTGGCGTATATACAGGATGTAACTCAGGATCAGTAATGTAATGTATGTACACAGTGACTGCACCAGCAGAATAGTGAGTGCAGCTCTGGAGTATAATACAGGATGTAACTCAGGATCAGTAGTGTATGTACACAGTGACTGCACCAGCAGAATAGTGAGTGCAGCTCTGGATTATAATACAGGATGTAATCAGGATCATTAATGTAATGTATGTACACAGTGGCTGCACAGCAGAATAGTGAGTGCAGCTCTGGAGTATAATACAGGATGTAACTCAGGATCAGTAATGTAATGTATGTACATAGTGACTGCACCAGCAGAATAGTGAGTGCAGCTCTGGGGTATAATACAGGATGTAACTCAGGATCAGTAATGTAATGTATGTACACAGTGACTGCACCAGCAGAATAGTGAGTGCAGCTCTGGAGTGTATACAGGATGTACTCAGGATCAGTAATGTAATGTATGTACATAGTGACTGCACCAGCAGATAGTGAGTGCAGCTCTGGGGTATAATACAGGATGTAACTCAGGATCAGTATGTAATGTATGTACACAGTGACTGCACCAGCAGAATAGTGAGTGCAGCTCTGGGGTATAATGCAGGATGTAACTCAGGATCAGTAATGTAATGTATGTACACAGTGACTGCACCAGCAGAATAGTGAGTGCAGCTCTGGGTATAATGCAGGATGTAACTCAGGATCATTAATGTATGTACACAGTGACTGCACCAGCAGAATAGTGAGTGCAGCTCTGGAGTATAATACAGGGTGTAACTGGGGATCAGTAAAGGATAAGTAATAAGTGCCTGCACCAGCAGAATGAGTTCAGCTCTGAAGTATAATGCAGCATGTAATCCAATAAATGCACAGTGTTATTAATCATTCGGTGGTGGCCTTGTGGGGCCTTGCATATGATCCGTGACTGTGTGGTGCTGCCACCTGCTGGTAGTATTCCCATGTGTGGAAATATCTCTTTTTTTTCAGGTGTATGCACTAAAAACTGCAATCTGCTTATGTAATTGCACGTTTAGTGCAAATTTAAAGGGAAGGTGCCATCAAAAAGACGGATTTTGGTAAGAACTTACCTGTAAAATCCTTTTCAGCGAAGGAAGGAAAGGAGACACACTAGTAATGACTAGTGGGTAGGCGGAGCCCAGATAGGATTGACACCTCAGATTAAAAAGTGTTGACCGGCCCCTCCAGCTCGGGCTCCTCCTACTCCTGCTTCTTCAGTCGTACAAAAGCTTAGGGAAGAGCAAATATCACCAGCGGAGCAACATAACCCCTTCTGAAGGACTTCAGAGAAAAAGCAAGAATACAGGTTATGCATGCATGTAGGCAAAAAAAACCACACAGTTCCAGGTACTACTCACTGGACCTGACCACCGCGATGAGCTGGCAATGCTGGAAAGGAGCCATAGCGCGTCAACCTCAGTCCAGATAATCGCTATCAGAAGAGGGTCACGCCGCATCTGAAAACACATCAACACACTTCTGCCATGGGCGGGTGCTGTGTCTCCTTTCCTTCCTTCACTGAAAAGGATTTTACAGGTAAGTTCTTACCAAAATCCGTCTTTCAGCAGCAGAATGGAAGGAAAGGAGACACACTAGTAATGACTAGTGGGACGTCCCAAAGCAGTCCAAAAATTAAGGGTGGGAATATAACCAAGAAAAAACAGGCAGAATCCCAACAACCTTGGTAAATGCGCAACAGGCGCCAAATACAAGTTAACTAGAACTTTACACTACAGCCGCCTGTAGGACCCTGCGTCCTAAGGCCGCATCAGCGGAAGCACTGACGTCCACCTTATAAAACTTTGTAAACGTGTGGACGGAGCGCCAAGTCGCCGCTCGGCAGAGCTGAGCTGCCGAAGCCCCTTGATGAAAGGCCCACGATGAGGCCACAGCCCTCGTGGAATGAGCACGAATCTTAATCGGGCAAGGTTCGCCTTTAAGTCGGTAAGCCTCCAAAATGGCTGACCGAATCCAACGAGCTATAGAGTCCTTGGAAGCTCGTTGACCACGTCGACGACCTGCTGGAATCACAAACAAGGAGTCTGACTTCCTAAAACCTTGAGTAACAGACAAATAGAACTTCAAGGCCCGCACTAAATCCAATGTGTGCAAAACCCGTTCCTTTGCATTCCTCGGGCCCGGGCAAAGTGAAGGCAAAACAATATCCTGGTTAACATAGAATTGCGACACTACCTTAGGTAGAAAGTCGCCCCGTGTGCGAAGCACTACTCGATCCGGGTAAAATTCCAGGAAAGGAGGCGAGCAAGAAAGAGCCGCAACTCAGAAACCCTTCTCAAAGAAGTGACTGCGACTAGGAAGGCAACCTTCCAAGAAAGCAAAGAAAGGTTAGCAGAATCCATTGGCTCAAAAGGCCCATGCTGAAGAGCCTCCAGGACAAGGTTGAGCCGCCAAGGAGACACAGGTGCCTTCCGCGGCGGAAACTGACGGGTTACCCCGCGAAAAAAGGAGCGCACGTCCCTACGCGAGGCGATAACTTTCCGGAACAACAGGGACAGGGCAGAAACCTGACCCCTCAGGGTGCTAACTGCCAAACCCTTGTCCAGCCCGTACTGTAGAAAAGCCAACAGATTGGGAATGGAAAAAATCCTCGGGTTCCTTGAAGAACCCAAACACCACGAGAAGAAGGCTTCCCAGGTCTTGTGGTAAATTCTAGTAGTAGCCGGACCTCTGGCAGCTCGCAGAGTGGCAATGACTTCGGCTGAAAAACCTCTACGGGTCAGTATTTCGGTCTCAAGAGCCACGCCGTCAAACGCAGAGACTTCAAGTCCGGATGACGGACAGGACCCTGGGTTAACAGGTCCGGGCGAAGAGGAAGTGGAAATGGCGGTGCTGCCAAAAGCGACACCAGTGTCGAGAACCACGTCCTCCTTGGCCAATCTGGGGCTATCAATTTAGCCGGGATTCTCTCCAGTCTGATCCGACGCAGCACCTGAGGAAGTAAGGATATCGGCGGAAACACATAGATTAGCTCGAATCGGTCCCACGGGGTCACCAGAGCATCCACCGCCACAGCCTTCGGGTCCTTGTACCTGGACATGAAGGTCGGCAACTTGGCATTGGCCTGGATGCCATCAAATCCACTTGGGGAACTCCCCAAAGGGAGCACAGCAGTGCAAAGATCTCCGGATGAAGACTCCATTCTCCGGGATCCATCTTCTCTCGACTGAGGAAGTCCGCCGTGGTATTCTGACTCCTGGAATGTGAATCGCAGAGATGGCTGGTACTCTGTCCTCGGCCCAATTCAGGATCCGAGACACTTCCACCATGAGCCTGGAACTCCTCGTCCCGCCTTGGTGGTTGATATACGCGACCGCCGTTGCGTTGTCTGTCTGCACTCGGACTGGTAGACCGCTCAAAGGGACCGTCCAGTGTTGGAGGCAAAGGAAAATTGCCCTTAATTCCAAGATGTTGATCGGTAGAACAGACTCTTCCGATGACCATACTCCCTGAACCCAGAGATCGTTCCAGACACCCCCCCAGCCCGTCAGGCTGGCATCGGTGGTTATGACCGACCACCTCGGAGGAAGGAAAGACTTCCCCAGTGATAACGTTCCTGGACGTGACCACCAACTTAGGGACTCTCGCACCCTGCGAGAGATGAGGATACTGCGATCCAGTGCAATCTGCGATCGATCCCAATGACTCAGAATGAGCCTTTGGAGGGCTCTGGAATGAAACTGGGTAAACGGAAGCGCTTCCATGGAAGCCACCATCAGACCTAAAAGGCGCATACACTTCCGAAGGGACATTGCTGTCGAAGAGCTTCATAGTCTGTACATGTCGAAGGAGACATGTCCGCTTGTCTGGAGGTAGGGACACCACTGCCCGTACCGTGTCGAAATGCATCCCCAAAAACAGGATTGACTGCGACGGTTCCAGAGACGACTTCTCCCAAATGACCAGCCACCCGAAGTCCTCCAGGAGCTGAAGGGATAGATTGCGAGCCGTCACCGCCTCCTCTTTTGAGGACGCCACAATCAAAAGGTCGTCCAGATAGGCAATAATTGTGACTCCCTGTCTTCGAAGAATTGCCATGAGAGGCGCTAGAATTTTTGTAAAAACTCTGGGCGCTGAAGCCAAGCCGAATGGTAGGGCCACAAATTGGTAATGGTCCTGACCTATGGCAAAACGAAGGAAGCGCTGGTGAGCCCTTCCGACGGGAACATGCAAATAAGCGTCGCGAATGTCGATTGACACCAGAAAGTCGTTCTGCGACAGGGTTGCCACAACGGAGCGAAGTGACTCCATGCGGAATTTTTGGGTGTGGACATGCTGATTCAATCTTTTGAGATCCAGGATAGGACGAAATTTGTCCTCTTTTTTGGGGACCACAAAGAGATTTGAATAAAAACCTTTTCCCCGGTCCCTGTCGGAACCGGTTACACCACACCCTTCTGCAGAAGGAATTCCACCTCTCGCAGCAGAGCGGCAAATAGCTCGGGCTCTGACGGAATGTGAGACTGGCAAAATCTGTCCGGGGTTCGAGAAGAAAACTCTATGAAATAGCCTGCCGACACAACTCGCGTTACCCAGGAATCCGGAACGCAGGAAATCCAATTCGCCTTGAATTGGAGCAGGCGACCCCCCACTCGAGAGCCCTCGAGTGAGGACCTGGCGTCAGTCTGCCTTGGCGGGCTTCTTGTCAGTTTCCCGCTTGTCTTGACGGAAACTTTGTTTCCAAGGGGTGCGGGATTTCTGAGAAGACTTCTTTCCCAAAAAAGAGGGACGACCCGATCCCCAAGAAGACTGACCGGATCGTCCCCTAGACCGAAATACCGCCGACCATTACCGGTACTAGGTCTGCCAGACGTAGAAGCCATAGCCCTTCGCTGTGGTAAAGCCGCTTCTTTAGCCTTTGCCTTGGCAATCAGCTCTGTGAGATTAGATCCAAATAGCTGACCACCCTTGTAGGCTAAAGACAGTAAACCCTGCTTGGAAACCGCGTCCCCGGTCCACTGTCTAAGCCACAGTGCTCTTCTGACTGTGACCGCTGAAGATTGCGTCCTGGATAATAATGACGCAGTATCCAGACCTGCATCACAGCTATATCGGGCTGCAGTCTCCAATAAATCGAGAAGTCCATCTATCTCGGATAATGGAGATCTATTTTGCAACGCCTTCCGTAAACGGACCAACAGCACAGGGAAGCCTTAGACGCACACATGGATCCTAGTACTGCTCTGAATCCATGACCTGCAGCTTCATAGATGGATTTCGCCGCCATCTCCGTTTTTCTGTCTAGCGGCTCTTGCAGACTCGCTTTCCCTTTAACCGGAAGCAATGAGGATTTACTAAGCTGGGATAAAGGAACATCCACTTCAGGAGAAGGAATCCAATTATCCGTCAATTCCGTTGAACACGGATATAATGCTTCAAAGAACCGTGTCCCTTGAAAACATTTATCGGACACAGACGTTCCTTCTCCACTACCGTATTAAGCTCTTCCAGAGCCGGTAATGTTGACCGCGACTTATGGTACTCCTGGTACATGCGGCCGACTTACCAGGCCGTGTAGTTACCTCCTCCGGTAACTGTAACGCCTCTCTCATAGCTTCAATTTAAATCCTCTGTTCGGCTCACAAGAGAGAAAGAATGTCCCTGCCGATCCTCCTTATCCGAATCGGATAACTCCCCTTCTGAGTTTGAAGGAGAACCCTGTCCGCATTCCATATCAGATACCTCTGATTCGCTACGCGGAAAAGATGGCACCGGCCTGCGCCGCTTCCTGTCATGAGAGGATCTAGCTGACACCCACTGACCTAAAAGGTCAGACAAGCCATTAATTGACTGAGCGATGGCATCTAATTTAGTATCGCTGTAAGTCGCAGCGCTTGATGCCGTCGAAGTCTGCGTATCAGATACTTGCGACTGATCCTGTAGCGGATCTGGCAGATGGTCCGCACCTTCCGGACCTGAACCGACATGTCAGCCGTAAATGGCAGGTCAAAACCCTGTTAGTAACTGGAAACAGTGTGGTTACTAAGCGACTGAGCAAGTACGCTGAAGGGTTAAAGCTCTTAAAGAAGAGAGTTACCCCAGCTATCTCTCATAAATAAATAACCTCCTGCGTTCTGATCCCTACCGGGTAGAACCTGCGGCGGTTATTGCTGAAAGGGTTAACCCTTCATAGGGTTAATGCCGCCAACTCCCTATATAAAATAAAAGGAGTGTGCGAGTCCCAGGTCTCTAGAAGAGAACGCGGCTGCAGATAAACGCTATCTGTCACTTGGAACACAGATAGGTTCTGCGCTGTGGGGTGATGATATTCACTCACCCAGCTGGCCTCGGTGAAAGTATACCTTAAACAGGAGGAGCGGAGCATGAGGAGCCCGGAGCCTCTGTAATGGCCGCCGCGCTGAGAGAAGCCGGAAGAGAAGGACAGTGAAGCTGCAGTCTCCTCAGAGCGATTCCTGTCACAAAAAGAGCGGGAAGCGTGAAGCCACGCCCCCCTCCGGCTTCAGAAAAGAGCGGGAAGCGTGAAGCCACGCCCCCCTCCGGCTTCAGAAAAGAGCGTGAACTCCTCGCTCTCTGCTCTCCTCGTCCTGCAGGTATCTGCCTGCGGACATAAAATACAGTCACCAAACATGTCATCTAATACATGTACCAGCGGCTGCCGCAGCAGCCACAGAGCACACACACATTCACATAAAAATGCCGTACTCACCAGCCGAGCGCCACAGGGACCCCCAGGGGTTTGTGGCGCTGTGCCCATCGCTTCCCCCCCCCGGGCGGGGAACGCAGTGACCCCCGATGTGCGGTTTACGCCCCCACCAGGGAAGCAATCCTCATCCCCCAGGGCCGGCGTGAAACTGCAGGGACCACCATACAGGGTAATACAGATCCGCCAAGGGAGAGGTGGGGGTCCAGCAGCGCTGAGACCCCTGAGACCTCTAGACCACTTCTGGTGATCCAAGTCTCTTGTCTGATAAAAATAATAAAGTTTTCTGAGGAGCTGCTTCCAGCAGCGACCATCCTCTGGACCTCAAATTTTATACTGAAGAAGCAGGAGTAGGAGGAGCCGAGCTGGAGGGGCCGGTCAACACTCTTTATAATCTGAGGTGTCAATCCTATCTGGGCTCCGCCTACCACTAGTCATTACTAGTCATTACTAGTGGGGCTCCTTTCCTTCCATTCTGCTGCTGAAACATTTTTTTTCAGCAATTGAAAAAATGTAAAAAAATTAATGTTTAAATTTTCTAAAAAATATTATCATTTGTTTATAATTTAATAAAATGTGAAAAATAATTTTAAGAGGATTGGTATTTCCACTTTTAAACACTAGGGGGAGCAGCTACTGAAATTTGGCAAAAACCTATTGTACAACTATCTCACATTACTGCACTGCAGCAAATATGGGCTGAATCTGCTCACATGGGATGTCACTCCTCTCCTCCCTTTCTGGGTGCTTGCTAAGGGATAAGAGAGGAAGACATTTAGGAACACAGTGAGGAGCCATTTTGTTGGTGACTGCAAAGTTATACTGACAAGTAGACAGTCACCGAGGATGGCAGGCAGCAAGGATTCTCTTAGTGGGTGCTGCTCACTGTATCACACTCCCACGCTGACGCATGATAAGACACGATGTAACGGCAGAATAGTGACTGCAGCTCTGGAGGTGACTGTCTCTCTCCCCATTTGTGCTGTCTCCATCCCCCTGTGTGCCCTCTATTCCCCTGGGCCTGGTCTCTCTCCTCATGTGTGCTGTCTCTCTCCATTTGTGCCTGGTCTCTCTCCCCATCCCCCTGTGCGTAGTCTCTCCCCATGTGTGCTGTCTCTCTCTCCATCCCCCTGTGCCTGGTCTCTCTCCTTCCCACACATGTGTGCTCTCTATCCCCCTGTGCGTGGGCTCTCTCCCCATCCTCCTGTGCGTGGTCTCTATCTCCATCCCCCTGTGCCTGGTCTCTCTCCCCCCTCCATGTGTGGCTCTATCCCCCTGTGCGTGTCTCTTTCCTGTGCGTGTCTCTATCTCCATCCCCTGTGCCTGGTCTCTCCCCCCCATGTGTGCGCTCTATCCCCCTGTGGTTGTCTCTTTCCCATGTGTGCTGTCTCTCTGTCCCCATCCTCCTGTGCCCGGTTCTCCCCCCCACCCATGTGTGCGCTCTATCCCCTGTGGTTGTCTCTCTTCCCATGTGTGCTGTCTCTCTGTCCCCATCCTCCTGTGCCTGGTTACTCCCCCCACCCCATGTGTGCTCTCTATCCCCCTGTGCCTGGTATCTCTCCCTCCTATGCACTCCTCTCTCCCCATGGGTTGTTCCCCAAGCAATGTGTAAACATACTCCAAACTTTAGAAATATAGAAATAAAAATTCAACCATAGTTCGCAAACAGTTTTATTAAAAACACAAAAAATAACAAAAAGGAGAAAAATTAAGTATATTTGTACAAACAAGTCTATAACAACAAACTTTACAAATCAATATGTAGAACTAAACCACGTTACAGATAACAAAATAACAAACACCCTCTACCCATCCCCCAGCCCAGCAACATGCAGCCTCATGAGTGACATCACCCACTTCCTACACAGCCACAAGGGATTTACACATGAACAGAAAATCCAGCTTCTTGGAAATTGCTAAATGTATTGGAAAATTGATAAAAAATGAAAACGTGCAGAGACGGCATAGAACGCGCTTCAGACGCACATGGCCTCGGGTGTTTGGAACGCGTTTCAGTGCTGTCTCTGCAGTTTATCACGTTTTCATTTTTTATCTCTTTCAATACTTTTTGTGATTGTCAAGAAGCTGTATTTACCTTATGTCACATGGATTCTGTGCGCCTAGTGCTTGGGTAAGCTGTATTTTTTTTTTTCTATTTCATGTACAAGGGAGTTACATCACCCCCTTACCCACAAAGCTCCACATCCTCATCTCCCCTTCCACTCAGAGCCCCTCATCACCCCCCATTCCCTGCAAATCCCCTCATCACCCCCCTTCTCTACACGAATTCCACACAGCCCTTCGTCACCCCCCCATTCCCCACACAGCCCCTCGTATCTTCCCTATGCAGCCCCACTCAAGTAACATCAACCCCTTTCCAAAATCCATCCTCAGAACACCCACACAGAGTCCTGTGTCCTCATTCCCATTGTACAAGGGTCCATGGTGCAGCCCCTCGGTCTTCTCACATGGCTCCATGGTGCAGCCCCTCATTTCCCGCTTCTCTTCCACAGCAGCCTCAGCAAAACTCAGCTTCCTGCTATCAGGTCTTCACTGGGCTGAAGGAGGCCCCGCCCCTTCTGGTGACATCATTACCTCAAATATTCAACTCCATTCTAGTCTTTACCTAGGGGGAAAGTGGAGCTCACAGAATACACTGAGGCTCCAGAAAAATGGTGCCAATCTCCTCCCTCTGCTGTGATCTGGACAGCCCAGGGGCGTTCATTGCAGGGAGCAGCTCCATGCAAAGTATAGGGTCGGCGGGCGACTGCTGTCTCCTTTTCCCAGGGCTGCCATGTTTTCAGAGTGTAAGTGTCATGCAACGACTCCTGCAAAGCAGAATGGCAGCCCCCAGTGTCTGCAAATATAAAAAAAAAATAATTTTGTATAAAAAATAATTGTTTATATAAACAAGCATTTTTAATTAAAAAAAAAATTGTGGCCCCCTTCCCTTTAAACGACACATTTAAAAAAGGGACTTGGCCTATATGAAAAGACTTATGAAAAACCTGTGACAGTTGGGGGCTCTGATGAAGAATTTCTAAATTTAAGCTCCAGCATCTGATCACCAATATTAAATCCAGGACTAAACCGAAGGAATAAACATAATAAGTGCAGTAAAAT
>JARQOD010000010.1:49690372-49769645 GCA_033576555.1 Oophaga sylvatica | reverse complement strand
CACTAAACAATATCGCTAACGGGATCGCTAAAAAACGTCACTATTTAGCGATCCCGTTAGCGATGTTGTTCAGTGCGGCAGCTTCCAGCGACGAGCTTCCTGCTGTGATCTCGCTCGTCGCTGGAATCGTTCCGGACCCTATTTTCTCGTCGGCGCTCCCGCTGGGTAAGTATCTTATCGCTGTGTGGCACCTTTTCTTAGCGATTTAGCGGTACTTTTGTACCGCTAAAGTCGTTAAGAAGATCGCTAACGGCGATAGCGTCGTTAACTATATCGCTAAATGCGGCAGCATTTAGCGATATAGAAACAATCCCGCTAGCGATCGCATTAGTATGCGTCGTTATAGTGATCGCTAGCGGGATTGTTTAGTGTGGCAGTACCTTAAGTACTTTTTAACAATAGCCTATCTCTAACGTTTGAAGTAAGCAAACATCTTCAGTGAATACATCAGTCCTTTAAGCCTACTGTTTATTTAGGACTTTTAATAGGAAAACTAGTTGTCCTGCTTTAGCAGTTCCTAAGCGGTTTCGGACTGTTGTGTGTACAAAACCAAATGAAGAAAACAATCTCTCTACTCCTGCCGATGAAGCCGATGCAGTCAGTAGCTGAGTAGCTACATTTATTATCTTCGCTGGAAGAACAAGTGATTGCGACTTCCACCAGTCCAGTGGTTTTAGTTCATTAACGACGTTATCTGCAAACATGTATTTTTGAAATGGTGCAGATTCACACTTCAATTTCAGCACAGTTGCCACAATGTCATGGTTAGTATTGGCGAGCCACTCCATTGCAGAGTTGATTTCCGCCTCAGATAGTTTTTTCTCTCTGTAGATGGGATGCAAGATATTGGCTAAATAGTGTTCTTCTTTTAATGCTTGGTCCTTGCGGTGTATTGCAACCTTTACATTGTTTGAGAGGTTCAAGCGATCTAGCGAACCTTCTAAATCTTTCCAAACTTCTGTGGCATCAGCTATGGTTGCAGTATCTTTCTGCATTTTATCCAACGCAATAGATATTGGCTTTAACCTTTCTAAAAGGTCCTCGGCATTTCTCTTCACACCAAGATTTAATACTTTGCTTCGTATATTAGCATCAATTTTATCCCGATGTGTTTCGCAAATGGACACTAATTTTGACCAGTTGTTAATAAATAGTTCCAAGCATTCAGCCAAGGTATTCCATCTAACATATTGTGGTAGAACCAACTTCAGTCCTCCCATTTCCTTGTAGGTTGCATGTGCAAAATGATTATTGCGGAAATATTTAACAATTTCTACAACATGTTCCTTGACACCCGAAATATGCAGGTCTTTTGCCAAAAGATGCAACAAATGGGCAGAACAACCGTATGTAATGACATTTGTGTCATCCTCATGTGACAGTTCCGCTCGCATTTTTGCCACTTTGCTTGCGTTATCAGTAACTAAGCTCCTTACTTTACATCCAAACTGTTCTTGGCATTGGTGAATTGAGTTCTTAGCAATTTCAAGTAAATATTCAGCAGTATGTGAATTTCCAGATGTGTCGATTGTGTCTGTAAGGTAAGTTTCACCATCTTCTGTTGTGACACAAGTGCAAATTATGGGGTCGTTGTGGATGTTGCTCCAACCATCCAAGCTCATGTTAACAACTTTGTCTTTCAAATATTTTGTACAAGCCGCTCTTTCTTTGTCGTATACAGCCTGAAGATGTTTTCCTGAGATATCAAATCTACTCGGTGGTTTGTAGCCTGGTCTTATTCCTTCGATCATTTGTACAAACAATGGGTGTTCAACTAGTCGGAAAGAAGAATTGGTTGCAAATATGAATTTAGCAATTAATTCATCAAAATGTTCTTTCTGGCTCGTCGTAGTCTTTAAGAGGAATTTTTCTACACTTTGCACGCAAAGTTTTTTGTTGGGCTGCTTTGTTGAAGTTGTACCCAGATATTGATTGTCACGTGCAGCACAAGCCATATTTGACCCTGAAAGCACAGTAATTAAAAATATAATTCGACTGCGTATTTGAAGAAATGTAACGAAAATATTTTGAAACAAACTTTTTGAACAATGTAATGGTCCTCATCCTATAAGGGCTGTCTCAAAAGTTATGCTACTCAAGTTTCCGGTGAAGTCGCTGTAATACTAGTAATATCAGAGCAACTGAAAAAAATTATGTCACAAAAGTTTTAAAAATGTTTTTTTAAAAAAATGGTCAATTTGGCAGACTTCAAAAGTGAATTGTAGACTACAATAAAAAAAAAAAATAGGCGTATACACACTCTTATTTTTACTTAACGTTAATCTTCTGTGAAATATTGCCTTAACATAAATTTAAATTCTATACTCCAGAACTAGTGCTAGAAATTTTTCTTTTCATAGACTTTAACCATCCCAGTAAAACGTCTGTTAAAATAGGTTGTAATTGCCAGACTTACCACTAGTGCTAGGGTCCTGGTGCATAAGAAGCTGTGGGGGTTCATTGACATTAGTTGTATCACTATCAACATCTTCATTTCCCTTCTGGTTGCAGTTTTCATAATGTGATTTCAAACGGCAAACAAGTCCTTGGATATCCTTTTGACAGTATTTGCACTTTGCTCTCCCACCTTTCTTTCCAAGCTCTGCTGGCATCTCAACAAAATGAACCCAAATAGGGTCTCTCTTACGACCTGCCATGGCTCACGCAGATCACTTCTGAAGTTTGATTGTTACTACAGCCAAGTACTGCTGACTGACTATCCAACAAGTTTGGGCATGTCAACTGAATGGAAAAAGAAACTGAAACCAAGCTACAGAAAGTGAAACCAAGCTAGAAGTGTGGAGTTAATTGAACAATGATTGAAAGTTTTAGATTTTAATCATGATTTATATTAAAAAAATCTTTTGATTTAAATCAGTGATTTAAATCATGATTAAAATCACGATTTAAATCGATCTGATTTAAATAGAAAAAAATCATTTGATTTAAATCATGATTTAAATCGTTGATTTAAATCGGCGTGATTTAAATCAATCCACCCTGCAAAAAAGTAGCCCGAGTGCCATCAGTTTCTTAGTTTTTATCATCAAAATTTCATCAGTTATTTTCAAGAATAAAAATTGCAATCCTCCTATTCATTACAATGTCACGGACAGCACATTGATGGCATTCACGCGCTGTCTGATTTCCCAGTACAAAACTGAGTGCGTGGAATTTTGATCTGTGACCCAGTCTGCTAAAAAGCTCAGGCATGTGAACAGCACCTTAGATAATAGGTATGTGAAGTGTGAAAAACACAGACCGAATATGCATGTGAAAAACGACGTCTGAATGAGGCCTTAGATTGCTGCGGCCATGAAAGATAGCGCAGCTCGCTCACAAGTTTTAGATTATGAGCAGGTAGAACAGGAGCGACAAGACAGATCAAAGATCTCTGCGACGGCTGATACGCGTTCGTCCCACTGTGAACGCCCTGTTTGATGCGATTCTGTGTAAACGGACCTGAAATTTAACAATTTGACAAGTTCTCCTACTGCATGTCCTAACTATAACAGGACTGGCAGAAAGTCTCTAGTTTTGGGGAAAAAAAAAAAAAAAGTATAAAAGTAAGAAAACAGACAACAAAAATATCCAAATCAGAAAACAAAACATTTTATGATGCTGACAGAACAGGTGCGGCAGAAGTGAACTGTGAGAGTGACTATCTGCACTGTAGGGGGCCGCCGTGCCATCTAGCAGACAGCTTCTGATAGATATTCTCTAGGGGTGTTGCAGACGGCACAAATGGAAAGACCAACCAAAAGACACTTACTAGTAAAAGACAGCACTGGCTGCACACACTCACATGTGACTGGTAAGAAGAAATCTGCAGAGTGATTTAGGAGCACTGTATGGGTCAACGAGTTCCTGTGTTCATTTAAGTCACTTCTAGGAGCAGGATTGTATAATCTTCGTACCGAGAAGACACTCAGATACATTGTAATATACCACACGAAAAACCTTGTTGTCACATTTATTCCTAGACATGCAGGACAGTACAAGATCTAGCAGGTTTCCCAAAATCAAAGGTTGGTCACAGACGCAAGATCTCAGTTACACTCGGCGGTACCACAAGGCCGTTGTCTACTGAGGGGAAAAATGACAGACGTGAGTGAGGAGTAAAACGCTCTCAGAAAGAGTCCACACTTCACTCTGGCGAAAAACAATACCAGATGCAGGGTAGGAACACTTCCTATGAAGAGATTGCTACAACATTTATTGCTGCTGTTAATGCATTTCACATGTAATCGTATTTCCAATTTACTAACCAGCGAGTGGCGACTGCAGTCTTCACATCACCGCTGGGGTCAGTGAATGGCTGCAGCAGTCACATGAGTAATTGACATGACCCATTGCAAGGAAATAACAAGGACCTACATAGACGACCAGATCTGTGCATCATCGAGTAAATAAAGTATTGTTTTGCAGTTTTGTGTCTCACTACATTTACCCTCTTTTTGCTGATCCCAGGAAAGCCCTTTAGACTTGTAGAGAGACAAAGCACTACAGTATGACAACAAAATGACCCGCAGGTTTAGGGACCCTCGCTACGACTATACGGACGTTTAATAGTTTTACTCAACTACTAAGGTTAAAATAAAGCAAAGCAGCATCAAAAGAAGCAAAGATAGAAAGTACACGAGGGCAACCCGGACAACTGGAGGTATAAATATTTTAAGTCCATTTCTCAGTATTTCTGAGTGTAAGCTGGCATCCTGCAGAGCGGCTCCTGAATAAAATAGGACTCTCCATCCCTCCACCATTATAATAAATTCACAGCTGGGTAACATTACTGCTGCCCACTTAGAAGCCCCCGAGGCCTCAAAATACAGTTTTTAAGTGCTTTCATTTTCATTACTCTAAAAGCAGACATTGTAACTCGCAGGTTGATGTTTGAGGTGAAAGTGCTGAATAGTCCGCAGCGTGACAGTAACGAGGGTTTATACAAATAGGCGAGATTCACGCTCAGAAACAGGAGAATCGCAATAAAACGAAGATTGTAAAACTGAAATTAACCCCAATAATAAACCACAGAAATTCATTCAGCAAATACCACATTGGTAGACCATGGCAGGACCAAGCGGACTGATTTCCTAAAACCTGAAATGTTTACAGACGCGGCCCCTAAGGCTGTAGGAGAAAACTCACTGCTGTCCGTACACCAGTCCTTTACACCGGGCATACAGCACTGTAAGATGACGGCACAAAACTGCAGCACTGTGTCCCAAGAGGTGTGCAAATCAAAGGAAATAACTTATTTTTTCCTCCTCTTTCCATGACTAAGGGTGCAACTGTATTAGTGGAGGTTGAAATCCCACAGGACAGACGCCAAGCTTTTTCCACAAATCACATCCACACACTGTAAATTAACTGGCATAATTTAATTAATTGTGCAGATTTTCAATTCGTCGTATGTTAATTTGTACTGGACGAAAAGTGTATTTTGTAGCATAAAGAATCTGTGATAAAATTCTGTACTGAAATCAGCAACAAATTCTGCATCATCTGCTCCCTATCTTTTGCAGAGGAAAGTTGGCAGCGAATCAAATGGATAAAGTTTTACAACTGCAGCAGAACAATTTCTGATGTTTTAAAAAACACAGATTTATTGCAGATTGTTCTTCATTGACTTAGAAATAGGAAAGTTAAAATCCGCAATCACGTACCTGTTTCGCAGGGTAGCAACGTTGATGCAAAGTTGGGAGGAGCAGGTAGTTGCATATTTTTTTTAAAAAATTTAAGAAAATAAACAAAACCCGTTGCCGCTCCCTAGCAGACTGCTTGGTAAAATGCGAATACGGATTTCATATTTTAGGGTGAATTCGGACATCTGGGAGACAAGGTTGCGTATGGATTATGATATACATACTGCACGAGGGTCTCAACCCGAACTTGACAGCCGTAAAAGGATGATATTTGTTGGGTTCAGGTCGGGAGGCCCACAGCCACTCTGTCCATCACGGTCCACATATGGACCGTGGTTCCCAGATATCCAAATTCGTCCCTTGAAGAACAGTGTCTACAGTCCATGGTGGCAACCCCATGACAAAATCTGAGCGTTTTGAGTGTGGATGTCGCTCCAGATTCTGACAAATTTGCTAAGGAAAATTTCTGCAGCAAATCAGACCTGGCTGAACTTCTCCTAAACCTACAGTCAATCAGGCCAGGAAAATTTCTGCTTCATTTAGCCATGAAAGCAACCACAATACACAGTTTTAGATGAATGCTGCTAATGGGTTGATTAAAATGAGCAGGACTTGATTGTTATGTTTGAGCCATTATTGAACGCCTTCCTGACATTGCACAATTATTTTTGTTTTTGATCTTTAAACAAAAGAAAATGTTAATAAAATCTGCCATAAAGTGGATATCAAAACTCTTACAACTACTGGGAACATTGGTAAGCAGAAATCCATTTTCTTGTCTCATAAATTAAAGTATCAGCTCCAGCGAGATGCTTTATTTAGACACGCGCATACATACATTCATACGTCCGCCTCGGTTACCCCTCCTCAGTAAACATGGTTCATTACATTAATCATTGCAAAGTAGCACTTTGTAGCAATCTGTTCTACAAAACTCTCAAACAAGAAAACATGCAAACAATGACAGGAGCAGAACTTTGATACGTTGTGCTTGTGAAGTATTAATCGCTACGTTCCATCTGGAAAAAAAAAAACACAAAGCCTTTCCCCCCGTCATTGCTGACAAGTATAATATACTGATTGAAAGCTCTGCATGTCACCAGTGTGTTTGGTGTGCTGCGGGGGTCTTGTTAACAAGTCTGAAAGGAACAGGAGTCTAAATAAAGGGGTTCCTCCAGAAGAACAATATGTGGCTTCTCTGTTACAAGACTACAGCTCTTAGTGTGCTGGGAATTATGGCTCAGCAAAAATATAAAGAACGCATGTTGAATGAATTCACAACATCCTAATCAGAGATCCTGAGGACCATTATGCATTTATTTATACCCATCCGATAGAGATATGAGGCCTTCAGTGAATGCAATGTATCCACAAAATAAATGCCACCTTTCCATACGTCCGTACCCACTGACCTCTCAGCTCAAGGAGTCACAGAGGAGCGTCTTTGGTTACTGCTTGGTGAAGTGGCTTTACTCGTCATTTAGAAACCCTTCATTTACTTTTCAAAGGAACCCTAACTGTCACAGCATTTACCTGCCTTCAAAACGAGGAAGAAAAAAAAAAAATCTGATTTACCTGCTTTTCACTCAGAGATGTGATTTTGGCTTGGAGTTCATGGAGTTGTTTCTTCAAGTCTGCATTCTGAATGGAAGGAAAAAAAAACATGTATAAATATACATGCAAATATCTGGATTTATTAGTAAGGCCTCGGGTGGAGCGCAGTCTACGAGTTCCTTCATACATTTGTATCACAGATGCAATTAAAACAGAATGTGGATAAAAAAAAATAAGGCGAATTATAACACAAGATCTAAAAATATCCATGACAGACAGCCATTTTATTCCAGTCTTGGTCACGTGAATCCTATTAGCAGTCAATGTCCAGTATGCTGGATAAAACTTCTGTGCTGCAAGTGGAGCAGCTACGAGATATCAAGGACTTGCTGCTGCGCCCTAGTACTAGACGGCCACCTCCGACTGCTCATTTTGCGGATGCACAGAGCATTACAAGCATGATTGTGCATAGTAAACAGATAAGGCTACTTTCACACATCAGTTTTTTTCCGTCAGGCAGGATCCGGCTATATTTAGAAAAACGGATCCGGCAAAATCTACCGCCGGATCCGTTTTTTCCTCATTGACTTAATTAGCGCCGGATCACGCCGTATGGCCTCCCGTTTCGTCAGTTTTTTGCCAGATCTGGCAAAAAGTTTTATTCCGACATCTTGAAAAAACGTCTATAGCAACGGTTTTTTTGTATGCGGCAAAAAACCCAGACTGTGCCGGCGCTTCCGGCTTTTTGCTACAATGGAAGTCTATGGGTGCCGGATTAGGAAAAAGACGGATCCAGTCACCGGATTCCGTTTTTCCACTCTGAGCATGCCTGGAACTATTCCTATTGCTTTTTTTGGTCTCGCTCTCTTCTCAAGGTTCAAAAGTTCATGACGGATCCGTCTAAACAACTTTTTTTTTTTACAATCTGCGCTGGATCCGTCTTTTTCAACTTTGACGGATTGTGCCTGATTGGAAAAACCTGATGTGTAAAAGTAGCCCAAGACTCTGTTCATATCAGGCATGTAATAATTTTTACTCTCATCAAAATCACCCAGCTTAGTAAAACCAGAGGTACCCCATTGTCTGACAGATCGAGCAGAGTATCACAGATGTGAACAGAGCCCAAAAAGGTTGGATGTTAGAAATTCTGTAGCAGTTTTCAAACTCTGAGTTAGAAGAGGTTAATTAAATTACTCTGCTGCTTTTAGTTTAAGGCCGGGTCAGAAACCAGATTGTCACGCTGTATAGCAGATATATATATGTGACGTCAGTAATCTATATCAAAAGGGCAACATACTATATAACATGCGCATAGATATAGGATAACATAGAATTACCTGACAGAATGTCCAGTGGGTCAATACTGAATCCGTTATACGCTGTCTCCGGCTAGAGGGTGACCGGGGTCTATGCTGACCCTAAACTGGGGTCCTGACTAATCCCTCTACCTGGAGGTACTGTTAAAGGTACAGAGGTCCAGGCCACCAGCGTAAACCCTGTCTCCTATCAATCCCTGCCAACTGTAATCTAGTCCTAAGAAGGACCCTGATTACCACCAAAGGGAATGAACAGGTAACGGTTAATGAACAGAAAGACATACAAGAAAGACAAGAAATAAAGTAAATAAAGTCTTACATACAACACTCACACACAGTAGGAGCACCTAAGGTCTCAGAGATAAACTATAAGCTATAAGAGTAAAAACAACTAAGGAGCTCTTAGCTTAAGTATTCTCAGAACCGCTCCAGTCTGCTAGACTACATGAATGCTTTCACCGGCGTCTAACACCCAGACTGGCAGGAATATAAAGGAAACTAATTAGAACATAATCAAAAGCAGCCGGGCGAGGCTGGACCTAGTCTTAGCAAAGAGCTAGGTAAAATTAACTCTCTCATTACCAAACACAAAGAAACAGCAGCTCAGCTGTGAGAAGTCAGAATGTGCAATCGCGACGATCTTCGTGGCGATGCACCCATGACAGTACCCCCCTTCTACGAGGGGCCTCCGGACCCTCATGACCAGGTCTGTCCGGGTAAGTTGTGTGAAAGGTCCGAACCAATCGATCTGCGTTAGCATCAGACGCAGGGACCCACGTCCTCTCCTCAGGACCATACCCCCTCCAATGAACTAAGTACTGAGGGGATCGGCGACTGAGACGTGAGTCAATGATTTTCGACCCATGAAATTCCACGTTATCATTGACTACCACTGAAGGAGGAGGTAGAGGTGACGGTATGACTGGTGCCACATACTTTTTAAGTAATGACTTGTGAAACACATTATGAATTTTAAACATAGGAGGGAGGTCCAGACGAAATGCCACAGGATTAATTATGGAACTGATCCTGTACGGCCCGATGAATCTGGGACCCAACCTCCAGGAGGAAACTTTAAGTTTTATATTCCTGGTAGACAACCAAACCAGATCGTTCACCTTCAGATCTAGACCAGAAACTCTCCTCCTATCAGCCATCCGTTTGTAACGGTTCCCCGTAACCTTCAGTCTTAAGCGATCTGGAACTATCAGTCTCCCTGGAAGTCCCACAGGGGCGTCACCCTGAGCCCCCAATACCTCCCGCTCAAGCTCAGAGCATACAGCTGACACTACAACTCCCTCCTGAGGAATAGGAACCGGATCATCCGTCTTCCCGGCCCCTGGGAAAGTACGAGATAAGGCATCAGGAAGCAACTTTATTGAGCAGTCATATGCGCGATGAGGAGGTAACTCTTTACACCCCTCCTCTGAGAACATCTCCCCAAAGTCCTCCAGAAAAGGAGGCAAAGTCCTAGGCACAACCGCACCGATGACCGTGCTCATGCAGTTATTCCTGCAAAATTCACCCCACTGGCTTATCTTTCTGGATTGCCAATCAATCACTGGGTTATGTTTAGCCAACCAAGGAAGTCCCAACACAATAGGAGTAGGTAGACCCTCCAACACATAACAAGACAATTGCTCTTTATGTATTGCCCCTACTCGAAGATCTATGTTATGAACAGCTTGTACCAAGCTACTCTTGACCGAGAGGTCTAGAATCAATAGAGACTATAGGGACCGGTTTGGCCAATACACTCAGTTGCATACCATGCACCTGGGCAAACCGAGCGTCCACCAGATTAGCCCCGGACCCACTATCAAGAAAAACAGAAATCCTCTCAGTTCTAGTACCAATCACCACCTCCGCAGGCACGAGAAACTGAGAGGGATTTGGGGACGAAATACACACTCCCAGGTTAACTCCTTTGCTCAAAGAGGCCCGGGATGGACACCCCCCAACAAAATGTCCCTCTCTCCCGCAAAAGAAACACCTTCTAGTCTTGCGGTGCACCGCCGATTCCCTCCTACAAAATGATGTCCCTCCCAACTGCATGGGCTCCTCAGAACAGACCAGGGGAACCTCAGTATAAGGGACTTTAGTAGTAGGTGGAGTCATCACGGGAGGCGGAGTTACCTCGCGTCTTCCCCGAAGTCGTCTATCAATGCGAATAGCGAGGGCCATAGCAGCCTCCAGTGATGGAGGAGAATCATACTGAGCCAACACATCTTTTAATTTGTCAGACAACCCTTGACAAAACTGGCTCCTAAGAGCTGGGTCATTCCACTGAGTATCTGTTGCCCATCTACGGAACTCAGAAGAATATTCCTCCGCTGGACGATTTCCTTGCCGTATTTTACGTAACTTTTGTTCAGCAAGGGAGACTCGATCCGGATCATCATATACCAGACCCAGGGCAGTAAAAAAATCGATCCACTGACTGGAGATCTGGGGAGCCTGGAGGAATAGAGAACGCCCAAGATTGAGGGTCCCCTTGTAAGAGCGAGATAACAATTCCCACCCTCTGCTCTTCACTCCCAGATGACCGAGTCCGCAGCCGAAAGTACAATTTACATGCCTCCCGGAAGGTAAAAAATTTGTCCCGCCCACCAGTGAACCTGTCCGGGAGAGCAACCTTAGGTTCAGATCTGGTTTGCTCCGGGGGGACAAAACCTTGGACTTAATGTCTGCAAACTCCATGGACAACCCCTGCAACTGCCGGGCCAGCTGGGCTACTGGATCCATGACAGCTGGGGAGAATCTTTAGTATGGCCGGTGAAAATGTCACGCTGTATAGCAGATATATATATGTGACGTCAGTAATCTATATCAAAAGGGCAACATACTATATAACATGCGCATAGATATATGATAACATAGAATTACCTGACAGAATGTCCAGTGGGTCAATACTGAATCCGTTATACGCTGTCTCCGCTAGAGGGTGACCGGGGTCTATGCTGACCCTAAACTGGGGTCCTGACTAATCCCTCTACCTGGAGGTACTGTTAAAGGTACAGAGGTCCAGGCCACCAGCGTAAACCCTGTCTCCTATCAATCCCTGCCAACTGTAATCTAGTCCTAAGAAGGACCCTGATTACCACCAAAGGGAATGAACAGGTAACGGTTAATGAACAGAAAGACATACAAGAAAGACAAGAAATAAAGTAAATAAAGTCTTACATACAACACTCACACACAGTAGGAACACCTAAGGTCTCAGAGATAAACTATAAGCTATAAGAGTAAAAACAACTAAGGAGCTCTTAGCTTAAGTATTCTCAGAACCGCTCCAGTCTGCTAGACTACATGAATGCTTTCACCGGCGTCTAACACCCAGACTGGCAGGAATATAAAGGAAACTAATTAGAACATAATCAAAAGCAGCCGGGCGAGGCTGGACCTAGTCTTGGCAAAGAGCTAGGTAAAATTAACTCTCTCATTACCAAACACAAAGAAACAGCAGCTCAGCTGTGAGAAGTCAGAATGTGCAATCGCGACGATCTTCGTGGCGATGCACCCATGACACAGATTGAGTCCATTAACCATAACTGGATCTATTAGGATAGATTCTGATTCTTAAAAACAAGACGGGCAAGAAACCTGCAGAAACAGAAGCAATGATGGACACATAAAATTAAACTAAAAGTTCCTTCTCTACTTGAGTCCACAGGGGTCTATATTTACCAATCAGTTTATGTCAGTTTTGTGTTGTAAAGTGACGACAAGTGCCAAATTTGTGCAGGTTGGTGTAACTTGTCACAAAGGCATTGTCAGTCTTACACCAAAGCTTTCTCTAGGACTAATATCTATTGTCATTTTAAGTCCTTTAGGCTGGTTTCACACCAGCATTTGACCGACCTGCGTTGGTCTGCGCACAGCCGCCGCTAAGCTCCGCCCCCGGCCATGCCTCCTCCGATCGCTCCGCCTATGGGCGCATGACGCTGCGTGCGACCTGCATACCCTATCTTTATCATTGGGTTCGCAGGCCGTACGCAGGTATGCGTTTGCCGCCGCTTGCGTCCTTTTGACGGTGCGCCGAACGCACCGTGTTGCATTTTGGTGCGCTCGGCACACCGTCAAAAGGACGAGGCAAACGCATATGCTAAAGATAGGGTACGCAGGTCGCATGCAGCGTCATGCACCCATAGGCGGAGTGATCGGTAAGAGGAGTGACCTGTAAGAAACGCAGGTCAGTGCAATGCTAGTGTGAAACTAGCCTTAGAAAAGTGTAAGAAGAAAACAGAAAGAAAAAACAAAACCGATGTGGATACAGACCCTTCAATATTTTACTACACACTTTAAAAAGAGAATTTCAGGAAACGGTGAAAAACAAAAAACCTGAAAAAACAAACAATGAAAATGCATCAAAACTCTGGGGAAGATGTCTTGAAAAAGCAAAGAGCACCAGAATTCAGCATAATTTGCACAACAACACTGGTCTCAGACTCATCAAGATCAGTGATTTTCTCGCTGGTCTTGATAAGGGGCATCAAGGAGTCAGATTTTACAGATTCATTAAGAGATGCACGCCTTTTGACTGGAGTAAGAAACGTCACAGCGCGTAATGAATTGGAACTTGCTTTCCAAGTTGTTCAAAAATGTTGCGACTTTTCAGAAGAAATTTACACCAGAATTTTGGCAAAATTGTTTTGCTGAATCGGACCCAGTGTCTTTCCTGACAAATACCACTACTAGATAGAATTGTCGGTCCAGGTGCGATCAGACATAACATCGAATCGCATCATGCCAATGTTATGCTATGGTGCCGTGAACATCAGATTTTTTTTCCTTGTACAGAGTTCTTTCCTAGAAAAAATAAATAAAAATTGCTGCATGCCCGAGTAATCAAATCAGATATTTGGATCGCACTCGGCGATGCAAGTCAATGACTCTGTGGAAATCATCAGACCGCGCTCAGATGACATTTGCGTGTAGTTCAATTTCTGTACACTGACACAATAGAGACGATGGAGAAATTTTGTTCTCCATCTTCTCCTCACTGTGGTTCGATTCACTCATCCAAGAAAATTAGATCGCACGGTGCTAACACTCTGATCGATCAGAGTGTCATTTGCATAAGTGGCACAATTCTCTCAGATGTCGTCTGCACCTGCCCTTATGCGTTTTAGACCCTTTCCTTCACCTCGTTTGTTAAAGCAGCTTGAAGTGTAACACTGGTCCTTTTTTTGTGCGCACAACTTCTGCCACAGAGTAAGCCATCTAATAGATGATCTTAGTCTAGTCCAGACAGTCTAACAATGCACAAGATTTACCATATAGAATGAAGCACTATGACAGATTTGGGGCATGCTCAGACGTATACTCAAAGTTTACACAGTATTGATACATTTGCCTCAATGTGCTTGAAAATCGCTCTAGACAATGAAAAGTAAATAATGTTTATTCTAAGTTTTCTGGTATAAATACACTTCTATAATATAAAATGTTGGTGTTGAATGCAATTTTCATAAAGCACTACACTACTTTTTCGACATATCCAAATAGCGAGCAGTGCTTCAGAGCTATACTTCATGCTCTAACTTCTCAACTTTTTCTGCCTCTTATGATTAGAGGTCTGATCCAGCAGGATCTGACCACGGCGCCAAACTCACTGAACATAGCAAGCGTTGTATCGAGGAGAGATGGTGTCAATACACTCCCACTCGTATGGTTTGTGAAGTTGTCCGTTATCCCAATTCATGTCATGTAAAGGAATTAACACATTTCACATAGCATTTCAATTAGCAACACACCGTATAACAGAGGACAAAGAATTTTAAATTAGAAGTTTTACCTGTGGATCTTGCTTCATTTGAGCAACCAATTTCTGACGAAAAGAGAGAAAAAAAAAAGTCATTTTTTTCATGATAAAAGACATTTTATGCTGACATTTTCTTACAGAATACATTTCAGCAATTTGTACTTTTCTGTATCAGTGGAGGTTTTAACAAGTTTGGTCTATATGTGACTTATTCGGGTTCAGTTGTGTAGTCCGGTTTCCTTAATTTTGCACTATTAAAACTTAAAAGGCTTTTCCCCAAAATACAGAATTGGTGTTGCCTATATAAATGGATTTTCCTTAACCTTCATGAACAATTCCACATCTGACATACAACAGGAAATAAAACGGGGCAGACGAAAGACAAATCAGAACAAAACTAAAAAATGAAGCCGGCCGGCAGAAGCAAATGTGCAGCTTTCCTGAACGATACTAAGCTCAGATTAACCTAGATTTAATATATTTTATTTTGCATCTTAAGAAGTTTCACCCGCGACTTCATGATTTTTTTTGATGTTCATTTTATTTTTATTTTAAAGATTGCATTATATTTGATGACAATAAATGGAGTAATAGAAACTCAATTAAAGAGTTATAGCTAGGCTTTTCTTCACGAGGGCAAAGATTTAAAGAGGTATTCACATCACAACAAGTGATACCAGTTCTGATAAATTGGTCAGGAGAATGAAGGGGCAGCCGAGCTGATTCAGCACAGTATCCCATTCACAGATTTTCAATGCAGAGCAGCGCTCTTGGACACTCATTCTGCAGGGAACTGCAGCACAGTTCCACTTCCACACTATTTAATGAAGCCGGCCCCAGTTTCCTGCATGGCCGGGTGACCCGTGAGCCACTAGGCATATCAAAATAGCGACAGAAAAGATGTAGCTGACTCAGAGTTGCAGTCCCTTTATTTGTAAATTCTGTGGCAATCCCAGAAGTGTTACATAATAATAAATCTTTTTATTTATATAGCGCCAACATACTTTGCAGCGCTTTACAGTTTGCACACATTATCATCACTATCCCCGATAGGGAATATAGATTGTGAGCCCCATCAGTATGTCTTTGGAGTGTGGGAGGAAACCCACGCAAACATGGGGAGAACATACAAGGCTGCAGTGCTAACTACTGAGCCACCATACCCCCTTTATAAAAATAATAGCCCACTAAATTCCCAAGTCCACTGCCAAAGCACAGTGTCTTCTTGGCATCTGTGTAAATGCCTGCCAGCCCCCACTCTTCATAAGTAAGCCTTGCAACAGGTTTATAACATTTGTTGTTCTGAAAAATAAGTTCAGTAAAATAAAAAATAAATAAAAAGTTACGAAAAACAAGTTGCTGAGGATCGATCTGCAGGATTCTGGTTCAGCGACCAAGCCTATTAATCTGTGGCCGATGGACGGGAGCTCTGTGTAAGATCTCAACTTCTTTTTTGATTAGCCGGCAGTCAAGATGGAGACGCCATTGCTGTGGCATGAAACACATGCGACGTCGTGCCAGCCTGGCTAGTCAAAAGGCGAGCCTGGGATGCTGTCAGGTAGCAGGAGTTATTCGTGGCCACTGGCTGGACAGGGTTGTACAGAACTATTTGCACCAACTCTAGCTACGTTTTTTTAATTTTTTTTTTCTTTGCGTTCATCCACCATAATTATGCTTTGATTAATGAAATAAGTCCTAGATCCAGAGTTTTATTGGATAGGCACAAAATTATGAAATGTATTTGCTTAACATTGGTATTTTATTTTAATGTGGTGTACACGTGCAAACTACCTCAGCAAGTAACATCAATAGGCATCAACTCTCTAACGGGAAGGAGACAGTGGGTAAAGTGCATCACGCACTGCCATTGGGCTGCCCTGTGACTGACAGCCTCGTTATCCAGTCACAATATTCATTATGTAAGAAGGAAGTGCTGAGTGAGGTCAGAGAAAGTAAGCCTCCGTCTTAAACATCTGCTGCCCAAAACCTTCTGAACTAGTAGAAGCTAAATTCAGGCACAATGGTCAGCAGATTGTGTAATTAGGAGATTACGTCAGATTTTGTGACAATATTCTACTGTGACATCAAAACATCATTAGATATTATTTTTAGAAATAATCACAAAATCTACACGTTAGAAATATATTTCATAGGGTGCAGTTCCTCGTTGTATCCTGCAGAGGTCACTATTGCACACTGTCAACAGAAAGGTTTAGGCTGATGAAAGCTCTCAATGTATGAAGGCAGCACCAGGGGTTAAAACCAAGTTTGCTGCAAGTTACAGCACAAGTATTAAGTAAAGACCAACATTACTTGTACTTCAAGTATTAGTCTATGTGCATACGTTGCGGATTGTTAGCGTTTTTGCGGCGGTTTTTCGCGGCAAAAACGCTTACCCAACGCAACTTGTTATATCCTATGGGATTCCGCAATGCTGTGCACGTGCTGTGTGTTTTTCCACGGCGGAATCACATCGCCGAAAAATACGCAGCATGCTCATTCTTTTTCCCAAATCGCGGCGATTCCGCCGCCATAGGAGTGCATTGAACCGCTTGGTTTCCTCATGTGGCTATGCCCACCATGCGCAAAGTAAGACCTCTTTCACACTTCAGTCGTGCGACATCAGTCAAAATCCACCAAAGTGTGAAAAAAGCGGATCCGCCATTTTTTTTTGGCAGATCCACTTTTTTCCCATTGACTTGCATTAGTGGTGGATTTTGACGGATGGTCGTCCGTTAGGTCCGTTTTTTGACTGATCTGCCAAAATTTCGCGTCCGCCGTTTTTGAAAAACGTCCAATGCAACGTTCGCTCCCATTGAAAATCCATTCAAAATGCCCAGAATACTGTCCGGGGTCTCTGGGTCTCTCTCTCTCACTCCGCACATGAACCGCTTAGGCCTCTTTCACACTTTAGTGTTTTGGCGTCAGTTAAAATCTGCCAAAGTGTGAAAATAGCAGATCCGCCAGAAAAGGTGAAAAATCGTGCTATTCTCACCTTCCGGCGGCCCCGCAGCCTTCCTGGTCCTCAGCGACGCTCCCGGCCAATCCCGTTCCCAGGCGTCCTTAGCGACAATGACCCCAGATGACGTAGCATCACGCAAGACCGTTACGTCATCTGGGGTCATTGTCGCTAATGACGCCTGGGAACGGGATTGGCGGGAGCATCGCTGAAGACCAGGAAGGCTGCAGGGGCCGCCGGAAGGTGAGAATATCACGATTTTTTATTTTTTTTATTATTTTAACATTAGATCTTTTTACTATTGATGTGTCATAGGCAGCATCAATAGTAAAAAGTTGCTCACACTTGTCAAACACTATGTGTGACTCGTTTGATCAACCTGTCAATCAGTTTTCCAAGCGATGCTACAGATCGCTTGGAAAACGCTAGCATTCTGCAAGCTAATTACGCTTGCAAAACACTATTATTCTGGCGGGAATACGCATACCTATAAAAATGCATATTTCCCGCGGCAGGGAGGTGAGGGATTGCTACGTGTGCACATAGCCTTAAAGCTCAATTTGTCCTCTGCCCAAATGGCCATTCTGATATTCTTTACTGGATGCTGATCTAAAGCCTCATTCAAATGTCTATTTTTAACGGATGTGTCACAAAGTCACGCATTTTTGGAAAAAAAGCAATTTAATGCCACTTTAAAAAGTGGATGGAAAAGTGGGCATGCACTAGGCATTTGGATCAAAAACAGAATTATGAAAAGCAACTTTTTCGAAAGCCACAATGCTTACTACAGTAGGGGGTGTTGCGAAATGCAGAAAAACAGCTTTATGTTATATCGAAATATGACCCAAATATGTCAACAGGGCCTAACCGAGGGTCTGAGAATATGTGCATGGTATAAGCAACTGACTTAATGGGAGATAAACCTCAGTACACGGTAGCGGCCAATAATCAATGCACGGAGCCACAGTGTTACATGCTGTATATTGCTTCCAGAAGTTACCAGAGCTGATATAAGCTGATCAGTGGGGGTACTGGGAGGACGGACCACCACCGATCTGAGAATTATCTTACAGATATATCGGCAAGATTTATCTTCCTGATAACAGTTTTAATAAATTCAACTTTATGGAGACAAATAGTGAAGCATTCTAACCTGGTGAACTTGAATTTCCACTTTTAGGGCCTCCTGTAGAGTCTGAAGCTCCATTCTCCTTTCTCCAGTTTCCTCCCTGAATTTCCCAAATCCCACCGCTCTTCCACACGTTGCTCTGCACGGAGTAAAGACTTTTTTCAGGGTCTAAACCTAAAAACACAAGAGAAAAAAAAAATGAAAAGATTATTATTTACAGGTGTAAAAACAACAAAAGAGAATGAGCACAATCGTCATTACAATTATGAGATTATTATGGCCTCTAAAGAAAAACAAATACCAGGACTAGATCCTGGAATTAAATGAAGAAATTAGAAACTAATATCACTCAAAGCAAATTTCCACCACTCAGCGATTGTGTGAAGGATCACAGCGTCACTGTTCACACCTCATTTTAGCTTTCCACTGTCAATATAATTCAAGGGCATTTCCCAATGTTCCCCTTTGACTGACAGCTGCTACATTCGGTGTTGTACAAGTTATTTACATTTCTTTTATACGTGCACCACTAAGAAGGCAAAGCAGGCTAGTCTTTCTTATACTGTATGCCAAAACTAAACAACCAATAGAATATCAAAGGGCTTCAAAAGCAAAATCATCAAATTAAGTCCTATAAGCAATACTTTATTATAAAATACCTCAATAGGTAACACCTCAATAAAAACTTTTATTGACACTCAAAAAGAACAAAACAAAACAGTGTATACTATCTAAAAACTCCGGGGGTATCTAGGAGTCCCTAGTGACAGTCTATGCTGTTACCTGCCCAACAGCGGAGGTTGACACCCTAGGGGGGAGCGTTGTGGCGCCCCCGCTCCACGATGGCTATCCCTGGTGCCCCTGTACAACCCAAGGGGCACAGATAGTATACACTGTTTTGTTTTGTTCTTTTTGAGTGTCAATAAAAGTTTTTCTTGAGGTGTTACCTATTGAGGTATTTTATAATAAAGTATTGCTTATAGGACTTAATTTGATGATTTTGCTTATACTGTATGCCATAAATACGGTCTGGCATCTCATTGCGTATGATCAGAATTAGGCCTCATTCAAATGTTCATGATTCACGTTGTATATTCCTTTTGTGTTCTTCCCATATAGACTGTAATTGGAATGGGCTCATGAAAGACTAGGGGAGTATAATAGTTTTCTGAATGGGCCTGTCCATTTTTTCACTGTCTAATTGGTACTAATTTGGGCAGGAAACGTGAAAAATTATTTTAACATCTATAAAAATAGCTGCCGCACCAATCGTGACAACCGAGGAATGATGATAAATCATCCATAATACACAGACCTTTGTGAGGCAGACTGCATCAGGTTTTATAAGACGCAAAAAAGTAATGTTTTGGGTACCTGCATTATTCTGAATTTTATGCATGGTGTTACCGTAACTGGTGCATTCAATTGTCACATACAAGTAGAAGAAGTTCAGAAAACTTTACCATCCAATTACCACCTTGGTTTATAAAAAGACAAAAACAGCAGCAACGCGCTACATGTCACCACAAGAACAACAATTCAGGCCACACTCTTCCAAGAAGCCTTCACATACATAAAATGCTACGGTGAGCGGAGACGTCGGAAAGGAAGCGATGGAATCAACTACAGAAGACTTTATACAACATAATTGCTGACAAGGCGAATCGGGTTCTCCAAAGTATAACATTTGACTGAGAAGGTAAAGATAAATCTCACCAAATTTAACACACAAATACAAACAATGAAAGCTAGCCCGTGTTAGCAGACAATAACTTTGGTGGTTAAAAAGTATATATATATATATATATATATATATATATATATATATACACACACGTTAGAAAACTCATCATCAGGCTGCACCGTCTGGTCCTTGATTGTAAGTATATAGCAGAAAAATGTATTTAGAGACAAAGATTTAAAAAAAAAAAAAAACGTACAAGTTCCTAATTGCATATTGGTAGCGTTTTAGACCTCACATCTTCCTTATAGTCACTTGGCCAGATATTAAAACTATGCTCAAATATCGCTGGCTGCAAATCATGTCGCCAGTGGTTTGGATAACATAAATCAAGTAACTTTAAAACACGGATTTTGGTAAGAACTTACCGGTAAAATCCTTTTCAGCGAAGGAAGGGAGGGAGACACAGGAATTCATTACTGATGGGTAGGCGGAGCCCCAGATCAGGATGTCACCTCAGATCAAAAGAGTGCTGACTGGCTGGCCCCTCCAGCTCGGGCTCCTCCTACTCAGCTCCAGTCGTACCAAAGCTTTTAGGAAAAGAGCCAAGATCACCAGCGGAGCAACATAACCCCTTCTGAAGGAACTTCAGAGAAAAAACACAAGGATACAGGTTATGCATGCAAAGAAAGCCAAAAACCACAGAGTTACAGGTACTACTCACGGAACCTGACTACTGCGATGAGCTGGCGATGCTGGAACTGAGCCTTAGCGCGCTGACCTCAGCCCAGATAATCGCTATCAGATAAGGGTCGCGCTGCATCTGAAAACATCAACACACTTCTGCCTTGGGAGGGTGCTGTGTCTCCCTCCTTCCTTCGCTGAAAAGGATTTTACCGGTAAGTTCTTACCAAAATCCGTGTTTCAGCTGCAGAATGGAAGGGAGGGAGACACAGGAATTCATTACTGATGGGACGTCCCAAAGCAGTTCAAAAATAAGGGTGGGAAAAAACCAACAAGAGGCAGAAACCCAACAACCTTAACAACAAAGCGCAACCAGCGCTAAACACAAGTTCATCCAGAACTTTAAACTACAGCTGCCTGCAGGACCCTACGTCCGAGGGCTGCATCAGCGGAAGCACTGACGTCCACTTTATAAAACTTCGTAAACGTGTGGACAGAGCGCCAAGTCGCCGCCCGGCAGAGCTGCACTGCCGAAGCACCTTGGTGAAAAGCCCACGATGAAGCCACAGCCCTCGTGGAATGGGCTTGAATCTTAATCGGGCAAGATTCACCCTGAAGACGGTAAGCTTCCAATATAGCTGACCGAATCCAACGAGCTATAGAATCCTTGGAAGCTCGTTGACCACGCCGACGACCGACTGGAACCACAAATAGGGAGTCCGTCTTACGAAAACCTTGAGTAATAGATAGATAAAACTTCAAGGCCCGCACTAAATCCAATGTGTGTAAAGCACGCTCTTTCACATTCTTCGGATCCGGGCAGAATGAAGGCAACACAATATCCTGGTTGACATGAAATTGTGACACCACTTTAGGCAAAAAAATCACCCCGAGTGCGAAGCACTACACAATCCGGAAAAAACTCCAGAAAAGGAGGCGAACAAGAAAGAGCTGCCAACTCAGAAACTCTCCTCAAGGAAGTGACTGCAACAAGGAAAGCCACCTTCCAAGAAAGTAAAGAAAGGCTAGCAGAAACCATAGGCTCAAAAGGTTTATGCTGAAGAGCCTCCAAAACAAGGTTGAGCCGCCAAGGAGACACGGGTGCCTTCCGCGGCGGGAACTTACGAGATATACCTCGGAAAAAGGAGAGCACGTCTCTATTTGAAGCAATGGTTCTCCGGAACAATAAGGACAGAGCAGAAATCTGACCTTTCAGGGTGCTGACTGCCAAACCCTTGTCTAGCCCATGCTGCAGAAAAGCCAACAGGTTGGGAATGGAACATTTTCTCGGGTTCCGAGAGGACCCCAAACACCACGAAAAGAAGGTTTCCCAAATTTTGTGGTAAATCCTAGTAGTAGCCGGACTTCTTGCAGCACGAAGGGTAGCAATGACCTCGGCTGAGAAACCTCTACGGGTCAAGATTTCGGTCTCAAGAGCCACGCCGTCAAACGCAGGGACATCAAGTCCGGATGACAAACGGGCCCCTGAGTCAACAAGTCCGGTTGAAGAGGGAGTGGAAAAGGAGGTGCCGCCAACAGCGACATTATTGTCGAGAACCACACCCTTCTTGGCCAGTCTGGAGCTATCAAAATAGCTGGAATTCTCTCTAGTCTGATCCGACGCAGTACTAGAGGAAGTAAGGATATCGGCGGGAATACATAGATCAGCTCGAACTGATCCCACTGAGCCACTAGAGCATCCACCGCCACAGCCTTCGGGTCCTTGTACCTGGACATGAACGTCGGTAACTTGGCATTGGACCTGGATGCCATCAAATCCACTTGTGGGGTTCCCCAGCGAGAGCACAGTAGTGCAAAAACTTCCGGGTGGAGGCTCCATTCCCCGGGATCCATCCTTCTGCGACTGAGAAAGTCCGCTGTAATATTCTGAACCCCTGGAATGTGAATCGCCGAAATGGCTGGTACACTGGCCTCTGCCCAAATCAGAATTCGGGACACCTCTACCATGAGTCTGGAACTCCTTGTCCCACCTTGGTGATTGATATACGCGGACAGCCGTCGCATTGTCTGTCTGCACTCGGACTGGCAGACCGCTCAAAGGGACCGTCCAATGTTGGAGGCAAAGGAAAATCGCCCTCAATTCCAGGATGTTGATCGGAAGAACAGACTCTTCCGATGACCATACCCCCTGAATCCAGAGATTGTTCCAAACACCCCCCCAGCCCGTCAGGCTGGCATCGGTGGTTATGACTGACCACTTCGGAGGGAGGAAAGACTTCCCCAGGGAGAATGCCCCTGGACGTAACCACCATTCTAGAGAATCCCGCACCGCGCGAGAAATGGTGACACTGCAATCCAGCGATTGCGACTGGTTCCATCGACTCAAGATGAACCTTTGGAGAGTCCTGGAATGGAACTGGGCAAAAGGAATTGCCTCCATGGACGCCACCATCTGTCCCAGAAGACGCATACACTTCCGTAGGGACATTGCCGTTGAGGATTTCATAATCTGTACATGTCGAAGAAGACATGACTGTTTGTCTGGTGGTAGGGAAACTACCGACCGAAACGTGTCGAGATGCATTCCCAAAAAGAGGATTGTCCTCGATGGTTCCAGGGACGACTTCTCCCAATTGACCAGCCAACCGAAGTCCTTCAGAAACTGAAGAGACAAATCCCGAGCCGTCAACGCCTCCTCCTCCGAGGAAGCCACGATCAAAAGATCGTCCAGATAAGGGAGAATCGTAATCCCCTGTCTTCGAAGGATTGCCATGAGGGGCGCCAGAATTTTTGTAAAGACCCTTGGCGCTGAGGCTAAGCCGAACGGCAGAGCCACGAACTGGTAATGATTCTGACCTATGGCAAATCGAAGAAAGCGCTGATGAGCCTTTCCGATGGGAATATGCAAATAGGCGTCGCGAATGTCGATTGACACCAGAAAATCGTTCTGTGACAGAGCTGCCACAACGGAGCGAAGCGACTCCATGCGAAATTTCCGGGCATGGACATGCCGGTTTAATCGCTTGAGATCCAGAATCGGGCGAAATTTGTTCTCCTTTTTGGGAACTATAAAAAGGTTGGAATAAAACCTTTCCCTCGGTCCTCTGACGGAACCGGTATCACTACACCCTTTTGTAGCAGAGATTCGACCTCTCGCTGTAGAGCGACAACAAGCTCGGGTTCCGACGGAACGTGAGATTGACAAAAAACATTTGGGGGTCGAGAAGCAAACTCTATGAAATAGCCTGCCGACACTATCCGCGTTACCCAGGAATCTGGAACGCGAGCCATCCAAGTCTCCTTGAAAAGAAGCAGGCGACCCCCCACTCGAGAATCCTCGAGTGGACCCCTGGCGTCAATCCGACTTTGCGGGCTTCTTGTCAAGTTCCCGCTTGTCCTGGCGGAAACTCTGCTTCCAGGGAGTACGAGTTTTCTGAGAGGATTTCTTTCCTGAGAAGGAAGGACGACCCGATCCCCACGAGGAGTGACTAGATCGTCCTCGGCCCCGAAAGGACCGCCGACCACTATAGACACCAGGCTTACTGGACACCGAGGCCATGGCCCTACGCTGTGGTAATGCTGATTCCTTCGCCTTAGCCTTGGAAATCAGCTCTGTGAGGTCGGATCCAAAAAGATGGCCACCCTTGTAAGGTAAGGCCAACAACCCTTGTTTGGAAACTGCGTCCCCGGCCCACTGTCTGAGCCATAAAGCTCTTCTGACTGTGACCGCTGAAGCTTGCGCTTTGGCCAGCAGAGATGCCGTATCCAGACCGGCATCAAAGATATAACAGGCTGCCGTTTCTAACCATTCACAAGTTTCCCGTATCTCAGATAACGGAGATTCATTTTGCAACTCCGTCTTCAGACGTGCCAACCAGCTTAGAGAAGCTCTAGCAGCACACATGGATCCTAGCACTGCTCGGAATCCATGACCCGCAGCCTCATAGCTTGCTTTTGCCGCCAATTCTGCTTTTCTATCCAAAGGCTCCTGTAAGCTCGCTTTTCCCTTAATAGGGAGTAGTGAGGATTTACTAAGCTGAGATAAAGACACATCCACTTCAGGAGCAGAAGTCCAATTAGCCTTTAACTCCGCAGAGCAAGGATAAAGTGTATCAAAGAAATGCGTTCCATGAAAACGCTTATCTGGACACAGACGTTCCTCCTCTATTACACTATTAAGCTCATCCAGAGCTGGCAATGTTGTACGCGAAGCACGGGACTCCTGGAACATGCGTGCTGATTTACCAGGACGACTAGTTACCTCCTCCGGTAACTGTAATATATCTCTCATGGCTTCAATTAATGCCTCCGTACGCTTCGCCATAGAGGAACGCCCCTGCGGCTCGTCCGCATCTGAATCGGATATTTCTCCATCCGAATTTAAAGGGGAACTCTGCCCAATATCAGATACATCTGACTCGCTCCGTGTAGAGGCCGGTAACGGCCTGCGTCGCTTCCTCTGAGAGGAATTAGCAGACACATATTGACCTAAAAGGTCAGACAAGTTGTTGATCGATCGAGCGATATCGTCCAATTTTCCACCGCTGTCGACCGCAGCGCTAGACGCTGTGGAGGTCTGCGTATCTGATTGCCGTAATGGCACTGGGACATGGTCCGCGGCATCTGAACTCTGTTCAGACATGTCTCACCTGTATGAGCAGGTCAAAGCGGTAATACCAGCAAAAACTATGCGGGTTTTTTTTTTTTTAAAACGCTGAAGGGTTAACGCTCCACCAAGCAGGGTTACCCCAGCGGTATTCAGTCAAAAAATTTAGCTGGTAGAAATAACCCTCAGAGGAGTTAATATTGCAAACTAACCACAATATATATATTTGTGAGCCCCAGCCAATTTTTATGTCTCTAATGAGACTGCAGCTGCAGGATAGCGATCGCTGCGCTGCGGGGTGAGGAATCAGCACTCACCCAGCTGGCCGTGGTGTCTTATGAGGAGAGGAGCGGTCTGAGGAGCCCAGGAGCCTGTGTAATGGCCGCCACAGTGAGGGAGTCGCAGGAGAAACGCCAGAGCGCGCGTCTTCCTGCTCAGAAGACCGGGAATAGTTAGGCCACGCCCCCCGCCAGCTCGAATATTGAGCGCGAACTCCCCCGCTCCTGCTCCCTCTCTGTCCTGCAGGTATCTGCCTGCGGACAAAAAATCACCACATCTACTTGTAACAGCGCTGTCACAGCAGCGCTGAAGCATACTGACATACATGTAGTAGCGCTGTCACCGCAGCGCTGAAGCATACTGACATACATGTAGTAGCGCTGTCGATACTGACATACAAGTAATAGCGCTGCTCACTCAGACGCTAAAGCACTCACACATAATTATAATAAAAAATTTGTGTGGAGTACTCACCAGCCAAAGCGCCACAGGGACCCTCAGGGGTTTCTGGCGCTGTGCCCATGCTTCCCCCCAGGGCGAGGAACGCAGTGACCGCACGTGTGGTTTGCGTCCCGCCAGGGAAGCTCTCCTCATCCCCCAGGGCCGGCAAGGATTCTGCAGGGACTTTGAGTAAATACAGATCCGCCGAGGGAGAGGTTGGGGTACAGCAGCGCTGGTACCCCTGAGACCTCTAGACCAACTAGTGATCCAAGTCTCCTGTCCGAATATAAAATAATAAAATCTTCTGAGGAGCTGCATTAGCAGCGACCATCCTCTGGACCTCAAATCTTAGACTGGAGCTGAGTAGGAGGAGCCCGAGCTGGAGGGGCCAGCCAGTCAGCACTCTTTTGATCTGAGGTGACATCCTGATCTGGGGCTCCGCCTACCCATCAGTAATGAATTCCTGTGTCTCCCTCCCTTCCATTCTGCAGCTGAAAAACACATTACTGAGTCTTGCATTTTTAGGTGGTGTTTTTAGTTGCAAAGAACCTCTGGATCACAAAGTCTACAGTCCTGGGCAAAAACATTGATACTGACAAATTTTGGTTTTCACAGTTTGTAACTTTCCTTTTTAGGTTTCGTGCACACGACATCTTTCGGGAAGACGATGACTGGAACCTGCCCGATTTAGCACTAAAACACCAAAAAGAAGGAATATAATGCACAGCAATGTGAAGGTGACTTGCTGTGCCCAAGATCCTTCTTTAGTAATTTCTTTTACCTGCTTCTGGCTTCAATAGACGTTAAGCAGCTAAAAGAAGTGACCAGTCTATTTTTCTGGTGGCTTACGCCTTCCGTCTCTATGTTTTATATGGAAATTTTATTTTTAAAAAATGCCGTCCAAAAAGACTCTTCAGGAAAAACACCTCCCAGATTTTCATAAAAAGTATTTTGCTTCCAAAGCGATGTGGGTACGCAGGGCTGTGGAGTCTGTAACCCAAACCTCCGATTCCTCAATTTCCCCGACTCCACAGCACTGGTCACTACGGAGCATGGACATAAAGTGCAGCACAGATTCATCTCAACTAAATGTAGAGATCCTTAGATCAGGGACAGAACGGACATTTATAGGACATTTCAGAACTTTCCCAAATTCTTATGAAAACATTTACAGCACATCCTGCACTGAACCCAATTTATATATTTTAGGAGTCGGTTTATTTTATACACCTTCTACTCCACCAAAATGGACACAGACTCTGAATCCACACTCCTGACTGCCATCAGTCCAACGTATGCCAACAGTAAAGCTTCTGGATACCATTCATATGTGGGGGCTTCTCATCCATGGAGGGTGCTCACTCACAGTGTGCAGGGGGGTTTCTCATCCATGGAGGGGCTCACTCACAATTTTGTCTACGAACACTGCCATGAGTAAAGAATGGGATCTAAACTTCCTCCATCATCCAGGAGCAGTGTGGTGATGATGCTTTTACTAGCATGAGGGAGACAATGTCACAAGGCAAAAGTATATCCAACTAAAATAGCAAAAAAATACTAACGAAGGAGGATGCATTTCCACTGTAACTGGGGCTAATGTACCAGCCCCAGGTACAGGGGAAATCGGACAAAAAATGTATTCAAATGTCCTCCAGAAGGTCTTTTATGACCTTCGAGGGTCGGGACACTATGTGCAATAAATAAAAAACAAAAAAAAAAAAAAAAAATTAAAAATAAAAAAAAAAAACACTGCCAATTCAGAATCAAGTGTTACCAGTACGACCCCCATAGGTTTAAAAAAAACAAAAAAACAGCGTCTGATATATAAGAATAATTATAACGAAAAAGGGAGCAAGTTTTAAAATGTATTTTACTAAAAACAACTAAGCTCCGGGTATAATGAAAAGAATGAATGCAAAAATTATTTGGACATCCGAACAAGATTTTTTAAACTGTGCACGAAAAAAAAATGAAAAGGGTGCCTGGTCATGAGGTTAGATGACCCGGTCCCGAACAGGTCTTATAAAAAAAAAAAAAACACACAAATATGCATATAGGAACAATACAAAGAAGATGGTATTTTTAAAAGCCACCCAATGAGCTTAAAGAGGCTGATAAAGGTGCCCACATGATCCCAGAACTTGATTTCATGACTAACGTATTTAAAATAAAAAAAATCAAACTAGTGTAAAAAATGTAACCAAATAACCATATAAATATATTTGCAATCCTTTTTCAATCAAAATAATTAATAAAAAAATATAGATCTGTGATACACAAGTGGATTTGCCCACAGCTTTCATTTACATTGTATGTGGCCAAGTATTGTAGGTAAAAATACTTCAAACTCCAGAATCGTCATAAAGGCTAGAGGGTTCCCAAGTGGGACCTGCAGGTTCCAATAATGTAATAGAAGCACAGAAATAAAAATGCAAATGTGCACAGAGCCTGACCAGGATTCCTGCACTCGTCCATATTCAGCTTACAAGTGTCGATACCATGAGACCAATCACTGGGAGGCTCACTTGCACACGCAGTACATAATATAGAGTGTGCAAGCACCGAGCAAATGTATGCTACTAATAAAGAGCGTGTCACTCAAATCTATAGGATTTCCTCCAAACAAATGGCATGAAATGTACAACATCTCCATGGAAACAAGTAATAGGAAAGCCCTCTAACATGAGAAGGACACAAGGGGGAGAACGGCTAACGCTGCCTCCACCTCTACATATTACAGGCGTTCCTATACGTTCATGTTCCTATAATAACACAAAACTCACATTACTACTTCAGAATAAGTGAAGATGAAATGAGGAAAATAAATCTAGAATCTAATCTAAGATTATGAAAAATAAATAACGATTTTAAACTAAAACCTTACTTTTTCCTCCAAATACACTTGGTCCTACCACAATGGGACTGAACAGCGAAGTTGAACTGCACCCCAGAAAACCTCAATATACCTCCCCTAATTCACAGCGGTCCAAAAACTGAGCCAGTTCCTTTTTCTGCCTATACAACGACCCTGACAAGGAGGGGCCTGGCTTAGTGATAGAAATAAACTCCCAAACTAGTAGCGGTCGGACCATGCTGGGATTTATAGTATTGTAACAACTGGAGAGCCCTAGGTCAGTGAATGCCGAACTACAGAAATAGATTACATGCTGTGCAGCATTTCATAGGAATTTATCATTAATGTTTAATAATTAAAACCAAATAGTGCTATTCTATTTTCTGAACATGGCTATAGGGTTTCCATGAGCGTCTGCTGAAGGCATGCATAGATCTGCTTATTCAATGACCTCTATGTGACAGTGCTGTGGGCATGCCCTGTACGGTAGATTATGGGCATGCACAGTGACATCACCTATTGTGAATGGTGGACCCTGTGTTATCTACTGTATATCGAGGTGTTATCAGTCACAATAATACCACCTGTGATGAGAATGACACAAGTGTAAAAACGATCTCCAAAGACCAGATGTATCAGACTACAATGAGGCTCAAAGTGAAAAATGCAACATTTCAGAATTTTTAAAAATATACATAATATGGGAAAAATGGCGACAAAATCATCCATTTTGAAAATGTTACATTTAACATAATAATGTGATTTAAGCTATAGGTCATTTTCTGATGACCCATTCTCTTTAAATCAATGGGAACATGGAAGCCCCTGTCACAGTTAAACATTTATCCATGGATGACAACAAGAGCATCATATAAATCCAACAAGATAATTGTTAATACACACAAGCAGGAAATGTACAACGATGCCGCTACTAGAAGTATTTTAATGTATAATTACACTTTGCTGAGCAAAAGCAATAATTAACTTTGCCATCGTTGCCCGTATAGACAGAAGAAAAAAAAAATGAGAAAACACAAATATTTTCTCAGTTTGCATCAATGAGTCACTCTAAATGCCAAATGGTTACTTAGCGCCGGTTCGAAGGATTCTTCACACTACAACTCTTGGACTGAGTGCTTAATAACTAATGATGTCACACGCCGCTGCTCTAATGAAAGTGGGAATAGTTATTACACAAAATCAGTCCTTGAAATATTAAAAGTTCATCCTCAGTCTGAACTGAATTACTTATGAATGGGTTACGTGAAAGACAACCAATCTTGAGAAAGTATTAATATTTTCTGGAGGACTGTCTGTATTTTTCTGCGGTGCCGTGCATCCATGTGACCACTGCAACAAGTTATTCAAAGACCCCTATGCACAAACTAAAGTAAGCCGAACCCCACCCATATCCGTGAGGTCACAAGCTATCAACACAACACAAACCATACAAGAGTCCATTATAAGTCAGTCACTGGGATCCTTCATATGACAGATTTCGGTCTTCTTCATATGGCTTCTGACATTGGACACCGATGAGGCCAGGGAGCTAAAGTCCATTGTCAAAGAGGCAGAGATTTGCAAAGAGCTGGCGACGACATCACTCTTAGAAATCATGTCATTCACCACCACAGAGGCATGACCACATGATTAGTGTGATGATTAGCCCAGGAGAAAAAAAAAAAAAACACACCCTCTGACTAGTCACCCATTGCCTCGCATATTGCCACTACAGTTACTGATTACTGCCATATGGCAAATACTAATTTTACAGGACTATAAAAAAGGGCTTGTTAGAGTACAAAGGTAACAAATACATGGAGGCAGTTTGTGGGGGGATTTAGGGAAGCTGTAAGGTTCTCGTTAACTGTTAGATAAGCCGATTTTTAAGAGGTTTTAATTGTTGTATAGGAGCGGCTCTGGGATGGTCATCGTGGAGGCAGCCGACAGATATTCATTTTCACGCGATGAGGGATTTTACATAGGAAATCTCATAAAGGGCGGCATTAGGAATCTCTGCCAAATGGAGAACCACTAGGCCCATTACAAAGCATCTTGTGTTCCCAGCAGATTCCCTAAGCCTATGAAATCGGTCATATGAAGGATCTCGTTGACCTACACTAGAGTCTCAGGTTGTTTCTGTTGTATTTATAGCAAGAATAACATTACACGCATCAATACAATGACTGATGCACTATACGAACAGAAGCTTCCATAGACATGAATATGGAGTCGCCCCTCTGCAGATACAATGGCTCCGCACTACATTCCCTTATATCCTTACTGAACAGACAGATATTTTTTGCTCAGGTGTCATCCTAGTTGCAGTATTTTTCTCGTTTCCCCCTTCCCCACACTGGAGCAGGTATAAATTGTCTTAACTTTTTGTATCCATTGACTATTAAATAAGTTGCCAACGACTTGGACAACTTCTCATACCTCTCACTTGGCCCCCATAAAATAATAAAGCTTATACTCGCCTCCCGTGCTGCCAGCACTCGTGGTGCTGGGGCTCCCATACTATTGTTGTGACACATAACGTCGGCGCCCAATCAGCACTGGCGTCACTGTCCCCGCCTCCTGTCGAATTGTCCAAGATGAGCTGCAGCCCCGGACTTCAACTTAAAGTTCGATTTGTCCGAAGGCAGTGACGCCGCTGCTGACTGGGTGTCACAACAACCACACGAGAGGCCCATGCTTTATTATTTTATGGGGGCCAAACATGTTGCTCAAGAAGGGGTTTCAAGTAGTGGACAACCCCTTTAATGTATACAGATGAAACTCGGCTGGAACTCTGAAGCGCACCATTGGTCTTCTGTGCTTCACCTGTTTAACAGATTCCCTTAGACTTTAATGGCTGAGTCTGATTATCCAAAAGCATGAGAGTAGGACCTGCTCTGAGTCTCAAGGACCGGAAAAATAATGTGCGTGTGGTTCAATGACACTATGGCTCCTTGTGCTATTCAAGAAAAAAAAAAAAAAAACAACAGTAGAAGGAAGTGTAACGCAGATGTGAGAAAGTAGCCCTAATCTAACTTTGCTGCTGTAGAACAGCAAAACACATTGTGGAGACTTGATGCAAAATGCAAATCCGGAAAAAAACTCTAAAATTAAAAAAAAAAAAACTCAAATCAAACAAAGTAAAAATTAACAACCAAAAAAAGCTGTGTCTGTTCAGAGCAGGTGTCAAAAGGAGCAAATCAGAGATGCTATAATGTTTTTTATGCACATCAAATTAATGTGACATCTGTTAAGAGTTGTCTCAACATTCACAACATTATTATTCCTGCTTTTATTTATTTATTTTTTTAATTTTCTTGAATTCTATTAGTCCCATTTACAAAAAATAGGATTGAGGAAAAGACCATATATCAGGCAACAGTCCCCCATGGTTCCAAGGTTCTCAGAGCAGCATTGACAAGTGACATCTATCACTGTCAGAGCAGTGTTGGGTCTGGTTACAACTGATCAGAAAGTAACCCATGTCACAATGTCCCGTCATAAGGCGCCATTTTCCAAACCAAACACTGTATGCCTTCACATGAAATCAGGAGGACACAGGGTCCAATAGAATTCTACAAGTGCCTTATTAAGGTACTATT
Organism: Oophaga sylvatica; assembly: GCA_033576555.1. NCBI lineage: Eukaryota > Metazoa > Chordata > Amphibia > Anura > Dendrobatidae > Oophaga > Oophaga sylvatica. The sequence continues at coordinate 49,737,170 of JARQOD010000010.1, read as the reverse complement.
CCGCTTGGTGTGTACGAAGAACTATTATACAGCAATGTGAGACCTAAATCTAAGGCCATGTTCACACTGTTTTTGCTGCGTTTTTTTTCTGCAGTCAAAACCTGCTCTTTAGGCAGTAAAATGCCTTTTTTGCTGCGTTTTTGGTGTAAATTATGTCTCATCTGTCTACAGTACATGTTTAATTTAGTTTCATTCATAAAAAAAAGCATCAAAAACGCATTACTTTCCATGGTAAAAAAAACATTGCAAAAACAAAAAGAATCGACATGTTGCAGTTTTCAAAAAAGCAGTAGTTTTTCAATTCGCTTAGGAAAAAAAAAGCAAGTGTATGCATAAGATTTCTGAAATCTCATAGCTTTGTCTGGTACAGTAAAAAGCAGCTTTTAATATGCATTAAAAAAAAAAAAAAAACACAACATTTGAACATGTCCTAAGGCTGGATTCACACGAGAGAGACCAGTCAATCAACTGAAATGATCCAGGCCGATCATACTGGCCTGGGTTCAGGAAGCACAACTCTAACTACAGGTTCCCTTTAAGTGCTGATTTGTATGACGCATTTGAATCCAGGTCTGATTAGTTGTATATAAAAATATGAAAATGTACTGTTAAAAAGCACCACCTGGGAAAATAAAAGCAATGGCACAACCTAAGAGTTGAAAAAGTTATTATGGCTGAATCTGTTAGGTGCGAAAATTCCCTACTTAAATGTCCAACAAGATAAAAAGCCAAGATAATGCAATGTTTAGTTTCATTGAACGAGGTTGTAGCTTGTGATCTAGTGTCCCAAGTAGCCATCTGTTGACAGGGGGATGTTGGAAGTAATTATATATCAAATATAAGGAAAACTAAAGACACAACAACAAAGTATAATTTCCTAACATGCCGCAAAAGAAAAGTGCATTTCACGTAACAAATGCTAAAAATTAACACAGCGGTGCTACGGTTTTGCCAACAGCAGTACGGCTTGTGGAACGAAAAATTAAAAGGACGTACCTTTGTTCCTGGGAGTTACACTGATAAGACTCTGGTCCACTAACTGCTAGAAACAGCACCTTTAGCATTATCTGTGAGTTTCAGTGATGCTCCTGCAGGCCACAGCCTGAGTCCCAAGCAAGGAATATCCCATAGCAGCAGCACATGACATCAGGCCCATCTTTTCTTTCATTTCCCCCTTTTCGTCTCTGGGCTAATTTAAGATCTCAAACACATCCTACAAGAGCAAGCAGGCACTTAATAGTCGCAATGAGAACCCTACCAACATATAACACACATCAGAAGGACCTCATTTCCATCAGTGAACCCTGGGAGAACAGAATGTTTACACAGGCAGAAAACTCCTGACGTTTCACTCTACACTTAGAGCACAGCCATCAAGTTTGTCTGTGCACAGAAATGCTGGCAAAAGGTTGGTGGAGAGGCAACCTATGGGCTACAGACATGCCATGAACACCCTTTCCAACTCTTGCAAGCAAATGGCTATTCACTGCTTATGTAGGAAGCAGGGGAAACAGGTCTATACACTCTGAATGCAAGCAAACTTCTGTTAAGGGAATTGCTTTTGAGCAGCAGTGAAACAATACGTTATAAAAACAAGCACAGAGAGGCTCGAAGAATAAAGCAATGAAGGCAGGCGATACGTAGGTGTCGCTTTGTAGGCAGAGATAAATACAGGGATAGCCCCTGGATGATGCATTACACATGTCACTGTGTCCCCTACTCAACAGGTACAGGTTTCCTGCAGCAATCCCCGATAAGTCTCAGACAGCCCTGTACTACTGATTAATAGTCATTGCTTCATGTATAGTAAGAAAAGTGGTGCTAAATTTACTTCAGGGGTACACAGTACCCTGCTAGCCTCATATACGCCATTTTTGTTATTACACAACTTGTACGTTTTGTTTCTAATAGTTCTGTCAAATTGTGTGCAAAGCATGGAGAGATTTTCTTGCAAGAGGAATGGTCACTTTATTGCTCATGTAATCATCCCTTCTTCCAACCACTTGCCTGGATAATGGGGCAGGAGACATGGGGGGTGAAGAGCAGGGAGGCAGGGGGGAGGGAGCATAGAAGGCAGCGCTTGTCAATCACACTGCCTAAAGGACAACCCCGCACATCACAAGGCCTTGAACATAGCAAAGAGGGACAGATTTACAACAGGGAAAATATAAATTTTCATGTAAGATGATGCCAAAGCATATGCATCTGACCCTATGTTATTTTTTTAGAAGGAAATTTTTCCACAGGGAATAAATATACAGCAGACTCTTTGGATGGAACATTTGCTTCAGCAAATGTATTCTTAATGCAATTTTGCAATATTTAATTCACACAAAAATATGCAGTGTGAATGAGAAATAAGAGCCAAATCTGCAACATAAGCAACAAAATGCACCGAGTTTTTACCAGTTTGCAGGGGATATTGACAGTAACAACATTTCCTAGCAAAATCTGTTATGACACACTGTATTAACACAGGTAATATTGTCTATAAAGACTGTAACTATACAGACAGGAAACTAACTTCTATGGGACTTCAGGGACTCCATGTACCACCAGACATTAGTCCTAAACCAGAAAACAATTTTTTGTATTTATTATGACTCTTTGCAAACACAAAGCAAGATCAACCATTACAATAGTGGTATCTGTATATTCACAAACAAGCACCTACGAACAATGTCACAATATTGGTCTATGCCATATGGACGCTAAAGCTTTTCTATTCAGTATTTTTTGTTTTATATTAATGGTATTTACCAACAAAGCAAAAAAAATATATATATATTTATTTCCTTGGATACATACGTAATAACCTGAAAACCAAACTTGTAATAAACATGCATAATTATACAAGTGTTTTTTTTTCATAAACCCTTGACAGAATGACAATTTTCAAATCAGTTTCTTGTAAGAAGGGGAAGAAAATAAACAAAAAAAAAAAAGCAAAAATAATGAACATTTAGACAAATGGAGAAAAGACCTGACTAAAAAAAGAACTTGCCCTTAATAGAATACAGTCTTGTCTGCAGAAAGACGCCGCCAGATGTTCAGTATGAAATGCTGAAAAACACTGGATGGATGGGCCAAGACAAAGAAAAAGGTCCCTTAAAATGACAACTGCATGCAAAAGGTAGATACATTTTATCTACGGCACTTTTCTAGAAAGGTGTAAAAAAATAAAAGATACCGTACTCTACGACAGGAATCGGTAATCTGCAGCACTTCCAGGTATTGTGAAAACACAATCCCTAATCCCCTCCTAAACTGGGACTTGTAGTGTCACAACAGCTGGAGTGCTGAAGGTTGCTAATCCCTAGAGACATAATGCAAGTTTATAAAGGACCACCTAAATTTACCCCCCCAAATTCTCATCCACCCTCAAGTGAATGAACGAACACTATGCTTGAGATCTGCTACACTAAACCAATGATAAAACCATCTTCAATAATATTTACAACCAACAACTTTTGATTAAATACACAGACATGTAATTTCAATTAAAACACAAGACTTTGCAGAACACCGCTTCATGGAGATATAAATATACCTCTCCAGAATTATCACTGATTGTATTCCCCGAAAAGCAAATTTAAGTGACAAACATGTGCAACACTGCACTGTGATCTACTGTGATTGCAATATTATACAAGCTTTATTTCTGCACTTGTATTATAGTCGCATATACTGATTTTAGCCAGGTCACCAACCTTACAACCAGGGAGGGGGTGGTGGTAGGTTTCGGCTGTAATACAGTAACTAATATGTGCCCAGTACATGGGTGCCCTGCATAAGAGTTTTTCCACCTATATTAAAGGTTGCATATCCCGGTTTTAACTAGGTCGTAACGCAGTCACCAAAACACAGGTTTAGATCATATATTACTTATTATACCACAGTTACATTTTACTTGTAGGGCTACACATTATTTTTATAAAGTTAAAAGTGGGAGTCGGGAGCATTTTGTGGCAGAGTATTATAAAGTAATGATAAATAAGAAAGTAAAAAGTCCCTAGCCTTGATAGGAAACTTAAGAAATAGTTAAAGAAAAAAAAAAAGTGAGGGGGTCTGTAGCCTCCTACAATCAAAGGAAAAACCACAAATGATTAATACACTCATCTGAAAGAAGGGAGGAAAACAGCATTACAGCAAAACAGTCTCAGTCTCGCAAATGTGCTAACATAACAGAACGTCCAGTACAGCCGCCTGGCATGCTTGGCATCGCTCTACACATGCTCTAGCATATGTACTGATGCTACACAGATAAAACATGGCTAAAACAAAGCCCCTGCAGCCACTCCCAGCTCTGAAACACATAACATTTATTTCCATGCAAGTAAGTAAATAAGTATGGACCCGGGCCTCTCTGCCACCTGTCCCCTCAAAGCTCTGGCCCTGCCAGATGGACTGTAATGTTTGCACCATGCTGCTGCTTATACGCTGAAGTTGTCTGGGAGTTGTTCTAGGCCCGAGAAATCAAAGCAAACTCACAGCAATTGTTACCGTGCATTTCAACTACAGTGCAGCTCACATTCATGGCCTAAGAATACCGAGCAACTGACTCATTTCTGGAAAACAGACGAATGCAGAATCCCAGTTGCAGGTTACTTCTATCTACACGTTAACATCGCTTAATGTTTCCTGTAAAGGGTATTCACGTAACAGCACGTTTCCTGCTTCCACTGCAAATCAGTGATATTTTATTTCACATCCACACAGAAATGGGAAGGCTCCTATTAAACAAAGCCCTGAAAACAAGAGCCATTATTCTGCACAGCACACAAGTCCTCCACAAACCCCTGTAAAGTGCAAAGGGGTGGAGAGAGCGACAAGCACATTCCTTGGTGGTGGGATGGCAGCTGTGATTGCTGGAGAAAAAAAAACAAAACACGCACAATCTGAGACCAAAACAGAGGAAAGGAAGTGAAAAGGGAGACACGTCAGCACAACGCTGCGCACAGGTTACTGGTCATCAATGGCTGGATGATGCGCTGCATAGAAGCACATTTGTAAAACATTTTAGCATTTTTTGCAACCTTATAAAAGCACAGAAGACTGTGCATCAAAATAAAGTAAAATAGGTCCTCGTAGCCACTTCAATGTGTGTCGATTACATAAATCAATAATAGCACGGAGGCTAGCAAGTTGCTGATCAATACTTGATTTGAAAGGGGGACGGGAGGGAGCAGGAAAATGTAGGTGTCTATTTATTGCCATGATACCAGTTCTGGTGATAAATTTTTTTTTTATTTTTTATTTTACTCATTTATATAGCGCCATTAAATCCACAGCGCTTTACAGACATTATTGGCACTGTCCCCGATGGGGCTCACAATCTAAATGTGGCATATGTGAGATCTGTGGCATTATCACAACTTTAAACTTATGGAAAAAAAAAAACAATAGGATGTGTGAACATGACTTTTCAAGATCCGCTCTCCGGTCAGTCATTACAGATCTCTTCATGGGTGAAGCGATATATCGCACGTGATGTGAAGCATTGTGATCTCATGCAGGATCACAATACAAACTTGCATGTCATCAGAAGTTGGAAGACAATGTTCAGTGGCTTACAAACAGTATTGCAAAGCAATTTAACAGGCAGACACAATAACCATGCATATTGAAAAGTACACAAAGTCACACGGATCGAAACACTTCACAGTCACCTTTACTATCAGGTAACGAATATAAGAACATAACACAAAATTACTAAACACTGGTTACTTATACAATGCAACATTTTTCTCCAGGTGTCTTTATTCAAGTAAATTTATGGAGCACAATGAACCCCAAGAACAGTTTTGAGCACAATTTATTCAAGTAAATTTATGGAGCACAATGAACCCCAAGAACAGTTTTGAGCACAATGTCCTTGGCTGGCATGTAAATTCACCAAAGCCAACTGGCACAGCTGAATGTAGTCAGCTAAGATTACTGGGCCCTGTGAATACTGCTAGATCCCAGGTAATGCACAAAGATTTACAGGTGCAAAACTTAAGTGAAGACCAGTGGTCAGAACTGGTCACGTTTGTGCAGTATAACTGACCGCCATAAAAAAATGAGTGCACGGTGGTAGAAAGTGCAGGCACATAAACCTTCACCACACACCTGACCAAAGGACAGACAATATAAATAATAGAGTCGTTGTATGACGATCCCATCACATAAATCACTCAATTTACAGTAGAAGTGGTGCAAGGCTGAGGCCACATACAGGCATCCTAGCTCCTCACTTAGGTGCCATGTGGTTGTATGGTAAGGATGCTTGGCCACAGGGTAGAATGCACAACAAACTTTCCAACATTCAGCGCCAGGACTGAAAGATTACACAAAACTGCATTCACTCTGTAGAGAAAACCCGATACATAAGACAACTGCTGCTGCCGATCTGTTATCTGTAGCATACAAATTATTTTTGCGGTGAACGCCAAGGCAGATTTCTCCTTTAGCAATGCGTAAACTAAGAACACAAATCTGCACTTTAATTCACAGAAACTGAAACAGCTGCACCACAAAGGAATACATGTACTTCAGCCTAAGGTCTCATTCAGACATCCGTTTATCAAGTACGATATATACCGTATTCTATCAATGGTTTTCATAAATAGAACATGTACCCACTGTAATCGATGGAGTTATTAACATAAGTGGGCTTCTTTGAGGCATATGTAACCGAAAAAAATTTTGGAGACACGCACAAGTTTGTGGGTTTGTGCAATTCACACGGATGCCGTGATTTTCACTAATGAATAGAAGAAGCTTTCCAATTTACGCATTTATTTTTTTTCCCCCATACGTGAAAACCACTGATGAACACTGACCACTGATGAAACTCCAAACATTTTATTCATAACTGAAAAATCACCTACATCTGAATAAGGCCTAAAACATCTAATTCGCATGACTGTAAAGCCACATTTTTCATCCATATTATGATTCCAATTCCCATCGGCCTAGACATAGTGACACTGGGGATGCAAATCCCATCGTACAAGCAACACAAACCAGTCGGCAACCAAAAACAAGAAGGCAACAAGCCATTTACATAACGAATATTCATTGATCAGTTTACAATGGTCAATATCCGTGCGATCACTTGGAAATGCAAAAATTGTATAAATGGAAGGTACGACTAGATGATCGATGCAGTTGCACTTTTTCTTTAATGCCATAGCATTTTATAAGCGCTTAACAGAATTCAAAAAAATAAAAAAATATGCAAGTAAAAAAAAGAAAAATATAAAAATATCAAAATGCAATCAATTGTTTACTTGCATTTGATAACCCTAAAAAAAAAGAAAAGTGAATATAAAGGAGACATAAGATACATAAAAAAAAAGTTTTGTATATTGCTGTTAAAGTTGTCTCATGTCTAACATCAGAATATAGCCCCAGCCTTACAAATATATTCGCTCATAACTTTTCATGGCTACAAAACTACACAGACTGATCTGTAAGTATCAGATTCAAAAAGTTAGGTTGGATAATCATGGCCAGAGTAAAAAAAAAAAAAAAAACACCTGGGCTTACACAGACACCATGCATCGCATACATACGGAGTCATAGTATCAAACCCTACAGAATGCAAGTAGCACTGCACAAGTCCTGATCGGCCACAGCCAATGGCGTCCAATGGGACATTTAGTTGATTGGTCCGTACAGTCACACAGTGACTTTCTTGCAAAATTACGTTAAACCGAAACCTGTGAATGACAGATCATCACAATTTGTGGGCTTTGCTACACCTGTAGCAAATAACAGGAATCCATATACAAATTTTGGTGGATGCTTAGAAAGATTTTGAAAATGTTAGTAAAATAACATTTTGTTGGAGAGCAGTCATCAAATCCTCATGGTGTCTCTCGAGCAGTGTTTTCACTCTGTGGCTGCACAAAAGCTCAACAGAACGTATTCTTGTCTTATGGATGAGAATAACGCATGTAATGGACGTGTGCGGGAGCTGCCGTCCATGGTGTGAACAGGACGGTCCCGATAACTACAACATTCGTCTGACCCCGGCCTTATATGTCACAAGAACAAACATTTCCATCATTACTACTGTGCTACAAAAGGAGACATTGGTGAATGCAAATTCTGTCATTCTAGCAACACGATGCTACAGGCCAAGTCGGTCAACAACCAAAGACAGGAAGGAAACTTTTCTTCAACCCTGAACATTTGTTGATCATTTCACATCGATCAATCAGCTGGGAATATACAAACTTTCCAAAATGGAAGGTACACCTAGATCAGGGGTCGCCAACCTGTGGCTCGCGATGTGCGGCTAGCAAACAGAGCAGATCTCCAGACAGTGTCTTTTGTGAGTAGCCCCACACAGAAGAGCAGATCTGAGTGGGAATAGAGTAGGTCCTGGGTCTTAATATACTGACTTAGTGTGATTTCTGTGGAAAAGCATTGGTTGTCATTATACCGGTAATAGGTGGCGGGAGCTGAATGTGACTCAAGTTTAGATAAGTTGGGGACCAGTGGACTAGATGACTGAAGAGCATCTGTACCCAGCAGGAGCCATCATAACCAACAGAGTAGCATTGTGAGTCACTGAGTGCCCCAACACATGGGCAGCCAAAAGTGCCTTGTACCTGATGTCTGAGCCCATCGTATGACACAGGTGGCATTATTTGCTATACCAGACTACAGTTTTTCATGAAACAAGTTGCATAAGGTCTTATTTACAGACTTTCACATACATGCAGATGTTTCAATGAATTTGGCACAGGTTTTACCTTTTCCACATCAAAAAGATATTCACAATGAAAATCCAGACAATACTGACAGGCAGCGTATATTATAAAATCCACACACGCAAGTCAATTTCTGCTCTGAGACTTTATTCATCATGTAGAGGAGACTTGAGGCAGTTGTTTTCTGCATGAAATCTGCTACTTGTGAACATACCCTAATGTGCACAACTTTACAGAGTCACTGATAAATTTGCTTCCTATAGATGCATCTGCAAGTTTGTCTAAAGTATATCACAGTAATTCAGTTATAGGTAATTTATAACTGTCAGAAAACCAAACACTGTGTAGCCAGTGGTGTATAGGCCACGAAAAATAAGAAAACTGCAAGAACCAAAGCAAGGTGGGCGTATTGCGACTATATCCTTAATTAGTGGCTAACAAGTGCGCAATTAATGTTATGTGCCATTTCTACGTTTGAAAAATAAACAACTCAACCTTATCATGAGAAATAATATAATACACACAGCAACAGAAACACAGCTTTGCCATGCACTCTGATGCAGATGTTTTGGGTTCTTGGCACTAGAAAAACAATGGACTAACTCCACGCTGTGCGGCACATGACAAACTATGGGAGGCGTTGGGACCCAATGTACCTCCCAGTTTGATTTTTCAGGACCATCGCGGCCAATGCTTTCCTTTAGTATAGAATCAGGTTTACACTACCTACTCTAAAGGGACAAACAAAAAGTTTGTTTTAAGTGACCCTGGTGACGTCAGCATTTCTGTAGAAAATTACTGCAGTTATTTAACAAAAAAAAAAAAAAAAAAAACTTTCCACATACATTAGACAATTGCAGAATGAATGTTATTTACTGAACCCATAATCACATAGATGCAAATGGAATGGCAAAACAAAAAAAAAAAACAATGGCAAACTAGACAAAACAGACTGCTTGCACCTATAGATCATCAGTAGATCCTGCATATACTAAGATCTACAGATAAAACAGTGTTAAGTTTAGCTGCCCATGCACATTAGACAGTTTGCGTTAGGCTCGGGTAACGCAGCATTATTGGTGGCACATCATGAAATTTACAATATCAAAATGCAGAATGTGCTCATAAGTCTGGAACATGTGTCAGGGTTTCATGGTCCCAGCACAGGCGGCAATTTCAGGACCAGTTGCAGGCCTCCACACCTAAACTCATCACCTTCATAGGCACATATGAAAATGGTTAAGTTCTGGTCATGAGACCCATCACCAGTCTATAAACCAGTCAAAAGTTGAAACATGCTAGATTTTTGGCCGCAGGTCACACATTGCATGATTGTCATCACAGAACGCAATACATATGATGTGCAACTAACTTTCAACCTCTTTTTTTCTTGTTTTTCACAGCGAAATTACAACTGTAGAACAATTACAAGTTGCGAACAAACCACACAATTTATCCTTTAACTACAATGATTTACACTCTAGTCACAAAGCTGCACTATCAAAGCTAATAAGGAATTATTCAAACGACCCTACTTTCAGTCCAGAGTGCTGTCCGTGAAAAAAATGGACAGCATTCAGTTTAATGTTATTCGGTAGGGCAATGCAGATGAGCGTTTTTTTCACTAACCGAATCTGCATGTGGGGGAAAATAAATAAAAATTAAAAATCAAAACTTGTACCAGTTTCTTCCATAAATTGGATGAAACTGTTGTATTCAAGTCTATGGATGTACAAAAAACATTGGATGCCGCATGGAGACACGGCACAGCAGCCATTTTTAAGGGTGCGTGCCCACAATCCGGAATACCAGTGTTTTGGACGCAGCTCACCTGTGCAGCGTCCAAAACACTGCGTTCTCGGTTGCAAGCACAGTGGATGGGATTTCTAGAAATCCCATACCCATTGTGCTTCTATTTGACGCTGCATAAACTCATCTGCGTGCGGGTTTACAAAGCCACATAAAGTCAATTATTTGCAGCGGAGACACCAGAGTCCGCTGCGTAGCCTCACCCATAGCCATTCATTGACTATTATGCAGCGAAAATACGCTGCGTCCAAAACGCTGCTATATCCTGATCGTGGGCACATAGCCTAAGGCATACATTGCAATTCTGCAATATAGGAAACTGTAACTGGTCGTGTAAACGATTAATAGCTGAGTAACAAAAGAAAAAAAAAAGTGGATTGTACACAGATGTCAAGTAAGAAAAAAAAAATCATTCAGGTGAAACTCTGAAAGATTTTTTTTATACGATCATGCGAACCTGGCCTAAGAGGGAACCTCCATTTAGAGGATCTGCCCTGAGATTCGGTATTTTTTTTTTTTTTATATATATATATATATACCATATTTTTGGATTATAAAAAGCACTTTTTTCCCCAAAATCTGGGGAGAAAATGGGATGCGTCTTATAATCCAAATGTAGCTTACCATCTGCGATGGAGCGGGGACCCTGGGTCGCTGCTGCAGGAAGCTGGCGGCGGTATTTATTTATAGAATGTGATTGCCCAGGAGTCAAGCGCGATGAACAAAGTGTAGGAGCTGGTATAAAATAATAAAATCACCAATCACTTCTCACCAGGTAACACCCTCACTGCACCTGTTTACTTTGTTCTGTAAATATACCTGACCGCTGCAGCCAATCAGGTTTCTGACCTCCGTACAGCACAAGACGTCTAAAGTGGTTGTCCACTACCATATTGTCTTTTACGTATGAGCCCATGGTGGTCTTAAAAGTAATAACAGACATCATCCTCACAGACATCCCTGTTATTTCCCGAGATTGGCTGCACTGCTCACGTGTCATCACTGCAAAGAAGAAAACAAAGACCGGAGGGGACCACCAGATCATAAGTGCTAGTGGTCATTTTATTAATTTAATGTATGTCCTATTCCTTAACTTTTTTTTTTAAACCACAATCCGTTTAAAAGGGGGTCAGCAGGTACTTCCACCCTAAAAGGTCCTGCAAACGTGGCGTCCATTGCTTTCATTAATTAAAATAGGCTGCATTATCAGCACCTCCGGGTGGGAAAGTAAGAGGAGCTTCATGACCCTTTTAAAAAAAAAAAACAGCACGGGGGCAACCACCTGTCATAATAAAACGCCATAACCATTCCACAGATACAACTAAACCGCTAGGTCACATGACAAAACCAGTCTGTTTCTAAGGGCAACCACATGGATAACGGGCTGATGATGGATCGCCATAGTGACAGGGGGCTACTGAAGGCTTCTGCTTGCCGCCATCTTTCTGCTATGAAGCCCAGAAGTATTGCAGTATATTGTATAAGTGATTATATGTCACCTAAGTGGATGAATAAAAAGGATTAAAATATATACAGGCTTAACATTTGGAAAAAATATATTATAACAATGTAATAAAAGAAAAATAAATAATAATAATAGTGATAAAGTTTAAAGCGCCCTTCCTTTTCCCCAGGAAAAAATAAATAAAACATTTGTTATTGAGGTGTCTACTAAAAAGTCTGATCAAAATAACATTATTTCAACTTCATGGTTTGATTAAAAAAAAAAAAAACACAAAAAAAAAAAAAAAATACCCGCAAACCGCCCGTAATGTCGTTTTTTGGGTCGCCCCACTTTTCCCACTGCTACAAAAAGCGATCAAAGCCTCGTATTTTCCCGGACACAGTTCTGCGCAATAACACAAGCCCTCGCACGGCGCCAACGACGGAAAACTTCACAAAAAAGTTACTGGAGTTAGAAAATTGCACCAAAAGCTTTAAAAAAAAAAAAAAATAAGTCTTTAAAAAAATAATAAAAATGAATGAATGAATGACCGCCCCGTTTGCGTCGCGGTAGAGAAGCGCGCTGTTCCGCCATCTTTACCGGCCGTAATAAAGCACAGATGGCGGAGTTGTGGGTTTTCGGTCCGTTAAAGTGAATTTTGTCGCTGAAAACGGCGACTCGCCCCGCAAAAAATATATATATTAAAAAAAAACGCAAAAGCCGCCGTCCGGACAGAATACACAGGGCACAAGCCGCCGTCCGGACGAATACACAGGGCACAGGGGGACAGAATACACAGGGCACAAGCCGCCGTCCGGACAGAATACACAGGGCACAATGGGACAGAATACACAGGGCACAGAATTACACAGGGCACAGGGGGACAGAATACACAGGGCACAGAATACACAGGGGGACAGAATACACAGGGCACAGGGGGACAGAATACACAGGGCACAGAATACACAGGGCACAGGGGGACAGAATACACGGGGCACAGGGGGACAGAATACACAGGGCACAGGGGGACAGAATACACAGGGCACAGGGGGACAGAATACACAGGGCACAGGGGGACAGAATACACAGGGCACAAGCCGCCGTCCGGACAGAATACACAGGGCACAATGGGACAGAATACACAGGGCACAGAGCACAGAATACACAGGGCACAGGGGGACAGAATACACAGGGCACAGGGGGACAGAATACACAGGGCACAGAGCACAGAATACACAGGGCACAGGGGGACAGAATACACAGGGCACAGAATACACAGGGGGACAGAATACACAGGGCACAGGGGGACAGAATACACAGGGCACAGGGGGACAGAATACACAGGGCACAGGGGGACAGAATACACGGGGCACAGGGGGACAGAATACACGGGCACAGGGGGACAGAATACACAGGGCACAGGGGGACAGGATACACAGGGCACAGGGGGACAGGAATACACTGGGCACAGGGGGACAGAATACACGGGCACAGGGGGACAGAATTACACAGGGCACCAGGGGACAGAATACACAGGCACACGGGGACAGAATACACAGGGCACAGGGGGACAGAATACACAGGGCACAAGCCGCCGTCCGGACAGAATACACAGGGCACAATGGGACAGAATACACAGGGCACAGAGCACAGAATACACAGGGCACAGGGGGACAGAATACACAGGGCACAGAATACACAGGGGGACAGAATACACAGGGCACAGGGGGACAGAATACACAGGGCACAGGGGGACAGAATACACGGGGCACAGGGGGACAGAATACACGGGCACAGGGGGACAGAATACACAGGGCACAGGGGGACAGAATACACAGGGCACAGGGGGACAGAATACACGGGGCACAGGGGGACAGAATACACAGGGCACAGGGGGACAGAATACACAGGGCACAGGGGGACAGAATACACAGGGCACAGGGGGACAGAATACACAGGGCACAGGGGGACAGAATACACAGGGCACAGGGGGACAGAATACACAGGGCACAGAATACACAGGGCACAGGGGGACAGAATACACGGGGCACAGGGGGACAGAATACACAGGGCACAGAATACACGGGGCACAGGGGGACAGAATACACAGGGCACAGGGGGACAGAATACACGGGGCACAGGGGGACAGAATACACAGGGCACAGGGGGACAGAATACACAGGGCACAGGGGGGATGAGGTAAAAGTTGTGAGGAGGCCGCAGGACAATGCGGGAGGGACGGGGCGCCCGGACACCACGGAACTTCCTGTAAATCTGCGGCTCCCACTCGGGAAGTGGCAGTCACACAAGTTGTGCCCACTCCGGCCTGCGCAGCCAAGTTTCCACTCACACTCCCCCTCCCCCCGCGCGGCCTGAGCGCCCCCCACAGCACGCCGCCCCTCACCGGCCCACACCTGCTGCAGGAGGACCCCGCTCCGGGGTGGGGGCCGCCGGGGACGCTCCCCTCACCGCCGCCGCCTCTTCTCGGTTCTTTCTTCTCCTCTTCTTTCATGGGAGAGAAGCCCGGGCTGTCACCGCCACATCTTTCCTCACAGCGCCCCCCCGGCCCACCACAGGCTGGGGGCAAAGACGACCCCCCAGTAACGGGAGACGGGGGAAGTCAGTGACGGGAAGAGGGAGAGCCGGAAGAAGGGGGACGCAACAAAGCCGGGGCAGACAAGTGCCCCCCGTCAGGGCAAATAAATAAATAAAGAGAAAGTGATGGCCAAAGAAGAAGAAGAACTCTCTCCCTCCCCGAGCCGCAGTGCTCCCGGAGCCGGATCCCTCCGCCGCACTCTCCTCTCCACTACCAAGCGCGTCCCCGCGGGGTCCTATCAGCGAGGCAGGGAGGGGTGACGGGGGCGCGCAACGTGACGTAGAGAAGGGGGAAAAAGCGGCCGGCGAAGCGGAGGGAGAGAGGATAGGGGGGGGTGTGATTGGAGAGAGATAACCTTCCCGCTCCTCAAATACGGTCAATAAGTTACCCGGAATGTTCCCCGGGTGGGAAAACCCCTGATCGGTGAGGAAACGGCTAACGTCAGAGTGAAGGGAAAGGAAAGAGGAGCGAAAGAAACAGCGGACTACTTGACGTTTGTCGGTGCGGCGAATTTATTTCACTTTGCCTAAGGAACGGGGTGTGATGCGGCTCCCATTGCCTAGGGAGAAAAACCCGGATGTAAAGTGAGGGAAAAAGTAAAGTCAAGAGAAGTGAGAGGAGGAAGAAGAGAGAGAGAGGGGAACAAGATGGAGAGGAGGAAGAAGAGAGAGAGGGGAACAAGATGGAGAGGAGGAAGAGAGAGGGAAGATGGAGAAAGAAGGGAGATGGAGAGGAGGAAGAGAGAGGGGAACAAGATGGAGAGGAGGAAGAGAGAGGGGAACAAGAAGGAGAGGAGGAAGGAAGAGGGGAACAAGATGGAGAGGAGGAAGAGGGGAACAAGAAGGAGAGGAGGAAGGGAGAGGGGAACAAGATGGAGAGGAGGAAGAGAGGGGAACAAGAAGGAGAGGAGGAAGGGAGAGGGGAACAAGATGGAGAGGAGGAAGAAGAGAGAGGGGAACAAGATGGAGATGAGGAAGAGAGAGGGGAACAAGAAGGAGAGGAGGAAGGGAGGGGAACAAGATGGAGAGGAGGAAGAGAGAGGAACAAGATGGAGGAGGAGAGAGAGGGGAACAAGATGGAGAGGAGGAAGGGAGAGGGGAACAAGAAGGAGAGGAGGAAGGGAGAGGGGAACAAGATGGAGAGGAGGAAGAGAGAGGGGAACAGAGGGATGGAGAAGGAGGGAACAAGATGGAGGAGGAGAGGGGAACAAGAAGGAGAGGAGGAAGGGAGAGGGGAACAAGATGGAGAGGAGGAAGAAGAGAGAGAGGGGAACAAGATGGAGAGAGAGAGAGGGACAGAAGAGAGGAGGAAGGGAGAGACAAGATGGAGAGGAAGAGAGAGGGAAAGAGGAGGAGGAAGGGGAGGAACAAGATGGAGAGGAGGAAGAGAGAGGGGAACAAGATGGAGAGGAGGAAGAGGAGGGAACAGATGGGAGGGAGGAGAGGGAACAAGAAGGAGGAGGAAGGGAGGGGAACAAGATGAGAGAGAGAAGAAGAGGGAACAAGATGGAGGAGGAGGAGAGGGAACAGAGGAAGGGGAAGAGAGGGGAACAAGATGGAGAGGAGGAAGAAGAGAGGGGAACAAGATGGAGAGGGAAGGAGAGGGAACAAGATGGAGGAGGAAGAGAGAGGGAACAAGATGGAGGGGAGGAAGAGAGAGGGGAACAAGATGGAGAGAGAAGGAAGGGAACAAGATGAGGAGGGAACAAGATGGAGAGGAAGAAGAGAAAGATGGAGGAGGGAGAGAGGGGAACAAGATGGAGAGGAGGAAGAGAGAGGAACAAGATGGAGAGGAGGAAGAGAGAGGGGAACAAGATGGAGGGAGGAAGAGAGAGGAACAAGATGGAGAGGAGAAGAGAGAGGGAACAAGATGGAGAGGAAGAGAGGGGAACAAGATGGAGAGGAGGAAGAGAGAGGGGAACAAGATGGAGAGGAGGAAGAGAGAGGGAACAAGATGGAGAGGAGGAAGAGAGGGAACAAGATGAGAGGAGAGAAGGGAACAAGATGGAGAGGAGGAAGAGAGAGGGGAACAAGATGTAGAGGAGGAAGAGGGGAACAAGATGGAGAGGAGGAAGAGAGGGGAACAAGATGGAGAGGAGGAAGAGAGAGGGGAACAAGATGGAGAGGAGGAAGAGGGGAACAAGATGGGAGAGGAGGAAGAGAGGGAACAAGATGGAGAGGAGGAAGAGAGAGGGGAACAAGATGTTGAGGAGGAAGGGAGAGGGAAGATGGAGAAAATAATGTAACCCCTTCTCATGTACAGCACCATGGAATTAATGGCGCTATATAAATAATAATAAAATAAAAGATGGAGAGAGGGGAACAAGATGGAGAGGAGGAAGAGAGAGGGGAACAAGATGGAGAGGAGGAAGGGAGAAGGGAACAAGATGGAGAGGAGGAAGAGAGAGGGGAACAAAATTGAGAGGAGGAAGGGAGAGGGGAACAAGATGGAGAGGAGGAAGAGAGGGGAACAAGATGGAGAGGAGGAAGGGAGAGGGGAACAAGATGGAGAGGAGGAAGAGGGGAACAAGATGGAGAGGAGGGGAGGGGAACAAGATGGAGAGGAGGAGAGAGGGGAACAAGATGGAAGGGAGAGGGAAGATGGAGAAAGAAGGGAGATGGAGAGGAGGAAGAGAGGGGAAAGATGGAGAAAGGGAGATGGAGAGGGGAACAAGATGGAGAGGAGGAAGAGCCAGAGGGGAACAAGAAGGAGATGAAGAAGAGCGAGAGGTGAACAAGATGGAGAAAAGATGAGAGTAGGAAAAGAGGGGAACAAGATGGAGAAAGAAGGGAGATGGAGAGGAGGAAGAGTGAGAGGGGAACAAGATGGAGAAAGAAGGGAGATGGAGAGGAGGAAGAGTGAGGGGAACAAGATGGAGAAAGAAGGGATGTAGAGGAGGAAGAGTCAGAGGGGAACAAGATGGAGAAAGAAGGGAGATGGAGAGGAGGAAGAGGGGAACAAGATGGAGAGAAGAGCGAAAGGGGAACAAAATGGAGATGAGGAACAGAGAGAGGGAAGATAGGGAGCAAGATGGAGTATAGGAAGAGAGAGTGAATAGGGGAACAAGATGGAAGTTGGAGAGGGGACCACAATGGAGAAAATGGAGAGAAGAACAAGATGGAGAAGATTTAAAGGGAGAAGAATGAAGATAGTGCAAAGATGGAAAGAGGAGGAAGCTCGAGAGGTGGAAGATGATGGAGAGGAAGCAGACGCTAGAGGAGAAAGATGGAGGAAATATAAAAAAAAAACAATACCAAGGAGACAAAGAATACACTATGAATATAGAAAAAGACAAAATATGAGAGAAAATCCATGTTGAGAGCGCTCATCTCCAGAATTTTACATGGACTGTGCACATTTATCAGATCACGATACAGAAATAAAGCATTACATGTTATAACCAAGATATAACCATCAGTGTATACATGCAAATATATATATGTTATTCCTTTACCCATCGGATAATTTTCCATCTTGGCTTGTTCTTTTGTTACTCCAGCAGTCATAACTTATATTTTCTCTGGCCATTCATCAGAATATTTTTTGTTGGACGAGTTGTAGTTGTGACTGACACCCTTAATTTTACCGTATAATGTACTGAAAAATAGGAAGAAAATTCCAAATGGGGTGAAATGGTGAAAAATAACAACTATTTTTATTTAATTTTTACGATGTTCAATGTGGGTTAAAAATGACTTAATATCGAGAGTCTCCAGATCATTATAATTACGCTGATACTAAACGTATAGTTTTTTTTTATTATCTTAGTGGCCAAAAAAGTGAAGTTTGTAAAAAACATTTATAAATTTTTGCTTGTGTAGCCATACTCTGGGACTCACAACATTTTAATTTTTCCATCGATGGCGCAGTCTGAGGGCTGGATTTTTGCGTGGCAAGCAGTAATTTGTATTCATACTATTTGGGGTACGTACAATGTTATGATCACTTTTGCATTTTTTGAGGGCAGCTACTGAAAAATAGCAATTCTGTCTTTTCTGTTTTCTCTTTTTACTGCTATTAAACATTATGTTCTCATAAATGAGACTTTTATGGCCTCGGCGTCAACACGATTTGTTTTGTTTTTTTCAATTGTGATAAGGTGAATAATTCAATGTTGTAAACTATTAATTTTAAAAAAAAAAAAAAAATTATTTTTACCTTTATTTTTTAGCCCTCTTGTTGGCTTGAATCTGCAATTGGTTGACAGCTTGTTGTATAAAAACACGATACAACAGGAAAAGTGCTGATCTCTTATGAAGACCAGTCACAGGTTTGGCTTTATAGGAAAACCAAAATGGTGGCCTTCAGTAGGCCCCCAGCAGCTTTGGTAACTTGTCAGTTGCCCACAATCGAGGGAGAGTGGGAGCACCATGGGCTCCTAAACACAGCTGGCACCTGTTGTCTATGTAGCCCACTCCATACAGTTGCATCCAAAGTCTAACGTACATGTACAACAAAAGTCAAGAATAGGTTAAGGCGATTGATCTTCCCTAAAACATTTTCCATGCTACACTAAAACAATGCTCGTAAATAATAGAATAAAGTATACTCATCTTATTAATCCTCCAACGATGCTTGGGACCTTAGACATTCTCTGTACAGTCCTGTTCTGGCCATGGTTTGTTGGACTTCGGTAAACAACAGTATTTTGTTACTGTGAGGTCAACATCTAACTTGAGATCGGCATTTCTGAGACCTCTATGGAAAATCCAAGAAGAATGGTCACCCTTTTTCTCAGAATCTTAACTTATTGTCTATTCACAGTATATCACGAGGGCAGTTTGCGTAGTAGCCTGTCCAGTTGAGCTGGCTGGCAATAGATGGTCGGAAAGCAGCGTCAAAACCAGGAGGTCCAGAACACGAGCAGAAACATCAGGCAGGTGGATGGACAGAATGTGAGCTGAGGTCAAACTACAATAAACAGAAGATGAAATTGTTCAGGAAAGAACATTGAATTTTTAGTACCAGGTCTAATTGTTACCACAAAATTAAACCTCTTTAGCTTGCCTAGGATTCAGAATTTTGCCATTTGGGTTAAAATCCTTGAGCCTGTGTGTTGTGGTCAGCTTCTCATTCCCCTGAGCCACGGCATATACCTTTCCTCTGCGTGTTTAGTTTCTGTTATCATTGCTTCAGTCTTTTTAGGGTAACAGGTGTTTTCATTTACTAATTTGTCTGCCCTATCACCTTTCGGGTGCACCTTTATATACACTGCTCAAAAAAATAAACTTCCAACAGTCTAGATATCACTGAAGTAAATATTCCAGTAGCAGATCTGTATTGATTACAAAGTGGGATGCATTGAGAACAATAAAACATAAAAATTATCAATATAAATCTAAATTAATATCCCATGGAGGTCTGGATTTGGAATGAGACTCAAAATCAAAGTGGAAAATCAAATTACAGGCTGATCCAACTTCAGAGGAAAACCTTCAAGACAAGGAAATGATGCTCAGTGGTGTGTGTGGCCTCCACGTGCCTGTATGGCCTCCCTACAATGCCTGGGCATGCTCCTGATGGGGCGGTGGATGTTCTCTTGATGGATCTCTTCCCAGAACTGGATTAAAAGTATCAGTCAACTCCTGGACAGTCTGTGATGCCACGTGGCTTTGGTAGATGGAACGAGACATGATGTCCCCAGATGTGCCTGATTGGATTCAGGTCTGGGGAATGGACTGGCCAGTCCATAGTATCAATGCCTTCATCATACAGGAACTGCTGGCACCCTTCAACCATGAGGCCTAGCAGTGCCATGCATCAGAAGGACCCCAGGGCCCAGTGCACCTGCATATGGTCTCACAATGTGTCTGAGGATCTCATCCCAGTACCTAATGGCAGTCACGGTACCCCTGGCTAGCACATGGAAAAATGCCTCCCCACACCATTTCTGACCCACTGTCAAACCGGTCATACTGCGGGATGTTGCAGGCAGCAGAACGTTATCCACAGCGTCCCCAGACTCTGTCACGTCTGTCACAAGTGCTCAGTGTGAATCCATGAAGAGCACAGGAGACCAATGTCAAATCTGCCAATCTTGTTGTTCTCTGGCAAATGCCAATCACCCTGCAGTGTTGGCTGTAAGCACAACCACCATCTGTGGACGTCGGGCACTCATTCCACCCTCATGGAGTCTATTTCTGACAGTCTGAGCAGATACATTGATGTTAGTAGCCTTCTGAAGTTAATTTTGGAGACAATTCCTGCTGCTGAGTTGTTGCCCATCTACTGCCCCTCCCACGTCTCATTGTGTACTGGCCTTTCTCCTGGTATCTGCTACATGGTCTGGACACTGTACTGACAGGCACAGCTACCCTTTTTGCCACAGCTCGCATTGGTGTGCCTTCCTGGATGAGCTGCACTACCTGAGCAACTTATGTGGGTTGTAGAACCACTCCTTTATAGGGGGTGGCTTGCTAATTGCCTACCGTTTCTACCTGCGTCTGTTCCATTTGCACAAAAGCACGAGAAATTGATTCACAATCGGTGTTTCTTCATCATTGGACAGGTTGATTTCACAGAAGTGTGATTGACTTGGAGTTACATTGTGTTGTTTAAGTGTTCCCTTTATTTTTTGAGCAGTGTACATTCCCCCTGCTGGTAAGAGTGTCATTTAGATGCACAGCCATACTGCTGTAGTTTAAGACAGTCAGTAAAAGACAAGCTAGGGTTTATTGCTGTTTAAGTTCTTTACTCTGCACCTATCTTCTTTTTCTTTTAAGGAAATAGTCAAATATTCTCTAACATTACATACTTAATCCTTAATTTTGCATTTTGTGGTTTGTTTTACTCACTCTAGGATCTCTTTCTATTTCAGCATACTTTCCTTTCTGTAGGTAATTTGCACTCTGCTCTGCCCTCTGGTTCTTTAGGAGGAATGTGAAGCGCTTGACGGCCTTTCAGGCAGCATTGGTTCAAATTGCCATTGTCTAGTCTGTTTTTAGGCCTATCTCAACTCACGCAAGAACCATTAGGGACTGAGGGGTCAGCATCTCTAGTCTGTACAGGAATCGGCAGGGTCAGTTGCAGTTTTTAGTGTGTTACCCATTTTCCTGAGTGAGTTGCTACACTATCATAACAGATATATTCTAGATACGTAAGGTTTTTGTGGTCATTGATAACAGAAAATTTCTGTTCGGCACTTTTGAGGAATTTGTCCCATTCCTTCAAAGTCCCACTTGATTACTAACAATTCACAATTACCAATATTGTAATTTTTCTTGGGCGATGAAAACCTACGTGAAAAGAAGTTGCGCAGCCAAAGTTGGGTGAGAGACAGAGTACCTTGTGACAGCAACTCTCCAACTCCAACATCAGAAGCATTGACCTCCTCTATAAAAAGAAGCTCTAGATCAGGCCAAGACAATACAGGGACAGAAGAGAAATGTACTATTAACTCAGTGAAGGCACGGACAGCCGCATTTTTTCAGTTGATCACATCAGCCTCTTTTCTTAGTTAAATTAGTCAATGGTTTAGCAATCTTTGAAAAAAAAAATTTATGAAAGTAATTATAGAACCAAAGAAAGCTCTGCAAAGCCTTAGGAGACTTGGGATGTTCCCAATCTCTAATAGCCTGGGCCTTAGTGGAGCCCATTCGGAAAGCTAGGAGGACAAAATAAACCCCAGGAAGTTTACTCTTCTAGTTTGGCAAATAATGAATTGTCTCTAATTGTTTACAATACAGTGCCTACATGTCTGTTATGTCCCATGAATGAGACATTTTACAGACTGTCCTGTGCATTTTACATGCTGTATTGCAGTCTCTCA
This sequence comes from Oophaga sylvatica, assembly GCA_033576555.1. NCBI lineage: Eukaryota > Metazoa > Chordata > Amphibia > Anura > Dendrobatidae > Oophaga > Oophaga sylvatica. Next base: position 49,714,848 of record JARQOD010000010.1, on the reverse strand, counting down.
TATTGTTTACTGTTGCTATGTGTTCCTGTGTTTGCATAGCTGAAATCCTCCCTTTACATCAAGTTTGTCCCTCCTGTCTCTCTGTCTCCCTCTTCTGGTATGATGTCATTTCCTTCTTCTTTCTCCTGTGTTTCATTCTCCATCTTGATTTTATCAGATTCACATGTGTTTTCAGTCTGTCTGAAGAAAGTATTTTTTACCTGCTGCTGTTTGTATGCATTCAACAAGAATTCTTAAAGAAATCAAAGTCTCTTCTGGATTCTTCATAACATGTGTGCCGGCAGCTGAGTTAAGCTATCTGCGATCGTCGCCAATTGTAAGTAAGGTGAAAGAGATCCAGCATCTCACAGAGCCATATTTACAGCCACAGGCCCCGGGGACAGAATAGTAAAAAAGACTTTTCAGATTCATCTGTAAAACCCACAGCTTCTATAAAGCTACAGAACTTCCTGCAGAGCATCCGCTCTCAACATATAAGAGTCTATACAGCTCCCCTTCTCCCTGTGAATCAGGATGGCTGAAGGAATGACTACACGGTCTCTGCCAGACCCATTGTCAGAGGAAGAGTGCATAGACCCTGATCCACCATTCAGTGAGAAGGCTAGACGTGTCACAAAGCCAACATGGAAAATAAGGGAGAATCTAGAGTCCAGTAAACATGATCTTCTCCGTGCAACAGCAGAGCTATGGCAAAAACTCTTATGCCACATAAATAGCCTGTCTCAGCCTGCTTCTCTCCAACGACCACTGGAGGGAGCTCTCGCACAACTGTGTTCAGATTATCAATGTTATGCAAAAATAACAGACCAATATATCGCAGTGTTAAAAAGACTTAACCCATCAGTTACCTGCAAAGAGCTGCAAGCTTTCCAAAAACTTAACTCTGAGAGAGAAAGCATGGTGCGCGATATAAAAGCCAAAACAGAGGCAAGAATCGCACTAATAGCCGAGATGTCATCTTGCATTTCTGGCTCTGCCAGACAGTCAAAGCGACCATCTAAGTCACGCTCTTCAAAATCCTCAACCCTCAGCGAACAGCTCATAAAAGCACGTGCGAAAGCTGAGGCCACTAAAATACAAGCTGCCTTTGCTCAAAAGGAAACTGAAATGAAAACTGAGGCAACTAAAATACAAGCTGCCCTAGAGGCCCTAGAGAAGGAAACTGAGATGAAAACTGAGGCCACTAAAATACAAGCTGCCCTAGAGGCCCTAGAGAAGGAACGCCAACACGCCATAGCCATGGCAAAGTTAAAGGTCCTGGAACAAGCCATCAGTGGGAGCCAAAGAGACAGTATCAGTTTAAGTGGTTTTGATACTGAAGACCCTCTTAAGCGTACTAGAGACTATGTACAAAGCCAACACAGTGCTATCCCTGCTCCTGCAATCCTTCCTGACCACACAGATGCTCCCCTGAAACATCAGGGTTTTGATACTGAAGACCCTCTTAAGCGTACTAGAGACTATGTACAAAGCCAACACAGCGCTATCCCTGCTCCTGCAATCCTTCCTGACAACACTGATGCTCCCTTGAGACAACAGGACACAGAGCGTTTATCCCCATCCTGCACCCAAGGTCAGTACAATTACAATACGCTGCCAATCTTGTATCCTGATCCACCTCTGTGCACCGAAATGTACCAGAAACCTGCAAATCACCAAATCTTATACTCAGAATCCTACGTACAGGCCAATATGCAGGCCAGTCACCACACTCCGGTCAATCACACAATTCCAGTCCCATGTGTGGCAGAAACTAAGCTCATTAAGCCAGTTAATGGACTGAACGCCTACGCTGCCCCATATATACCTGCATTCCCAGGTCAAATCACAGACTGTATGAACAAAGCTATCCAGCCAGCATCGGTCCTTCCAAAATCGGAGAATGCTGATATGACTGGCCTCGCAAGGTACATGATTCGGCGCGATCTAACTAAGACCGGTCTTACAGAGTTTGACGATAAACCTGAGAACTACAGGGGTTGGAAGTGTACCTTTGAAACCACGATCAGTGATCTCGGCATCACCGCCGCTGAAGAGCTAGACCTGCTAATCAGGTGGCTTGGGCCACAATCCACGGATCGGGTCAAGAGACTTAAATCTGTCCACATCAGTAATCCCATTGCTGGTCTCACTGCTGCATGGAAGAGGCTAGAAAGAAGCTATGGCAGTCCTGAGGTCATAGAAAGGGCCCTGTTCAAACGACTAGAGGATTTTCCAAAGGTATCTAATAAAGACAGTACAAGGTTCCAAGAGCTCAGCGACCTCCTGTTAGAGCTTCAGCTGGCCAAAGCAGACCCGTACCTTCCTGGCCTCAGCTACCTGGACACTGCTCATGGGGTAACCCCAATATTTTCCAAGCTGCCGTCCAATATCCAAAATAAGTGGGCCATGCTTGGATCAAAATACAAAAGGGAAAACCAAGTCTCCTTCCCTCCATTTTCCTACTTCTGCGAGTTCATCGAAAATATCGCAGAGTGTAAGACCGATCCAAGTTTTTCCTATGGAGAACACAGCGACCCTGTTTCATCTGCTAAACACGACAGTCCACGTCTTAACTACAGGAGCCACCAAGCTCCAATGTCCATCAAGAAGACTGATGTTCTTCCGGCACCTTCAGTATCACAAGATAAGAGCGACAAAGGTGAGAAGGTTGAGAATCCTAATCGCCAGTGTCCAATTCACAAACTGCCACATCCCCTGAATAAGTGCATCGGCTTCAGGAAGAAGCCCCTTCAAGAACGAAAGGAGCTCTTGAAGAAGTTTGGAGTATGCTTCAGGTGCTGCGCCTCTACCGAACATCTTGCTAAGGACTGTGTCATCCCATCAAGTGTCTAGAGTGCGACAGCGAAGACCACGTACAGGCGCTCCATCCATCACAGCCTGACTCTGAGTCTTCACCTTCTCCCACCACAAGCCATGGCGGGGAGAGTACAGACCAAGTGACAAGCCATGTTGCAGTATCTTCCTCATGCACCGATGTCTGTGGAGAAGGTCTTCGAGACAAGTCCTGTGCGAAGATTTGCCTGTCATGGGTGTATCCCAAGGTCCATCCAGAGAAGGCAGTCAAGGTGTACGTTAGCCTGGATGACCAGAGCAACAAATCATTAGCCAGGTCAGAACTCTTTGACTTGTTTGACTTAAAAGGAGACGTCTATCCTACACCTTGGGCACCTGCAGCGGCGTTTTACAAACCTCTGGAAGAAGGGCCAGTGGCCTCATAATAACTTCTCTTGAGAAAGGCGCCACGGAGATACCACTACCCACGCTTGTAGAGTGTAACCAAATACCATTCAATAGGGAAGAAATCCCAACATCAGAAGTCGCTCTTCAGCATCCTCATCTCAGAATGATAGCCAAAGAGATGCCACCCTGGATGATAAGGCAGACATCCTAATTCTCCTCGGCAGAGACATTATACGACTGCACAAGATGCGTCAACAAATCCACGGACTACTCAATGAACCATATGCCCAGCGCCTCGAGCTGGGCTGGGTCATCATTGGCAACGTCTGTAGTGACCAGACAAAGAATCAGAACGACATCTCCTCTTACAAAACCGTTATCACGTCGGATGACAACGACTTGTCCTCCCTGTCATACTCACGTCACCAATGGATGAAGGAGAAGTCAAACGACACTACGTGTCAACGGCAACCATCCGATATTTCAAGTCCGCTTTATCCTTGAGACTACAACCTCGAGATAACAGCATTCGATCCTTCAACCAAGGACAACAACTCACTACCTACAGAGGGAGACAAAGTGATCATCAGGGTCATGAGCGTCAAACCCACCGAAGACAACTATAACAGCTGGGTAGCTCCCTCACCTTCTCTTCCAGCAAAGACTAAGTTGCCAACCGTTGATACCCATCTCCATCACAAGTCTGGTCAAACCGAAGCCATGCTAGACTTCAGTGCTCAAAGTGAGAGCCCCTCTCTCAACAGCCTACCTCTGACCGATGGTGCCAGCGTTTTCCCCACGCAATTCAGCCTCAGCTCACTGGCAGATGTTGAACAAGACACGTTCACTTCCCAAGCATCACCCTGTAAGGAACTTGCTATCGAACGAGGAGACTCACTTGTTGAAAACAGCATCGACGGTCCTCTCGGGTTTAAGACACCTATCGCAGTTCTAGGCAGGGTACCACTGAGACAGCTTGCTACTCCGGATATCAACGGGAACACTATGTTACCATCTCAGAGACAGCAAAGATGGGAGACGGCGAAGAAGTCTCTAAAGGCCTTACAACAAGTCCTGCCCCGTAGTTCTGTAAAGACTCTTTCAACCGTCATCAAGAGACAAGTCTACCTTTCCTATGACGTGTCTACGAAGACTACAGCTGCAGGAGCCTCTCCCAGCGCTTCAGAAACCGGCAAAAAGGTACAGAAGCTGAGCTCTCTTTACCCTGGACATCCTTTCAGCTGGTCAGCCATCCTATCTGCTGACATACATTTCAGGCAAATCATCTGCTGGCTCCTTCGAGCAGGAGTCACATGATCTTAGCTTCGTCTTTGAAACTCTGCCATGGCGGGGAGCATTTCTCTGCATACTACTGCCTTGCTAGTATGCAGAACTATCAGCATCTGAATGAACTTTGAACTTTCCTTTGTTAACTTGAACTTTTGTCTTTTGATTTTTGGGTTGGTGGAGGCGTTTGCATGTTGCAGCTTCCCCAATCTGAAGATGGGTTCTCCCATAACTTGGTTTATCCAACCATTGAGGACTTCACGTCATCAACCAAGAATTTGACTTACAACTGTTACTGTTGTGAATGGGTTTGAGATGAGTTCTGAGCAGAGCCTCCCTCTGGTGGTTACAAGCGGTACTAGTGAGGATTGTGAAGACTGGGAATCAGGTGTTACTGATTGGTCTTATTTAAGGGAATCATTTTCCCATCAGGGTTGCCGGTGATCAATTGTTCTGGTCTGAATCCTTCTTTCCAGTTTCCCTTGTAGCCTGCTGTGTCGTGTCTGCATCTCCTGCTATCAGATAAGACAATTTCTTATTTTGTGTTTTTGCTATATTTTTGCATTTGGTCCTGCACTTCTGTGGGGGCCTTCAGGGTCCCCTCCGGGGGCTTTTGCCCTCTCAGTTTAGTCCAGCCACTGTGTTTTGTACTTTTGCTTTTTCCAGTTTTTTCAGTGGCTGCTGTTTTTGTTACACCAGAGAACTAATTTAGGTGGTAGAGGTCGTGTGATCTCAGGTGATTTTGAAATTAGTAGAGTTGGTGTTTTTCAGGGTTTTCTGGGATTGCAGTAAGTACCCTTCCTGTCCTTTTCTATTTAGTTAGTTTGGGCCCCAGCGTTTGCTCATACTATTTTCTTTCTGTGTCAGTATTTCCTCTTGTCTAACCGCCATTACATGTTTGGGGCTTTCTATTATCTTTGGGGTTCTGCTCCGGGGCAGATAGCTTTCCTATTTCTATCTTTAGGTGTAGTTACTTTCTCAGGCTGTGACGAGGCGTCTAGGACCAACGTAGGAACGCTCCACGGCTGCCTCTAGTTGCGGTGGTTAGTCAGGGTACTGCAATCTCATAGATTCCAACTGCTCTGGTGTATTTCCTTTTTTGCCTGCACTCCTCAGCTACCGTAACATAACAGTATCACCGGCCATAAAAATTGTATGGTACTCACAGAAGGGAAAAAATATTTTGAAGGAAGAAAAGTTGTCAGAGATATTTTTCTGTTTGTTGCATTTTTTTTTTTTTTTTTTTTTTCCCTCTGTATCTCTGGGTGCTGGGGAGGATCTTTTCTCCCAATGGAGTTTGCACAGTTGTCTGGCCGTGTGGATCAGCTTGCCACTGAGGTTCAGAGTATTGCTGCATATCTTGCTAGGTTGCCTGTTGTGGAACCTAGGATCCCCATGCCAGATTTGTTTTTAGGGGATCGAGCTAAGTTTCAGAATTTCAAAAATAATTGTAAATTGTTTTTTGCCTTAAAATCTAAGTCCTCAGGAAACGCAGCGCAGCAGGTTCAAATTATCATCTCTCTCCTGCGCGGCGATCCTCAGGATTGGGCTTTTTCCCTGACACCTGGGGATCCTGTTTTGAGTGATGTTGATGCATTTTTTCAGGCTTTGGGGTTATTGTACGATGAGCCTAATGTCACTGATCAAGCTGAAAAAGCCTTGTTGGCATTAAATCAGGGGCTTGATGACGCTGAGTTATACTGTCAGAGATTCCGTAGGTGGGCAGTCCTGACCAAATGGAATGACGACGCTTTGGCGGCCCTTTTCCGGAAGGGTCTGTCGGATAATGTAAAGGATGTTATGGTGGGATTCCCTGTCCCCTCTGGTCTCAATGATTCTATGTCATTAGCGATTCAAATTGACAGACGTTTGCGTGAGCGGAGAAGTATGCGTGGAGTGGTGTTGCCTTGTGAACCTGCTGCTGAGCCCATGCAGTGTGATGGAGTGGTGTCTGGGGCACAGCGTCATGAGTTTCGAAAGCGCAATGGGTTATGTTTCTACTGTGGTGATGCCTCTCATGCTATTTCAGTCTGCCCTAAGCGGGGAAGACATTTTGCACGCTCAGTTGTCTTGGGTAGTGTTCAGACTAAGTTTTTATTAACTGTCACTCTGATATGCTCTCTGTCCTCATTTTCTGCTCAGGCTTTCGTTGATTCTGGAGCAGCTATTAACCTGATGGATTATGATTTTGCTAAGCGTTGTGGGTTTTCCTTGATACCCCTACAGAAGTCTATTCCTTTACTGGGGATCGATTCTACCCCTTTGGCTGAGAATAAACCCCAGTTTTCTACTCAGGTGATAATGAGGGTTGAACCTGATCACCAGGAGTGCTGCAAATTTTTGGTTCTATATAATCTGCATGACATTATAGTGCTGGGTTTCCCTTGGTTACAGTCTCATAATCCTGTTTTGGATTGGAAATCTGTGTCTGTAACCAGTTGGGGCTGCCAATGTGTTAATACCAACACTCCTGTTTTTTCTGCCTCCCCCCAGGCTGAGGATGTTCCTGACTTTTTGTTTGATTTTTCTGATGTGTTTAGCGAAAGTAAATCTGCATCCTTACCTCCCATAGGAGCTATGACTGCGCTATTGAATTAGTGCCGGGTAGTAAATTCCCTAAGGGTCGCCTTTTTAACTTGTCTGTACCTGAACATGACGCTATGCGGTCTTATATCAAGGAATCATTGGAGAAGGGTCATATCAGACCATCCTCTTCACCCTTAGGTGCCGGTTTTTTCTTTGTGGCCAAAAAGATGGTTCATTAAGGCCGTGTATTGATTATCGTCTCTTGAACAATATTACTGTGAAATATCAATACCCGTTACCCTTGATTTCTGACCTGTTTTCCAGGGTGAAAAACGCTACTTGGTTTACTAAGCTTGACCTCAGGGGGGCGTATAACCTTATTCGCATTAAGCACGGGGATGAATGGAAGACGGCATTTAACACCCCTGAAGGGCATTTTGAGTACCTTGTGATGCCCTTTGGGCTCACTAATGCTCCTTCCGTCTTCCAGTCCTTCATGAATGACATTTTCAGGGATTTTGTGGACAAGTTTCTGATTGTTTATTTGGATGATATCTTGATTTTTTCTAATGACTGGGACTCTCATGTGAAACATGTTCGAACTGTATTCCAGATTTTGAGAGAGAATGCTCTGTATGTGAAGGGGTCAAAGTGTCTTTTTGGCGTACAGAAGATCTCATTTCTGGATTCATTTTGTCCCCATCTGTTATTGAAATGGACCCGGTCAAGGTTCAGGCCATCTGTGATTGGGTCCAACCTACTTCATTAAAGGCTCTTCAGAGATTTTTGGGTTTTGCCAATTTTATCGTAAATTTATTGGTAATTTCTCTGTTATTGTTAAACCATTAACTGATTTGACCAGAAAGGGTTCTGATGTGGTGAATTGGCCTCCTGAGGCAGTCTCTGTGTTTCAGGAACTTAAGCAGAGATTCACTTCTGCTCCTGTTCTACGGCAGCCTGATGTTTCTCTGCCATTTCAGGTGGAGGTTGATGCCTCTGAAATTGGGGCAGGTGCCGTTTTGTCCCAAAAAGATCCAGAGACCTCTAAAAGTAACCCTTGTGCCTTTTTCTCTCGAAAATTTTCTCCTACTGAACGTAATTATGACGTGGGTAATCGGGAGTTATTGGCCATGAAGTGGGCTTTTGAAGAGTGGAGACATTGGCTGGAGGGAGCCAAACATCAGGTGGTGGTCCTTACGGACCATAAGAATCTGGTCTATCTGGAATCTGCCAAGCGACTCAATCCTAGACAGGCCAGGTGGGCCTTGTTTTTCACACGTTTTAATTTTGTGGTTTCCTTTCTTCCTGGCACTAAGAATGTTAAGGCGGATGCCCTCTCGAGGAGTTTCCTTGCGGACTCTCCTGAGCTATCTGATCCCTCTGTTATTTTGAAGGAGGGTGTAGTTCTTTCCGCCATCTCGCCCAATTTGAGACTTGCTCTGGAGGGGTGTCAGGAGGATAGGCCCGAGCGCTGCCCTGTTGGAAAATTGTTTGTCCCGGACCAATGGAAAAAGAGTGTGATGTCTGAGATTCATTGTTCCGCATTGGCTGGGCATCCCGGAATTTTGGTACCAGAGACTTGGTTAGTCGGTCCTTTTGGTGGCCTACCTTGTCTCGCGATGTCAGGGAATTTGTGCAGTCCTGCGGGACTTGCTCTCGCTCCAAGCCTTGCTCTCGCTCTAGTGGTTTGTTGATGCCATTGCCTGTGCCCAAGAGACCATGGACCCATATCTCTATGGATTTCATTTCCGATCTTCCTGTTTCTCAGAGAATGACCACCATCTGGGTAATTTGTGATAGGTTTTCCAAAATGATACATCTTGTGCCATTACCTAAGTTGCCTTCCTCCTCTGAATTGGTGCCGTTGTTTCTTCAGCACGTGGTTCGTTTACACGGCATTCCTGAGAACATTGTGTCTGACAGAGGAGTCCAGTTTGTTTCCAGATTTTGGAGGACTTTTTGTTCTAAACTGGGTGTTCAATTGTCTTTCTCCTCGGCATTTCATCCTCAGACCAATGGTCAAACGAGAGAACAAACCAGACATTGGAGACTTATCTAAGATGCTTTGTGTCTGCTGATCAGGATGACTGGGTCTCTTTTTTGCCTTTGGCTGAGTTTGCTCTTAATAATAGGGCTAGCTCTGCCACTTTGATGTCTCCGTTTTTCTGTAATTCTGGGTTTCACCCTCGATTTTCTTCAGGACAGACGGAGGCTTCTGTCTGTCCAGGTGTTGACTCTGTTGTGGAGCGTATGCAGCAGATTTGGGACCAGGTAGTGGAGAGGTTGTCCTTCTCTCAGGAGAAGGCCCAGCGGTTTTCTAACCGGCATAGGACTGATGGTCCTCGGTTTAAAGTGGGGGACTTGGTCTGGTTGTCCTCAAAGAATATTCCTATGAGAGTAGCATCTCCTAAATTTAAGCCTAGGTTCATTGGACCTTATAAGATCATGGAGATTATTAATCCTGTTTCTTTTCGTTTGCTTCTTCCAGGGACATTTAAGATCCATAACGTGTTCCACAAGTCCTTGTTGAAGAGGTTTGTTGAGCCAGTGGTTCCTGCTGCTGTGCCTCCTGACCCTGTTTTGGTTGAGGGCAATCTGGAGTATGTGGTTGAGAAAATATTGGATTCTCGTTTTTCTAGACGAAGACTCCAGTATTTGGTTAAATGGAGAGGTTATGGTCAGGAAGATAATTCTTGGGTGTTTGCTTCGGACATCCATGCTAGGAGACTTATCCGTGCGTATCATAGAACTCATCCTGACCGACCTGGTTGCTCAAATGAGGGTTCGGTGACCCCTCCTCAAGGGGGGGTACTGTTGTGAATGGGTTTGAGATGAGTTCTGAGCAGAGCCTCCCTCTGGTGGTTACAAGCGGTACTAGTGAGGATTGTGAAGACTGGGAATCAGGTGTTACTGATTGGTCTTATTTAAGGGAATCATTTTCCCATCAGGGTTGCCGGTGATCAATTGTTCTGGTCTGAATCCTTCTTTCCAGTTTCCCTTGTAGCCTGCTGTGTCGTGTCTGCATCTCCTGCTATCAGATAAGACAATTTCTTATTTTGTGTTTTTGCTATATTTTTGCATTTGGTCCTGCACTTCTGTGGGGGCCTTCAGGGTCCCCTCCGGGGGCTTTTGCCCTCTCAGTTTAGTCCAGCCACTGTGTTTTGTACTTTTGCTTTTTCCAGTTTTTTCAGTGGCTGCTGTTTTTGTTACACCAGAGAACTAATTTAGGTGGTAGAGGTCGTGTGATCTCAGGTGATTTTGAATTAGTAGAGTTGGTGTTTTTCAGGGTTTTCTGGGATTGCAGTAAGTACCCTTCCTGTCCTTTTCTATTTAGTTAGTTTGGGCCCCAGCGTTTGCTCATACTATTTTCTTTCTGTGTCAGTATTTCCTCTTGTCTAACCGCCATTACATGTTTGGGGGCTTTCTATTATCTTTGGGGTTCTGCTCCGGGGCAGATAGCTTTCCTATTTCTATCTTTAGGTGTAGTTAGTTTCTCAGGCTGTGACGAGGCGTCTAGGACCAACGTAGGAACGCTCCACGGCTGCCTCTAGTTGCGGTGGTTAGTCAGGGTACTGCAATCTCATAGATTCCAACTGCTCTGGTGTATTTCCTTTTTTGCCTGCACTCCTCAGCTACCGTAACATAACATGTTACAGTTTATTTCCGCATGTTGTGTTTCTACTTTATGTCTTTCAGGTCTACAGTGACATCTCCAGTGGACATCATAAAATTATGAAATCTATAGTTTTCAGACGGGGAGTGTTATGTCCATGAATGAGACATTTTACAGACTGTCCTGTGCATTTTACATGCTGTATTGCAGTCTCTCATATTGTTTACTGTTGCTATGTGTCCCTGTGTTTGCATAGCTGAAATCCTCCCTTTACATCAAGTTTGTCCCTCCTGTCTCTCTGTCTCCCTCTTCTGGTATGATGTCATTTCCTTCTTCTTTCTCCTGTGTTTCATTCTCCATCTTGATTTTATCAGATTCACATGTGTTTTCAGTCTGTCTGAAGAAAGTCTTTTTTACCTGCTGCTGTTTGTATGCATTCAACAAGAATTCTTAAAGAAATCAAAGTCTCTTCTGGATTCTTCATAACATGTGTGCCGGCAGCTGAGTTAAGCTATCTGCGATCGTCGCCAATTGTAAGTAAGGTGAAAGAGATCCGGCATCTCACAGAGCCATATTTACAGCCACAGGCCCCGGGGACAAAATAATGTCAGATGTGTGCTTCATAGTCTGGGGACATCTAAATAGACAACCCTCTGGCATTATTCATGTGGCGGTTATTTTGAGTCGGCAATTATTGGATGACCAGACTATCTATAGTTGTTACGTTGATCTAGTTTTATTCTCTTGATCCTTGTTGTTGATAGGACTGAGTCACCCCAATCTGCATGGGCTTCTCATTAAGTGCAGTTGACACAGAGGTCTTAGATGGAGGTGCAGAGCCTTCCTGTCTGCATGCACACAACTCTCTATGGAGATGGACTATCAGGGACATAGCTGAGTCAGGAGGAAGGTACTGAACTAACATGCCCTTGATTTGGTTTGAAAGTGCAGTATGAAACCGATGGCAAAGGGCCTGGTTATTTGCCCCCTGGCTCCGTTCATCGATTGGACTTGTTTGTCCTGTTCGTTCCACAGATGCTCTACTAGATTTAGTTCTAGGAAATTTGAAGTCATCACCTTAATCTCTTTGTTGTGTTCTTTAACCATCCTTGGACTTTTTTGGCGTGTAATTGGACCATACAGCCTGGCCTTTACTACCAAAAAGCATCAATGAACCTAGATCATCTACGGCTCTGTCGCTGTTTTACTGGTCATCTTTTTGTGACAAACTTTTGGTAGGTACAAGCCATTGCATATCAGTTATGCCCCACAAGACCTGCCATTTACTGGAAACACCCGCAAGACCTGCCGTTTACTTTAAGCGCCCCACAAAACCTGTGATTTACCTGGAACACCCCACAGGACCTGTCGTATACTGGACACAAGACCCACTGTGTATGGGGAACACCTTACTAACTCACCATACGCAGTAGAAGTAAAACCCAACAAGAACTGCTGTAAACTTTAAAAACTCCACATGGCTTGCTGTTCACTGGGATGAAGCCACAAGATTTGCCATATACTGGTAACACCTCTCAAGACCTACAGTGTAGACTTGCCATAAACAAGGAACACCCACAAGACCTGTCGTATACTGGGAACACCTACGAGATCCGCCTTGTAGTGGAAATAACACACAAGATGACCTGCCATATACTGGAAACAACACTCAAGACTCACCGTATACCTGTACCAGCCCACAAGACCTGCCACATACTGGAAACACCGCACAAGATTCACCATATATTGGGAACACCCCACTAGACCAGCTGTATACCTATACTATGAACAACTCCCAAGATTTGCTATATTCCCGGAACACCCCAAAAGGCTTGTTATGATGTGTTCCTGGTACACGGTGAGTCTTGTGGGGTGTTTCTGGTATACAAGACTTGCCGTATGCTAGACACACTCCACAAGACTCCCCGTATGCCAGGAACACTGGACATATACTGGGAACACTCCACAACAACTGCTGTATACTCAGAGCACCCAACAAGATGCGATCTGCTGAGAACCACCCCTCAAGACCTGCCATTTTGGAAATGGTGTTTAGCCATCACTTTATAGCCCTTTTCAAAGTCACTCAAATTCTTATGTTTGCACATTTTTTTCGCTTACAACACACCAACTACAATAACTGACTGATCACCTGCTGCTAAATCTATCTTCACCCCTTGATCAGTACCATTGTTATGAGATCCTAATGTTAATGAGCCATCGTTCACAATAATTGTGTAATGGGTCGATCAACTAAACAATGTGTCAACAAATGCTTCTTCATTTTGTACAGAAGTACAGCATTTTTTCTGTGCTGTGTTGTATATAAATATGTGATTCTTCAGATTTTGTATTAGTCTTTGCCTGATGAAGAGACCTGAGTCGTCTCGAAAGCTGCAATTTGTTACCATCTTTTCAGTTAGCCATTAAAAAGTATCAACCACTGAGGACTCTCAAGTATAAATATTTTTCTTCATTTTGTATGAACTTGTTTATGTGAGCGAAAAAAAAAATCAGTACTTACATTTGTTACGGCTTTCAGTGATTAGTTGAGGAATTGTTCGGTAGTGGCTGAAGCATTGGAATGAGCACATTTGTGTCATAAATTATTGCAAATGCTACTGTTCATATAAAACTGGGAGAGTATCGAACATATTACCACTAATTAGATTACATCTTCGTTGTACTGTATCAATGGAATTGTTTGTAAGTATCATATATGAGACCTGAAAGACACCTAAACTTCAGATTATCGGTCTGTGTGAACTTGGTGCACGATGTTAGTATCACAGCTCGACCAGTTCTCGTCCTACTGTGTAGAAACGTTTCTCTGATAATTGTCTCCGAGTTGCGAGTTAGGATCTCATCATTCACCATCTATAAACGATTATCTTCGCTCAGCCCCCCGTGTTGTACAGTCACTGTCCCGCAAGTTGAAAGATGCAGCTTTAACGGGAATGTATCAGTAGGTTTAAGAGGGTCGTCTGGGAGTTGTAAGGCGCTGATGCAACGGTGTCGACAGATATCTTCCAGGTTGTTCAGCAGCATCTGGTTCCTAAACCTGAATGCCAAACAATACCATTTTTATAAAGTAGAATGATTTATGCATTACCTAGATCAGCCTGATAGACGTATATGGCAGCAGGCGCATGCACATAGCGCAGGTGAAGCCGATGACCGCTGCATTCTCACAGCTTCTAGAAAGGATTTGCAATTTAACGCCTTCTCATTTTCCTTTTTTGTGCTGTCATTTTTTCCTCCCATTCTTCCAAAAGTGAAAACTTTATTTTTTTAAATTTTTCTGTGGGTGTAGTCATATGAGGATGCATTTTGGGGGGACAAGTTTTCATTTTGAATGGCGCCATTGATTTTACCATTCGGTGTACTGGAAAACGGGGAAAAAATTCCAAGTGGGTTGAAATTGCACAAAATGAAATTCTGCTATATATTTTTTTCAGCTTTTATTGTGCTGTAAAAATGACCCCGAATCACGATTCTCCAGGTCAGCATGATTATGGCAATATCAAATTTGTATTTTTTTTTAACTACTTCACAACATATGACTTATATTTACACCATATGTTGTGTCCCTTACTTTGATGCGGGCTCACACTCTGAGCCTGAATCTTTCCACACATATGATGACTGATCTAATCAGTCATCATGTGCCTTTAACAGCTGTGAGTGTAGTGGTGCTCCAGCCGTAATGGTTAACCCATTAAATCCAGCTGTCAATCACTGATAGCAGGATTTAACACGTGCCATCCGGAAGGGTGTCATTTATCCTGTCCATCGGCACCCCTCTCACATGATTGCAGGGCACCTATGGGGTGTCATAATAGCCGGGACTCCGCTTATGACCCCTGTGCCTGTCATTACGATACCCCTGTGAACGCCGGTCACGTTCATAGGAGATCGTGATAACTGTCATACATAGCCGTGCTGATGAACGGCTATTATAGCACAGGCGATCGGACGATCGCAGCATCAAGGGGACTATTAAGTAAAGAAAAGTTTTTCTAAATATAAAAAGAGTAAAAAAAAAAACCTACAAAAGTTCGAATCACCCCATTTTCGCCATTGAAAATGAAACAAACAACAAAATACACATATTTGGTATCGCTGCTTTCAGAAAAATCCGATCTATGAAAATATCAAATAAATTAATCCGATCGGTAAACAGAAGAAAGAGAAAAGAATTGAAGCGCCATAATTACGTTTTTTTTGGCCACCGCAACATTGCAATGAAATGCAATAAGAGGAGATCAAAACATCATATCTCCCCCAATATGGTATCAGTAAAAACGTCAGCTCAAGCTGCAAAAATAAGCAAAACCCAGCCCCAGATCCCGAAAAAACGTTACGGGTCTCAGAAAATGGCAACAAAAGCAATGATTTTATTACATGCAAATTTCCAAGAAATTTTTACCACTTACAGTCATGATCACAAGTGTTGGCACATGTTTTGTTATACACGTTTATTTTCTTTGTGTATACTGGAACAACACACAAAAAAACAGAGAAAAAAGGCAAATTTGACATAATTTCACACAAAATCCCCAAAATGGACCTGACAAAATTGTTGGCACCCTCAACTTAATTTTTGGTTGCACACCCTTTGCAATAAATTACTGCAATCAATAGCTTCCTATAGCCATTCACAACTTCTTACTCCTCTCACCTGGAATTTTGTCCACTCTTCTTTTGCAAACTGCTCCCGGTCTCTCATATGTGAAGGCGTCTTCTCCCAACAGCAAATTTAAGATCTCTCCACAGGTGATCAATGGGATTTAGATCCGGACTCATTGCTGCCACTTCAGAACTCTCCAGCACTTTATTTCCATCCATTTCTGGGGGCTTCTTGAAGTATGTTTTGGGGTCATTGTCCTGTTGGAGGACCCAATGACCTAGGACACGAGCCCAACTGTCATGGGTGCATCGCCACGAGGATCGTCGCGATTGCACATTCTGACTTCTCGCAGCTGAGTTGCTGTTACTTTGTGTTTGGTGGTGAGGGAGTTAATTTTACCTAGCTCTTTGCTAAGACTAGGTCCAGCCTCGCCCGGCTGCTTTTGATTATGTACTAATTAGCTTCCTTTATATTCCTGCCAGTCTGCTGGTTAGATGACGGTGAAAGCATTCATACAGACTGCAGATAGGATCGGTTCTGAGAAGACTTAAGCTAAGAGCTCCTTTGTTGTTTCTCCTCACCTTGCTTATAGTTTATCTCCTAGACCTTTGGTGTTCCCTCTGTGTTTATATGTTGTATGCAAGACAGTATTTACTTTATCCCCTGTCTGTCTCGTTTGTCTTTACTGTTGGTTAACCTTTACCTGTCCATTCCCTATGGTGGTAATCAGGGTCCTTCTAAGGACTAGATTACAGTGGTCAGGGATTTATAGGAGACAGGGTTTACGCTGGCGGCCTGGACCTCTGTACCATTAACAGTACCTCCAGGTAGAGGGACTAGTCAGGACCCCAGTTTAGGGTCAGCATAGACCCCGGTCCACCTCTAGCCAGAGACAGCGTGAAAAGGATTCAGTATTGACCCACAGGATATTATGTCAGGTAATACTATGCTATATATACATGTTAATGTTACCTACTTATATGTTATATAGAATGTTGTCCCACTTGATAGATTACTGACATTATTTATATATATATCTGCTAGACAGCGTGACATTTTCACCGGCCATACTAAAGATTCTCCCCAGCTACCATGGATCCTGTGGCCCAGCTTGCCCTGCAGTTGCAGAAGTTGTCCTCGGAGCTTACGGACATTAAGTCCAAGGTTTTGTCCCCCCCGGAGCAAACCAGGTCTGAACCTAAGGTTGCTCTCCCAGACAGGTTCACTGGTGGGCGGGACAAATTTTTTACCTTCCGGGAGGCATGTAAATTATACTTTCGGCTGCGGCCTCGGTCATCGGGGAGTGAAGAGCAGAGGGTGGGAATTGTCATCTCGCTCTTACAAGGGGACCCTCAATCTTGGGCGTTCTCTCTTCCCCCGGGTTCCCCGGCCCTCCAGTCAGTAGATCGATTTTTTGCTGCCCTGGGTCTGGTGTATGATGACCCGGATCGGGTCTCCCTTGCTGAAACGAAGTTACGTAGGATACAGCAGGGAGATCGTCCGGCGGAGGAATTTTCTTCTGAGTTCCGTAGATGGGCCACAGATACTCAGTGGAATGATCCAGCTCTTAGGAGCCAGTTTTGTCAAGGGTTATCTGACAAATTAAAAGATGTTTTGGCTCAGTATGATTCTCCTCCGTCACTGGAGGCTGCTATGGCCCTTGCTATTCGTATTGATAGACGGCTTCGGGGGAGGTGCGAGGTAACTCCGCCCCCTGTTATGACTCCACCCACTACTAAAGTCCCTTATATTGAGGTTCCCCTGGCCTGTTCTGAGGAACCTATGCAGTTGGGAGGGACATCATTTTGTAGGAGGGAATCAGCGGTGCGCCGCAAGACAAGAAGGTGTTTCTTCTGCGGGAGAGAGGGACATTTTGTTGGGGGGTGTCCCTTCCGTGCCTCATTGAGCAAAAAAGTCACCGAAAAACTGTTAATCCAGGTTGTGTGGTGGACAACAACCTGGGAGTAGGTATTTCGTCCCCAGGTCCGTCTCAATTTCTCGTGCCTGCGGAGGTGGTGGTTGGTGCGAGAGTTGAGAGGATTTCTGTTCTTCTTGATAGTGGGTCTGGGGCTAATATGGTGGATGCTCGGTTTGCCCAGGTGCAAGGTATGCAACTGAGTGTATTGGCCAAACCGATCCCTATACTTTCTATTGACGCCAGACCTCTCGGTCAAGGTAGCTTTGTACAAGCTGTTCATAACATAGACCTTCGAGTAGGGGCAATACATAAAGAACAGTTGTCTTGTTATGTGTTGGAGGGTCTTCCTACTCCTATTGTGTTGGGACTTCCTTGGTTGGCTAAACATAACCCAGTGATTGATTGGCAATCCAGAGAGATAAGCCAGTGGGGTGAATTTTGCAAGAATACCTGCATGAGCACAGTCATCGGTGCGGTCGTGCCTAGGACCTTGCCTCCTTTTCTGGAGGACTTGGGGGATGTGTTCTCAGAGGAGGGGTGTCAAGAGTTGCCTCCTCATCGCGCGTATGACTGCTCAATAAAATTGCCGCCTGATGCCTTATCTCGTAGTTTCCCACGGGCCGGAAAGACGGATGACCCGGTTCCTATCTTACAGGAGGGAGTGGTAGTGTCGGCTGTATGCTCTGAGCTTGAGGAGGAGGTATTGGAGGCTCAGGGGGACGCCCCTGTAGGACCTCCAGGGAAACTGTTTGTTCCTAATCAGTTAAGACAAAAAGTTATCGAGGCACATCATAATTCTGTTTTAGCAGGACATCCAGGGAGTAAAGCAACTGTGGATCTCCTTTCTCGCCGGTTTTGGTGGCCTAACTTAAATAAAGAGGTAATAACTTTTGTCACGTCATGTGGAGTTTGTGCTCGCTCTAAGACCCCACATACCCGTCCGTCTGGGGTTCCTGAGGAGGAACGATTCTCATCGTCACTTGCTTCAGTTTGGAGAGGAGTGCTGAATGGTCTGAGTGCTATGGGGAACCGTTACAAGCGGAGGGCTGATAGGAGGAGAGTGTCTGGTCCGGACCTAAGTGTGAACGATCTGGTGTGGTTGTCTACCAAGAATATAAAACTCAAGGTTCCCTCCTGGAAACTGGGTCCCAGGTTCATCGGTCCATACAGGATCAGTTCTATAGTTAATCCTGTGGCATTTCGTCTGGACCTCCCTCCTATGTTTAAAATCCACAATGTGTTCCACAAATCGTTGCTTAAAAGGTACGTGGCGCCAGTTATACCGTCGCCTCTGCCCCCCCTCCGGTGGTGGTCAATGGTAGCTTGGAGTTTCAGGTGTTGAAGATCATTGACTCACGTCTGAATCGTCGGTCCCTTCAGTACCTGGTTCATTGGAAGGGGTATGGTCCTGAGGAGAGGACGTGGGTCCCTGCGTCGGAGGTTAACGCAGATCGATTGGTTCGGACCTTCCACACAACTTACCCGGGCAGACCTGGCCCTGAGGGTCCGCAGGCCCCTCGTAGAAGGGGGGGTACTGTCATGGGTGCATCGCCACGAGGATCGTCGCGATTGCACATTCTGACTTCTCGCAGCTAAGTTGCTGTTACTTTGTGTTTGGTGGTGAGGGAGTTAATTTTACCTAGCTCTTTGCTAAGACTAGGTCCAGCCACGCCCGGCTGCTTTTGATTATGTTCTAATTAGCTTCCTTTATATAGCTGCCAGTCTGCTGGTTAGATGCCGGTGAAAGCATTCATACAGACTGCAGATAGGATCGGTTCTGAGAAGACTTAAGCTAAGAGCTCCTTTGTTGTTTCTCCTCACCTTGCTTATAGTTTATCTCCTAGACCTTTGGTGTTCCCTCTGTGTTTATATGTTGTATGCAAGACAGTATTTACTTTATCCCCTGTCTGTCTCGTTTGTCTTTACTGTTGGTTAACCTTTACCTGTCCATTCCCTATGATGGTAATCAGGGTCCTTCTAAGGACTAGATTACAGTGGTCAGGGATTTATAGGAGACAGGGTTTACGCTGGCGGCCTGGACCTCTGTACCATTAACAGTACCTCCAGGTAGAGGGACTAGTCAGGACCCCAGTTTAGGGTCAGCATAGACCCGGTCCACCTCTAGCCAGAGACAGCGTGAAAAGGATTCAGTATTGACCCACAGGATATTATGTCAGGTAATACTATGCTATATATACATGTTAATGTTACCTATTTATATGTTATATAGAATGTTGTCCCACTTGATAGATTACTGACATTATTTATATATATATCTGCTAGACAGCGTGACACCAACTTTCTGACACTGGGCACTACATTGCTACCCGAAATCCTTTGGTAATTTTCAGATATCACAATGTTTTGCACACAGTCAAGAAACCCAGAGCCAGATTTGTACCTCCACCATATTTGACTGTAGGTACTGTGTTATTTTCTTTGTAGGCCTTACTCCATTTTGGTAAGCAGTAGAATGATGTGCTTCACTAAAAAGCTCTATCTTGGTCTCGTCTGTCCAGAAGACACTTTCTCAGAAGGATTTTGGCTTACTCAAGTACATTTTGGCAAACTGCAGTTGTAGGGATGTGGACTGTCCTACCCTGTTCCTGCCCGTGAAGACAACAGACACACTATGAATGTGAATACTGTTGTGCGGTTTTATATGTGAACCAACATGTGTCTAATATAATGTGATGTAACGTATTATGGTGATGTACAGTATAAAAAGTGTTAAAGTAAGATGAGACTATAGCATAATGATAATAGGATAGCAGGTAAGATAGGAATTGGTTAAAGTTAAGATTAGCCCAGTGGGTGGGCACCAGGGCTGTGGAGTCGGAGTCATGGAGTCTGAGTCGCAACCTGATAAAATCCAGGAGTCGGAGTCGCAACTGTGGCTTACCGACTCCACAGCCCTGGTGGGCACTAGTGCTGATAAGAAGGAGGGCACTTCCTGGTTAGAGGGAGTTCAGTGTCAGCCAATGAAGTGATGAGTGGGTTCAAGTTCTGGTGGGGTGGTGTATTGCTAGGGGCAAATATGTGCCAAACATAGGGCGGCCAAATGCCGATCCCTGATGGACATTCCAGCAGAGTTTGGAGCCTAGGTCTTAGAGCGAGCATGGTCTTCCGACATACTGAAGTCGGTGGACATGGAGTTACATGAGGGGCAGCTGGTTGGATCAGGTGCACTCATGGAGTGGACAACAAATCCCTGGGACTGGTGAAGTCAGCGGACTTGCGCGTAGCCCAGAATGAACGTTCGGCATAGGAGTGTTGTGCTCAGGAGGAAGTCTGCATTGCTGTGCCCTCTCCCATCTGTACCCACCTGATGAAGTTGGACTGTTTAGAAAAAGTTTGTGTGTTGCGGCTCCTGTGGATGGAAGCCTGGAGGAGGTGGAGGCCTGCGGCCAGGGCGGGGATGAGGGGTGGGCAGGATAGTCACCCGCCTAGGACACTGCCCTCCCCAAAGTGGGCGTACTTGGGGAAAAAAAAAGTGCTATGTCTGCGGCCGCAGAGCATCTTTCTTCTACCACGGACATTTAGCACAGTAACGGCCAAGGCACAGGCACGGAGGTGAACGGTGTCAGTCACTGACACCGCTCACCCATCCCTGTCCTGCATCTCGGCCGTCGCTCCCACCCTAAACTCAATTGTATTTGCGTCTATCAGACATATGAGGGTCTGGCTGTGGGGGACATATGAGGGTCTGGCTGTGGTGGACATGAGTGTCTGGCTGTAGGGGACATATGAGGGTCTGGCTGTGGGGGACATATGAGGGTCTGGCTGTGGGGGACATATGAGGGTCTGGCTGTGGGGGACATATGAGGGTCTGGCTGTGGTGGACATGAGTGTCTGGCTGTAGGGGACATATGAGGGTCTGGCTGTGGGGGACATATGAGGGTCTGGCTGTGGGGGACATATGAGGGTCTGGCTGTGGGGACATATGAGGGTCTGGCTGTGGGGGACATATGAGGGTCTGGCTGTGGGGGACATATGAGGGTCTGGCTGTGGGGGACATATGAGGGGCTGGCTGTGGGGGACATATGAGGGTCTGGCTGTGGGGGACATATGAGGGGCTGGATATGGGGGACATATGAGGAGCTGGATATGAGGGACATATGAGGGGCTGGACATGGGGGACATATGAGGGGCTGGCTGTGGGGGACATATGAGGGTCTGGCTGTGGGGGACATATGAGGGGCTGGCTGTGGGGGACATATGAGGGGCTGGCTGTGGGGGACATATGAGGGGCTGGCTGTGGGGGACATATGAGGGGCTGGCTGTGGGGGACATATGAGGGGCTGGATATGAGGGACATATGAGGGGCTGATTATGGGGGACATATGAGGGTCTGTCTGTGGGGGACATGAGGGGCTGGACATGGGGGACATATGAGGGGCTGGCTATGGGGGACATATGAGGGGCTGGCTACGGGGGATATATGAGGGGCTGGCTATGGGGGACATATGAGGGGCTGGACATGAGGGACATAACAGTTGAATGTCTGCTGAGACCCTAATTACCTTCATTTTTTTTAGTTACCGTATTTTCTATAGCAGTAGTGCCGTTCTTTCATATAGTCAATGTTTGCATACTGTAGCGCTACTGAGTGCAGCTTTAATTTGTTAGTTACATAGAGTGGCTCTTAGTTTGCACCTGTTCACATTTCTCTCTCTGTTTGGAAGTGACGGTCAGTAACACGTACACTTTTCCATCAATGGAATTGTGTGTGAGCTTGTTTTTTTGTGAGGCGAGCTGATGTTTTTATTGATACAGTTTTGGGATAGATACAATGATTTGATCGCTTCTTATTGCATTAGTTGTGGTATTACAGATACCAAAATATTGTAATTCTGCTGTTTCGATATTTTTTCTCATTATGCCATTTATAATTAGTTTTATATTTTGCTATACAGGACTTTTATGGATGCGGTGATACAAATTTTGTCATTTTTCTTTATTTTTGTAAGGGGGGAATTTAAAGGTTGATTTACATTTTATACAGTATATATTTCTTTGTTTTATCTATTTCTTAGTCTTCTTTGGGGATTAGAAGCTGAGATCATTAGATTACTTGCACTATATACAGCAATATCTTAGTAAGATATTCTCCTATGAAGTCTACCCACAGGCTGGCCGTCATAGCAGGACCAGGAGGCATGTCCCATTTTTGGGGCCTTTTGGACAGAGGTCCCCAATCTCCATTCCATGGCGTCTGTGAGTGAAGACTTAGGCCTCTTTCACACTTCAGTCGTTCGACGTCAGTCAAAATCCGTCAAACCGTCCAAAAAACGGATCCGCCTTTTTTTTTTTGGCGGATCCGTTTTTTTCCCATTGACTTGCATTAGTGACGGATTTTGACGGATGGGCGTCCATTCGATCCGTCATATGACGGATCCGTCAGAATTTTGGCGTCCGTTGCTTTTTGAAAACTGCATAATGTGTGCATTATCCCTGTACTGTGACATCACTGTGTGCATTATCCCTGTACTGTGACATCACTGTGTGCATTATCCTTGTACTATGACATCACTGTGTATTTTCACTGTACTGTGACATCACTGATTATCTCTGTACTGTGACATCACGGTGTGTATTATCTCTGTACTGTGACATCACTGTGTGTATTATCCCTGTACTGTGACATCACTGTGTGCATTATCACTGTACTGTACTGTGACATCACTGATTATTATCTCTGTACTGTGACATCACCGTGTGCATTATCCTTGTACTGTGACATCACTGTGTGTATTATCTCTGTACTGTGAAACCACTGTGTGTATTATCTCTGCCCTGTGACATCACTGTGTGCATTATCCCTGTACTGTGACATCATTGATTATCTCTGCACTGTGACATCACTGTGTGTATTATCCCTGTACTGTGACATCACTGTGTGCATTATCTCTGTACTGTGACATCACTGTGTACATTATCTCTGTACTGTGACATCACTGTGTGTATTTTCACTGCACTGTGACATCACTGATTATTATCTCTGCACTGTGACATCACTGTGTGTATTATCTCTGCCCTGTGACATCACTGTGTGTATTATCCATGTACTGTGACATCACTGATTATAATCTCAGTACTGTGACATCACTGTGTTTATTATTACATAGTACATCATTATTTTAACCCCTTAACGACCGCTGATACGCCTTTTAACGGCAGTCATTAAGGGTACTTAAACCACAGCGCCGTTAATTAACGGCGCTGTGGAAAAAGTGAATAGTGCCCTCCAGAGGCGCATTTTCTCCGGGGTCTCGGCTACCGGGGGTAGCCGAGACCCCAGAGAACATGAATCGGATCGGTTTTTACCGACCCGATGTTGCGATCGCCGTTATTAACCCTATAACGGCGATCGCAACAAAAAAAAAAATGTGATGTGCCATTTAATTTCTCTGTCCTCTGATGTCATCAGACATCAGAGAAAAAGGGTTCCCGATCCCCCCCTTGTGGCCCCCAATGTGTCCCTTGTGGCCCCCGGGCCCACCTGCCTCCTCCGGTGGGCGCCGCCATCTTGAATGGCGGGCGCATGCTCAGTGCGCCTGCCG
The DNA here is from genome assembly GCA_033576555.1 of Oophaga sylvatica. Taxonomy (NCBI): domain Eukaryota; kingdom Metazoa; phylum Chordata; class Amphibia; order Anura; family Dendrobatidae; genus Oophaga; species Oophaga sylvatica. The sequence goes on along the minus strand of JARQOD010000010.1, from coordinate 49,691,128 downwards.
CGATCTGCCGGGGGGGTGGGCAATTTTCTCTAGGGTCTCGGCTGCCGAGGGTAGCCGAGACCCCAGAGAACATGATCCGAGTCAGTAGTTACTGACCCCGGTGTCGCGATTACCGTTATACTAAGTATAACAGCGACCGCAAAAAAAAAAAAAAGATCAGAGGGGAGAGACTTAGGGTCCCCAGGTCCCCCGATCCCCCCCTATACCTCCCGTTGTCCTCCGTCCTCCGGCAGGCCCCAGGCTCCCGGGTCTTCTTCCTGTAAAAAAAAAATGGCGGGCGCATGCGCAGTGCGCCCACCGAATCTGCTTGGCTGCAGATTCAAAAAAATGTTCATTCATTCTCCTAAAAGTACATTTTGATCACTGTGACAAACTATCACAGCGATCAAAATAAAAAAAAAGTACATAAACCCCTCATTTATCACCCCCTTAGTTAAGGACATATAATAAAATATAGAAATTATATTTATTTTAATTTTTCCGTTAGGGTTAGGGTTAAGGCTAGGGTAAGGGCTAGGGTTATAATTAGGGTTAGGGTTAGGCTGGGTCCATACTGTGTTATAGCAGTCCGTTAGACGGACTGCATTACACCGCGGTATAACGTGGTGTAACGCAGTCCGTTAACGCTGCCATTCACCCCCTTTTGAAGGCGCATCGCGACGCATGCTGTAAAGCGGCATGCGTTCGCGACGTGCCATCATTCAGTGACGGAGCCTCGGACGTGGGCTGCAGCGTCTGGGCTCTGTCACCGCTAGC
>JARQOD010000010.1:49649779-49690272 GCA_033576555.1 Oophaga sylvatica | reverse complement strand
GGGGTTTTGGGCCAGTGAAACTGTATAAACTACCCTCTGGGAAAGGGCACACCCCGCTTAGGTTCACTTTATTGTCTTTTTCACCCACACCCTGTTTCTTCCTGACACCGCGGCATCACTTCTGTGCACTGGGTTGGAATCATAGATCGGTTGGTGTTCAATGTTGTAGCCAGGTCTTCTAGCGAGGATCTAGGGAGAGCCGACGGTGAGCGGGGCGTCACATGCATCCAAGTTAGGGTGCCAATCTCCGCGGCAAGAAGGGATGAAATAGGCGCATCAGGATCATTTAGGACATTTTGGTAATCTCTACCACTATTTTTGTTTTGACTAATCTGCCTGTTGTAGGCGTAATATAGTATTTGCTGATGTGTTGATTTAAGTGAATTAAATAAAATCTGTTTTTAGATGTTAGTTTTTATGTGATCTTTTGAGTTACTACTATACCACATTATCCTTCATTTTTCTTCAGGATTCATAGTTTTATTATTTATGGCTTGTCGCCCATGGGAGGCGGCCTGTTTCCTATGCATGGAGACCGAAGGCCCAGAGGCAAAGCATACTCGTATAACAGTTTGAGAAGGCAGTGCAACTGGTACACACCGACGATCCAGCAGGAGGCAGACAAGGGGTGCACTCTTACTTCCAAAAATGGGACACAACACCCCCTTAATGTGTATAAAGGAGTAGTAATTTCCTCTGGGACTTTGCCACCAGAAAACATGTAAATATTCAATGTAAAAGCATAAGCTAGATGATGTTAACTTGGGATTTTTTTTTTTTTGCTTCCCAAAATGCAAAATAAGAAAAAAAAAACGTGCTCAACGCTTCCATTCTGGCACTGCCTAGTGTCTACTTCATCTTCTCAATGCAACGGCTGCAGACAATTACTGTATGCACGTGGTGACAAGTGATTGGCTGCAGCAGTGACGTGTCCTTGTGACACAATGTGAGACCAAATGTAAGGATAGGGTTATATTTTTGGAGGATAGTATTGCGCTTTTTTCAAAGCTCATTTGAGGCACTTTTTTTTTTCTAATCACTTTTAGGTATTTAAAATGAAATGTACAAAAATGATTTTTTTTTCTCTCACAATCCCAATGTTCCATAAAAATAAAGCACAAAGTAATGGGAAGTGTGAACAGGTTGCTGTCAGCAGGCATGAGATGTAGTGAGCCCAACATGCAGTATGAGGAGTAAAAAGCACGAATATGTAAGTAATGAGATGGGGAACAAGTAAGGAAGCCAAGAATACAAGATGTAAAAAAAAAAACACCCCCTCCAAAAAAAAAAGTCTAAAAAAGTGAAATGACAGCAAGTTGGTGAAAGGCAAACATTAGAATAATCTCTACACAGCTGACCCCACTGTTTTGCTCCTGTATATAAGGTTAGATACCCTCAATCATTAAATCCTTATCTATTAGTAACGCTAAATCTATCAAGCCTGGATCTGTGGAAAATTTTTTAAGTTTATCTGTAAATTTGAAAGCAATTCATATTTTATGAGGACAGAGTGAACAAGGTGCAGTAGCCTGTAATCTGCTTACCAGGACCCAGAAGCCATAAAATGCATCTCTGTAATGCCAATACCTAGCTAGCCATAATGAATCCTGGGGTGTAGTATCGAAAGACGGATTTTGGTAAGAACTTACCTGTAAAATCCTTTTCAGCGAAGGAAGGAAAGGAGACACACTAGTAATGACTAGTGGGTAGGCGGAGCCCAGATAGGATTGACACCTCAGATTAAAAAGAGTGTTGACCGGCCCCTCCAGCTCGGGCTCCTCCTACTCCTGCTTCTTCAGTCGTACAAAAGCTTAGGGAAGAGCAAATATCACCAGCGGAGCAACATAACCCCTTCTGAAGGACTTCAGAGAAAAAGCAAGAATACAGGTTATGCATGCATGTAGGCAAAAAACCACACAGTTCCAGGTACTACTCACTGGACCTGACCACCGCGATGAGCTGGCAATGCTGGAAAGGAGCCGTAGCGCGTCAACCTCAGTCCAGATAATCGCTATCAGAAGAGGGTCACGCCGCATCTGAAAACACATCAACACACTTCTGCCATGGGCGGGTGCTGTGTCTCCTTTCCTTCCTTCGCTGAAAAGGATTTTACAGGTAAGTTCTTACCAAAATACGTCTTTCAGCAGCAGAATGGAAGGAAAGGAGACACACTAGTAATGACTAGTGGGACGTCCCAAAGCAGTCCAAAAATTAAGGGTGGGAATATAACCAAGAAAAAACAGGCAGAATCCCAACAACCTTGGTAAATGCGCAACAGGCGCCAAATACAAGTTAACTAGAACTTTACACTACAGCCGCCTGTAGGACCCTGCGTCCTAAGGCCGCATCAGCGGAAGCACTGACGTCCACCTTATAAAACTTTGTAAACGTGTGGACGGAGCGCCAAGTCGCCGCTCGGCAGAGCTGAGCTGCCGATGCCCCTTGATGAAAGGCCCACGATGAGGCCACAGCCCTCGTGGAATGAGCACGAATCTTAATCGGGCAAGGTTCGCCTTTAAGTCGGTAAGCCTCCAAAATGGCTGACCGAATCCAACGAGCTATAGAGTCCTTGGAAGCTCGTTGACCACGTCGACGATCTGCTGGAATCACAAACAAGGAGTCTGACTTCCTAAAACCTTGAGTAACAGACAAATAGAACTTCAAGGCCCGCACTAAATCCAATGTGTGCAAAACCCGTTCCTTTGCATTCCTCGGGCCCGGGCAAAGTGAGGGCAAAACAATATCCTGGTTAACATGGAATTGCGACACTACCTTAGGTAGAAAGTCGCCCCGTGTGCGAAGCACTACTCGATCCGGGTAAAATTCCAGGAAAGGAGGCGAGCAAGAAAGAGCCGCCAACTCAGAAACCCTTCTCAAAGAAGTGACTGCGACTAGGAAGGCAACCTTCCAAGAAAGCAAAGAAAGGTTAGCAGAATCCATTGGCTCAAAAGGCCCATGCTGAAGAGCCTCCAGGACAAGGTTGAGCCGCCAAGGAGACACAGGTGCCTTCCGCGGCGGAAACTGACGGGTTACCCCGCGAAAAAAGGAGCGCACGTCCCTACGCGAGGCGATAACTTTCCGGAACAACAGGGACAGGGCAGAAACCTGACCCCTCAGGGTGCTAACTGCCAAACCCTTGTCCAGCCCGTACTGTAGAAAAGCCAACAGATTGGGAATGGAAAAAATCCTCGGTTCCTTGAAGAACCCAAACACCACGAGAAGAAGGCTTCCCAGGTCTTGTGGTAAATTCTAGTAGTAGCCGGACCTCTGGCAGCTCGCAGAGTGGCAATGACTTCGGCTGAAAAACCTCTACGGGTCAGTATTTCGGTCTCAAGAGCCACGCCGTCAAACGCAGAGACTTCAAATCTGGATGACGGACAGGACCCTGGGTTAACAGGTCCGGGCGAAGAGGAAGTGGAAATGGCGGTGCTGCCAAAAGCGACACCAGTGTCGAGAACCACGTCCTCCTTGGCCAATCTGGGGCTATCAACATAGCCGGGATTCTCTCCAGTCTGATCCGACGCAGCACCAGAGGAAGTAAGGATATCGGCGGAAACACATAGATTAGCTCGAATCGGTCCCACGGGGTCACCAGAGCATCCACCGCCACAGCCTTCGGGTCCTTGTACCTGGACATGAAGGTCGGCAACTTGGCATTGGACCTGGATGCCATCAAATCCACTTGGGGAACTCCCCAAAGGGAGCACAGCAGTGCAAAGATCTCCGGATGAAGACTCCATTCTCCGGGATCCATCTTCTCTCGACTGAGGAAGTCCGCCGTGGTATTCTGAACTCCTGGAATGTGAATCGCAGAGATGGCTGGTACTCTGTCCTCGGCCCAATTCAGGATCCGAGACACTTCCACCATGAGCCTGGAACTCCTCGTCCCGCCTTGGTGGTTGATATACGCGACCGCCGTTGCGTTGTCTGTCTGCACTCGGACTGGTAGACCGCTCAAACGGACCGTCCAGTTTTGGAGGCAAAGGAAAATTGCCCTCAATTCCAAGATGTTGATCGGTAGAACAGACTCTTCCGATGACCATACTCCCTGAACCCAGAGATCGTTCCAGACACCCCCCCAGCCCGTTAGGCTGGCATCGGTGGTTATGACCGACCACCTCGGAGGAAGGAAAGACTTCCCCAGTGATAACGTTCCTGGACGTGACCACCAACTTAGGGACTCTCGCATCCTGCGAGAGATGAGGATACTGCGATCCAGTGCAATCTGCGATCGATCCCAATGACTCAGAATGAGCCTTTGGAGGGCTCTGGAATGAAACTGGGCAAACGGAAGCGCTTCCATGGAAGCCACCATCAGACCTAAAAGGCGCATACACTTCCGAAGGGACATTGCTGTCGAAGACTTCATAATCTGTACATGTCGAAGGAGACATGCCCGCTTGTCTGGAGGTAGGGACACCACTGCCCGTACCGTGTCGAAATGCATCCCCAAAAACAGGATTGACTGCGACGGTTCCAGAGACGACTTCTCCCAATTGACCAGCCACCCGAAGTCCTCCAGGAGCTGAAGGGATAGATTGCGAGCCGTCACCGCCTCCTCCTTTGAGGACGCCACAATCAAAAGGTCGTCCAGATAGGGAATAATCGTGACTCCCTGTCTTCGAAGAATTGCCATGAGAGGCGCTAGAATTTTTGGAAAAACTCTGGGCGCTGAAGCCAAGCCGAATGGCAGGGCCACAAATTGGTAATGGTCCTGACCTATGGCAAAACGAAGGAAGCGCTGGTGAGCCCTTCCGACGGGAACATGCAAATAAGCGTCGCGAATGTCGATTGACACCAGAAAGTCGTTCTGCGACAGGGTTGCCACAACGGAGCGAAGTGACTCCATGCGGAATTTTTGGGTGTGGACATGCTGATTCAATCTTTTGAGATCCAGAATAGGACGAAATTTGTCCTCTTTTTTGGGGACCACAAAGAGATTTGAATAAAAACCTTTTCCCCGGTCCTCTGTCGGAACCGGTACCACCACACCCTTCTGCAGAAGGAATTCCGCCTCTCGCAGCAGAGCGGCAAATAGCTCGGGCTCTGACGGAATGCGAGACTGGCAAAAACTGTCCGGGGGTCGAGAAGAAAACTCTATGAAATAGCCTGCCGACACAACTCGCGTTACCCAGGAATCCGGAACGCGGGAAATCCAATTCGCCTTGAATTGGAGCAGGCGACCCCCCACTCGAGAGCCCTCGAGTGAGGACCTGGCGTCAGTCTGCCTTGGCGGGCTTCTTGTCAGTTTCCCGCTTGTCTTGACGGAAACTTTGTTTCCAAGGGGTGCGGGATTTCTGAGAAGACTTCTTTCCCGAAAAAGAGGGATGACCCGATCCCCAAGAAGACTGACCGGATCGTCCCCTAGACCGAAAATACCGCCGACCATTACCGGTACTAGGTCTGCCAGACGTAGAAGCCATAGCCCTTCGCTGTGGTAAAGCCGCTTCTTTAGCCTTTGCCTTGGCAATCAGCTCTGTGAGATCAGATCCAAATAGCTGACCACCCTTGTAGGCTAAAGACAGTAAACCCTGCTTGGAAACCGCGTCCCCGGTCCACTGTCTAAGCCACAGTGCTCTTCTGACTGTGACCGCTGAAGATTGCGTCCTGGATAATAATGACGCAGCATCCAGACCTGCATCACAGCTATATCGGGCTGCAGTCTCCAATAAATTGAGAAGTCCATCTATCTCGGATAATGGAGATCTATTTTGCAACGCCTTCCGTAAACGGACCAACCAGCACAGGGAAGCCTTAGAAGCACACATGGATCCTAGTACTGCTCTGAATCCATGACCTGCAGCTTCATAGATGGATTTCGCCGCCATCTCCGTTTTTCTGTCCAGCGGCTCTTGCAGACTCGCTTTCCCTTTAACCGGAAGCAATGAGGATTTACTAAGCTGGGATAAAGGAACATCCACTTCAGGAGAAGGAATCCAATTATCCGTCAATTCCGTTGAACACGGATATAATGCTTCAAAGAACCGTGTCCCTTGAAAACGTTTATCTGGACACAGACGTTCCTTCTCCACTACCGTATTAAGCTCTTCCAGAGCAGGTAATGTTGACCGCGACTTATGGTACTCCTGGTACATGCGGCCCGACTTACCAGGCCGTGTAGTTACCTCCTCCGGTAACTGTAACGCCCCTCTCATAGCTTCAATTAAAGCCTCTGTTCGGCTCACAAGAGAGAAAGAATGTCCCTGCCGATCCTCCTTATCCGAATCGGATAACTCCCCTTCTGAGTTTGAAGGAGAACCCTGTCCGCATTCCATATCAGATACCTCTGATTCGCTACGCGGAAAAGATGGCACCGGCCTGCGCCGCTTCCTGTCATGAGAGGATCTAGCTGACACCCACTGACCTAAAAGGTCAGACAAGCCATTAATTGACTGAACGATGGCATCTAATTTGGTATCGCTGTAAATCGCAGCGCTTGATGCTGTCGAAGTCTGCGTATCAGATACTTGCGACTGATCCTGTAGCGGATCTGGCAGATGGTCCGCACCTTCCGGACCCTGAACCGACATGTCAGCAGTAAATGGCAGGTCAAAACCCTGTTAGTAACTGGAAACAGTGTGGTTACTAAGCAGACTGAGCAAGTACGCTGAAGGTTAAAGCTCTTAAAGAAGAGAGTTACCCCAGCTATCTCTCATATATAAATAACCTCCTGCGTTCTGATCCCTACCGGGTAGAACCTGCGGCGGTTATTGCTGAAAGGGTTAACCCTTCATAGGGGTTAATGCCGCCAACTCCCTATATAAAATAAAAGGAGTGTGCGAGTCCCAGGTGTCTATAAGAGAACGCGGCTGCAGATAAACGCTATCTGTCACTTGGAACACAGATAGGTTCTGCGCTGTGGGGTGATGATATTCACTCACCCAGCTGGCCTCGGTGAAAGTATACCTTAAACAGGAGGAGCGGAGCATGAGGAGCCCGGAGCCTCTGTAATGGCCGCCGCGCTGAGAGAAGCCGGAAGAGAAGGACAGTGAAGCTGCAGTCTCCTCAGAGCGATTCCTGTCACAAAAAGAGCGGGAAGCGTGAAGCCACGCCCCCCTCCGGCTTCAGAAAAGAGCGGGAAGCGTGAAGCCACGCCCCCCTCCGGCTTCAGAAAAGAGCGTGAACTCCTCGCTCTCTGCTCTCCTCTGTCCTGCAGGTATCTGCCTGCGGACATGAAATACACCAAACATGTCATCTAATACATGTACCAGCGGCTGCCGCAGCTGAGAGCACACACACATTCACATAAAAATGCCGTACTCACCAGCCGAGCGCCACAGGGACCCCCAGGGGTTTGTGACGCTGTGCCCATCGCTTCCCTCCCCGGGCGGGGAACGCAGTGACCCCCGATGTGCGGTTTGCGTCCCCGCCAGGGAAGCAATCCTCATCCCCCAGGGCCGGCGTGAAACTGCAGGGACCACCATACAGGGTATTACAGATCCGCCAAGGGAGAGGTGGGGGTCCAGCAGCGCTGAGACCCCTGAGACCTCTAGACCACTTCTGGTGATCCAAGTCTCTTGTCTGATAAAAATAATAAAGTTTTCTGAGGAGCTGCTTCTAGCAGCGACCATCCTCTGGACCTCAAATTTTATACTGGAGAAGAAGCAGGAGTAGGAGGAGCCCGAGCTGGAGGGGCCGGTCAACACTCTTTATAATCTGAGGTGTCAATCCTATCTGGGCTCCGCCTACCACTAGTCATTACTAGTGTGTCTCCTTTCCTTCCATTCTGTAGCTGAAAATGACGGATGGAAATCTCTTAATCGAAAAAAGTGACTGCAGCTTGGTGTCTCCCACACAAGGCAAGCTTTGCATTATCCATAAACATCCCATCTTACAGGCTCAGTGAGTTGCTTTCTGGCAGCAGCCACTAATTACTACGGCTGCTCTGATACTGTGGTGTTTGGCGCCAGGCTGTAATGTAAATGTCACTTTTCATCCTTTTATTAAAATCCAAGAACCAAATATTGACTTTCTGTTGTCTAATTTGTTCCTGGCAAAGGCAGACAACTATTGGGTACGGCCAGATGCTCATTTGCATCATCGAAGAATATTTCAGGGTTGTGACCCATTTCTCACCCCAAAAAGACAAAAAAAAATTGCACTTTTTACATCATTAACACCAAATAAGACCGTCAAAGAAATGGACACAATGGAGACACCAATGTAGCCTATGGATCTATAATTACAGGACACAAGTGAAATGTGAACAGGCACTAAAGCGGCGTTTACAGACTCTGCAATCAAAATGATAAAAACCATATGTGCAAAAAGCGCAGTATTTGCATTTGTATAGCCACAATTATAAATATGAAAAAAGCAATTATGGTAAAATTGTAACAAAAATGGAAGTATTTTCATGCAGTTTGGCTGCAGGAGGCAACTACGCCATGAAAGTTCTCTGAACCGGCTACTACATCTTCCAGCCGCCGTCAATTCACAAGCCAGTGTGTTAGTAGCACATCAGTGAGACACATTCATGCAAGTTCATTCACGATCCAATCCAGTCCAAGAAATGTGACAGCCTAAGAGACTACAGGGAAAGGAGCAGAGGCAGAGCAAGAAGAAAATGTAGCAGAGAACGCAGATCTGAGGGGTTACCTCTCTTCCTCGTTCCTGGATGCATTGTGCTATTCAAGTAAGTCACTGCACTCTTCTTACGCTGCAAAGTAGAAAAGCATCTCTTTATTGTGTTATTCAACTCTTATATCATTACTGTATTTTAACAAGACAAAAAAATAAACATGGAATTGTGATAAACATTGTGCTCACAGAAGTGTGCTGGACTACCAATCCCAGTTACCTAATCTTTATATTTTATTTTTCTATACTTCCTTTGCTGTAAATTTCTGTATAATAAAACACGGATTTTGGTAAAAACTTACCTGTAAAATCCTTTTCAGCGAAGGAAGGAAGAAAGACACAGTATTCATTACTGATGGGTAGGCGGAGCCCCAGATCAGGATGTCACCTCAGATCAAAAGAGTGCTGACTGGCTGGCCCCTCCAGCTCGGGCTCCTCCTACTCAGCTCCAGTCGTACCAAAGCTTTTAGGAAAAGAGCCAAGATCACCAGCGGAGCAACATAACCCCTTCTGAAGGAACTTCAGAGAAAAAACACAAGGATACAGGTTATGCATGCAAAGAAAGCCAAAAACCACAGAGTTCCAGGTACTACTCACGGAACCTGACTACTGCGACGAGCTGGCGATGCTGGAACAGAGCCTTAGCGCGCTGACCTCAGCCCAGATAATCGCTATCAGATAAGGGTCGCGCTGCATCTGAAAACATCAGCACACTTCTGCCTTGGGAGGGTGCTGTGTCTCTCTTCCTTCCTTCGCTGAAAAGGATTTTACAGGTAAGTTTTTACCAAAATCCGTGTTTCAGCTGCAGATGGAAGGAAGAGAGCCACAGTATTCATTACTGATGGGACGTCCCAAAGCAGTTCAAAAATAAGGGTGGGAAAAACCAACAAAAGGCAGAAACCCAACAACCTTAACAACAAAGCGCAACCAGCGCTAAACACAAGTTCATCCAGAACTTTAAACTACAGCTGCCTGCAGGACCCTACGTCCGAGGGCTGCATCAGCGGAAGCACTGACGTCCACTTTATAAAACCTTGTAAACGTGTGGACAGAGCGCCAAGTTGCCGCTCGGCAGAGCTGCACTGCCGAGGCACCTTGATGAAAAGCCCACGATGAGGCCACAGCTCTCGTGGAATGGGCTCGAATCTTAATCGGGCAAGATTCACCCCGAAGGCGGTAAGCCTCCAAAATAGCTGACCGGATCCAACGAGCTATAGAATCCTTGGAAGCTCGTTGACCACGCCGACGACCTGCTGGAACCACAAACAGGGAGTCCGTCTTACGAAAACCTTGAGTAATAGATAGATAAAACTTCAAGGCCCGCACTAAATCCAATGTGTGTAAATCTCGCTCTTTCGCATTCTTCGGATCCGGACAGAGTGAAGGCAACACAATATCCTGGTTAACATGAAATTGTGACACCACTTTAGGCAAAAAATCACCCCGAGTGCGAAGCACTACACGATCCGGAAAAAACTCCAGAAAAGGAGGCGAACAAGAAAGAGCTGCCAACTCAGAAACTCTCCTCAAGGAAGTGACTGCAACAAGGAAAGCCACCTTCCAAGAAAGTAAAGAAAGGCTAGCAGAAACCATAGGCTCAAAAGGTTTATGCTGAAGAGCCTCCAAAACAAGGTTGAGCCGCCAAGGAGACACGGGTGCCTTCCGCGGCGGAAACTTACGAGATATACCTCGGAAAAAGGAGAGCACGTCTCTATTTGAAGCAATGGTTCTCCGGAACAATAAAGACAGAGCAGAAATCTGACCTTTCAGAGTGCTGACTGCCAAACCCTTGTCTAGCCCATGCTGCAGAAAAGCCAACAGGTTGGGAATGGAAAATTTTCTCGGGTTCCGAGAGGACCCCAAACACCACGAAAAGAAGGTTTCCCAAATTTTGTGGTAAATCCTAGTAGTAGCCGGACATCTTGCAGCACGAAGGGTAGCAATGACCTCGGCTGAGAAACCTCTACGGGTCAAGATTTCGGTCTCAAGAGCCACGCCGTCAAACGCAGGGACATCAAGTCCGGATGACAAACGGGCCCCTGAGTCAACAAGTCCGGTTGAAGAGGGAGTGGAAAAGGAGGTGCCGCCAACAGCGACATTATTGTCGAGAACCACACCCTTCTTGGCCAGTCTGGAGCTATCAAAATAGCTGGAATTCTCTCTAGTCTGATCCGACGCAGTACTAGAGGAAGTAAGGATATCGGCGGGAATACATAGATCAGCTCGAACTGATCCCACTGAGCCACTAGAGCATCCACCGCCACCGCCTTCGGGTCCTTGTACCTGGACATGAATGTCGGTAACTTGGCATTGGACCTGGATGCCATCAAATCCACTTGGGGGGTTCCCCAGCGAGAGCACAGTAGTGCAAAAACTTCCGGGTGAAGGCTCCATTCCCCGGGATCCATCCTTCTGCGACTGAGAAAGTCCGCTGTAATATTCTGAACCCCTGGAATGTGAATCGCCGAAATGGCTGGTACACTGGCCTCTGCCCAAATCAGAATTCGGGACACCTCTACCATGAGTCTGGAACTCCTTGTCCCACCTTGGTGATTGATATACGCGACAGCCGTCGCATTGTCTGTCTGCACTCGGACTGGCAGACCGCTCAAAGGGACCGTCCAATGTTGGAGGCAAAGGAAAATCGCCCTCAATTCCAGGATGTTGATCGGAAGAAAAGACTCTTCCGATGACCATACCCCCTGAATCCAGAGATTGTTCCAAACACCCCCCCAGCCCGTCAGGCTGGCATCGGTGGTTATGACTGACCACTTCGGAGGGAGGAAAGACTTCCCCAGGGAGAATGCCCCTGGACGTAACCACCATTCTAGAGAATCCCGCACCGCGCGAGAAATGGTGACACTGCAATCCAGCGATTGCGACTGGTTCCATCGACTCAAGATGAACCTTTGGAGAGTCCTGGATGGAACTGGGCAAAAGGAATTGCCTCCATGGACGCCACCATCAGTCCCAGAAGACGCATACACTTCCGTAGGGACATTGCCGTTGAGGATTTCATAATCTGTACATGTCGAAGAAGACATGACTGTTTGTCTGGTGGTAGGGAAACTACCGACCGAAACGTGTCGAGATGCATTCCCAAAAAGAGGATTGTCCTCGATGGTTCCAGGGACGACTTCTCCCAATTGACCAGCCAACCGAAGTCCTTCAGAAACTGAAGAGACAAATCCCGAGCCGTCAACGCCTCCTCCTCCGAGGAAGCCATGATCAAAAGATCGTCCAGATAAGGGAGAATCGTAATCCCCTGTCTTCGAAGGATTGCCATGAGGGGCGCCAGAATTTTTGTAAAGACCCTTGGCGCTGAGGCTAAGCCGAACGGCAGAGCCACGAACTGGTAATGATTCTGACCTATGGCAAATCGAAGAAAGCGCTGATGAGCCTTTCCGATGGGAATATGCAAATAGGCGTCGCGAATGTTAATTGACACCAGAAAATCGTTCTGTGACAGAGCTGCCACAACGGAACGAAGCGACTCCATGCGAAATTTCCGGGCATGGACATGCCGGTTTAATCGCTTGAGATCCAGAATCGGGCGAAATTTGTTCTCCTTTTTGGGAACTATAAAAAGGTTGGAATAAAAACCTTTCCCTCGGTCCTCTGACGGAACCGGTATCACTACACCCTTTTGTAGCAGAGATTCGACCTCTCGCTGTAGAGCGACAACAAGCTCGGGTTCCCACGGAACGTGAGATTGACAAAAAACATTTGGGGGTCGAGAAGCAAACTCTATGAAATAGCCTGCCGACACTATCCGCGTTACCCAGGAATCTGGAACGCGAGCCATCCAAGTCTCCTTGAAAAGAAGCAGGCGACCCCCCACTCGAGAATCCTCGAGTGGACCCCTGGCGTCAATCCGACTTTGCGGGCTTCTTGTCAAGTTCCCGCTTGTCCTGGCGGAAACTCTGCTTCCAGGGAGTACGAGTTTTCTGAGAGGATTTCTTTCCTGAGAAGGAAGGACGACCCGATCCCCACGAGGAGTGACTAGATCGTCCTCGGCCCCGAAAGGACCGCCGACCACTATAGACACCAGGCTTACTGGACACCGAGGCCATGGCCCTACGCTGTGGTAATGCTGATTCCTTCGCCTTAGCCTTGGAAATCAGCTCTGTGAGGTCGGATCCAAAAAGATGGCCACCCTTGTAAGGTAAGGCCAACAACCCTTGTTTGGAAACTGCGTCCCCGGCCCACTGTCTGAGCCATAAAGCTCTTCTGACTGTGACCGCTGAAGCTTGCGCTTTGGCCAGCAGAGATGCCGTATCCAGCCCGGCATCAAAGATATTACAGGCTGCCGTATCTAACCATTCACAAGTTTCCCGTATCTCAGATAACGGAGATTCATTTTGCAACTGCGTCTTCAGACGTGCCAACCAGCTTAGAGAAGCTCTAGCAGCACACATGGATCCTAGCACTGCTCGAAATCCATGACCCGCAGCCTCATAGCTTGCTTTTGCCGCCAATTCTGCCTTTCTATCCAAAGGCTCCTGTAAGCTCGCTTTTCCCTTAATAGGGAGTAGTGAGGATTTACTAAGCTGAGATAAAGACACATCCACTTCAGGAGCAGAAGTCCAATTAGCCTTTAACTCCGCAGAGCAAGGATAAAGTGTATCAAAGAAATGCGTTCCATGAAAACGCTTATCTGGACATAGACGTTCCTCCTCTATTACACTATTAAGCTCATCCAGAGCTGGCAATGTTGTACGCGAAGCACGGGACTCCTGGAACATGCGTGCTGATTTACCAGGACGACTAGTTACCTCCTCCGGTAACTGTAATATATCTCTCATGGCTTCAATCCATGCCTCCGTACGCTTCGCCATAGAGGAACGCCCCTGCGGCTCGTCCGCATCTGAATCGGATATTTCTCCATCCGAATTTAAAGGGGAACTCTGCCCAATATCAGATACATCTGACTCGCTCCGTGTAGAGGCCGGTAACGGCCTGCGTCGCTTCCTCTGAGAGGAATTAGCAGACACATATTGACCTAAAAGGTCAGACAAGTTGTTGATCGATCGAGCGATATCGTCCAATTTTCCACCGCTGTCGACCTCAGCGCTAGACGCTGTGGAGGCCTGCGTATCTGATTGCCGCAATGGCACTGGGACGTGATCCGCGGCATCTGAACTCTGTTCAGACATGTCTCACCTGTATGAGCAGGTCAAAGCGGTAATACCAGCAAAAACTATGCGGTTTTTTTTTTTTTTTAAACGCTGAAGGGTTAACGCTCCACCAAGCAGGGTTACCCCAGCGGTATTCAGTCAAAAAATTTAGCTGGTAGAAATAACCCTCAGAGGGGTTAATATTGCAAACTCACCACAATATATATATTTGTGAGCCCCAGCCAATTTTTATGTCTCTGATGAGACTGCAGCTGCAGGATAGCGATCGCTGCGCTGCGGGGTGAGGAATCAGCACTCACCCAGCTGGCCGTGGTGTCTTATGAGGAGAGGAGCGGTCTGAGGAGCCCAGGAGCCTGTGTAATGGCCGCCACAGTGAGGGAGTCGCAGGAGAAACGCCAGAGCGCGCGTCTTCCTGCTCAGAAGACCGGGAATATTTAGGCCACGCCCCCCGCCAGCTCGAATATTGAGCGCGAACTCCCCCGCTCCTGCTCCCTCTCTGTCCTGCAGGTATCTGCCTGCGGACAAAAAATCACCACATCTACTTGTAACAGCGCTGTCACAGCAGCGCTGAAGCATACTGACATACATGTAGTAGCGCTGTCACAGCAGCGCTGAAGCATACTGACATACAAGTAATAGCGCTGCTCATTCAGGCGCTAAAGCACTCACACAATTATAATCAAAAATTTGTGTGGAGTACTCACCAGCCAAGGCGCCACAGGGACCCTCAGGGGTTTCTGGCGCTGTGCCCATGCTTCCCCCCAGGGCGAAGAACGCAGTGACCGCACGTGTGGTTTGCGTCCCGCCAGGGAAGCTCCCCTCATCCCCAGGGCCGGCAAGGATTCTGCAGGGACTTTGAGTAAATACAGATCCGCCAAGGGAGAGGTTGGGGTACAGCAGCGCTGGTACCCCTGAGACCTCTAGACCAACTAGTGATCCAAGTCTCCTGTCCGAATATAAAATAATAAAATCTTCTGAGGAGCTGCATTAGCAGCGACCATCCTCTGGACCTCAAATCTTAGACTGGAGCTGAGTAGGAGGAGCCCGAGCTGGAGGGGCCAGCCAGTCAGCACTCTTTTGATCTGAGGTGACATCCTGATCTGGGGCTCCGCCTACCCATCAGTAATGAATACTGTGGCTCTCTTCCTTCCATCTGCAGCTGAAACATGACTTTTCTGTTTACTATTAAAGGATTTTACAGTTATACGAAACATCAGATCATCTTATAAATGAGACATTATGAAATTCCTAAAGTAACTTTGTTTTTGAACTCAAAGAAAAAAAAGTGTTCACCTTCCTGTATACATCCAAAGCCCGAAAACAGGTATGGACCAAACACTTTTCATATCTGAGACATTGCAACAACTGCATCAGGTCTCAGTGACCCTCCTCCCTGCTGCTGCCGCCGCCTCTTCACCCACCTGGCCTGACTGCTCATTAGCGTACCTCTTTCCTACTGCTGAAATCTCACACTACTTGGTATAAGCTGCAGCAGTCCATTGGACTCCTGAGCTCTCAACCTTTAGTACTCAAAATGTTCATTACAACATGAAGATTATACAGTCATGCTGACATGGATTTTCAAAATAATTACACCAGTCTTATGTTTAAGAGCTATTCATGCAGCTTGTATGGATCCGTCGCCAGATATCACAAGTTTTAGCAATTGGAAAAATAAAATACAAAACGATGACCTGCAAATAAATTGAATTGAGTGAAGGAAAAAAAAAAAGCCTTTTTAGTAAGTGACAAAAACCCACAAAACACTTTTAATATAGAAGGCATAAATGTCCTGAACATATGAATCAAGACAAAAGATTATGAACCTCCTCCCTATCTAAACATTGTGTATAATGCCCACCTCAGGTTCAAATACTGCCCCGCTGTACACAGGATTTGCCGTTGTTCTTCGCTTTCTTTCTTGCCTTTTACTCTGAATTTCTGCATTGGGGAATAAAAGAACAATATGGCGGTCGGTCAGACAGAGCATTACAGCGCATTAATAAGTAATCTTTAACTTGTAAAGTGCACCCTCAATCATAGGTACTGAAGCAAATATTGGGCACCAGTTGTACTCTAATTCACAAGACCCGTGAACAAAACTTACTGGTTGTTGTATGGTTCCTTCAGGAACTACGGTATATGTCCAACCTGCTGTTGCGTTTCTCTACAGCAGATGAGGCAGAAGGGTCCATTTTAATAATTTTATTTAACATTATGAAACTTTCTAGTAGACTTTGGGAGAGATTTATCCAAAACTAGTGCAAGGGAAAAAGAGGTGCAGCTGCCCCTCTCTATGAGCTGTTATGAAGAGATGTGGCTTTCCCTAGCCAAATCAGAGAATTGCAAATGGTGTCAGGAACATTAAGATCAGCTGATTGCCCTGGGAGGGGCATCATTCTAAGGCCGCTTTCCAATGCCTGTGAAACATGTCCCACGCTTAGGTCACAATAGCCAGACCACAAGGTCATCTGACCCGCGCCACCTGACATCAACGAGTAAGTTAGCTCCGGTCAATGCTCAATTGTGAAGCTGCTCCATCTTCGAATAGTGGCCGCAGCAGGGTACTGCACATCTGCCTCCTTTTTATTTGAAGCAGAAGACGGAGCAGATCTGCAACTGAGCACTTCCAGACAGTGGCTGCCGTGTGTTGGACACAAACCGATCAGACATTGAAGACCTATCCTTAGTCTTATATTAATAATATAGTAGTGGAAAACCTCTTTAAGATCCAACCTTAAGGCTTGCTAAGTATATTCAACGTATGTTAATGAGCTGTGAACCTACGTCACCAAGATGACAGCCACTGAATATATAACAATGAATGTTTCTATTCACTGACAACAAAAACGCAGCACAACAAGATTACATAGAAATGGAGATCTACTTAGACAAATTGATAAATAGTAAAGATAGAAGCCAAACACACAAGTCGAAAAACAGATGGTTCAACTCACCTTCTAAATGGTCATGCGTTACCAATCCTAACGAAACCATGAAGGCAAGTTTCTAAACAAAAAGAATAGAAAAAAAATAATGTCACTATACACTGCAAAAGAAAGTTAACGCGGAGCAGTACAACTTTGGTTTAATACTTCCGACATTCATGGAATACAGGCCAACGAACAAAAGATATATGAGGTTGTATAGTTTGGGTCAGAAGACTCATGGCCGGTCCAGATATTGTGATCCATATTCAGACCATGAATGTTGTACATTTTAATCAGCCTAAGCTATCCAATACTTTTCTCACAGCTTGGTACCTGTGGGTTTTCCTCTCGTTTTGGCTTGGGGATAGGTTGCACTGTTGCACTGCTTTCGGTTGACTTCGCTGTTTCCACCTGAGTTCTAACTGTCTAAGGGCAAAAAAATGTTTGCAAATCAAATATCTCATAGCAAAAATTACTGACCATTGACTTCTGGATTAGTTAACACTGCATTTTAATTTAAAAAAATAAATAAATGAATGTTGTAGAGGAAAATTACAACAACAAAAAAAATCATACAGACATCTCCAGAGTGGGGACAGATTACTCTCACATTGAACATACGGGTTTACTTATAACTAGGGAAGTGAGAAAGCACTGACACTTCAATATCCATTGAAGTAGGGACCTCCTGCCGTGAACAGGTAATTACAGCAGAGATCTGCTCTCAGAACTAGACACCAAGACTTGGATTTGTTTACTCAGAGGCGGAGAGTACACTTTCAAGGCAAGAGCTTCTTTTGTTCAAAGCACTGATCGTAGCCTTTTTGGAGCCAGTAATCATTGCTAAATATTGCCATTTGCATCGATCCAATATTTATGGGAGAAATATTTTCGGTGTCATAGTGAAGAGACGAACATAACGTATTCACTCACGTCACCGTAAGGCCATTCTAACACCTTCAACTTAACAGTCCGATGGATGATGATATCCATGCCATGTTTCAGCTCTATAGAAAGGTAAAATCGTGGTAGGAAACATGACAACAATATCTTCTGCCTGGGATCTCAAGAGGTGAAGACATTCTGAAAGTTGGGAATCTCAAACTTCCAAAAGACCTAGCACATCCCCACAACCAGTCCCCACATGAGCTCACCAAAGGGTGATATGTGGGGGTAACCTGTCTCTAATAAAGAGCAGAAATTTGGTTATTGTATTGTCAGACCTGGAAGGTACAGCTTTCTGTGGGTTCACTCCGTTTTCCTAAGGAGTACCTCCCTCAGCTAAGCTCTCAGCCATTTCTGTGATATCAGGTTTAGTACTTTTTCTTTTGCTATCCCTTTTCTGATATGTTATTCTATATGCAGTATTATTTTGTTCCCATTTTGTAATGTATTTGTATATATTTTTTTACCATATGCTCACTGCGAGTTCCACAATGACTTAGTAGTGGAAGTGGCCGCAGCCTCATCCAGCACTCATCAGTCAATTGTGCAAATGTCCTAACTAATGGAGGCAGCGGAGTTGCGTCTCCTTGACAAACTGGTGGCTGCAGTGGTATCTGCTCAAGTCCCCTGCTGTTATCCAGGACATTGAATATAAAAAGTAAAATGCAAATCTGCTTAGATATTTCAGTGTATTCAGCAGCAGGTACGTTCATAGAGTTGCAGACTCCAGTTATTAAATAGTTTTCTGACATCAGATCTATCATTACAGAATAATTGCTCATGGACTCCTTTTGTATGCCAGTATGTCTCCACAACATGAAATATGGTGGAGGTTACACTGTGACGTACAGAGGAAGTGTACACGGTTCTGTAATATTGAACCGTGAGAACCGTGTGCCGCATTATCCTGATGCACTTAAAGGCTGTTACCTGCTTCTCCAGGTTTGGTTTTGGAAGCTGCAGAGTTTGTGGAGCTGCCAGTCTCGTGCCTGGTGCAGCTATCACGATACTGGTGAGCTGTGCTGTAGGGAAGGCTTTGGAGATAGTCGTGGGTTGTCCATTCACGATGCGCACAGGATGAATAGAATTTTGAGATGTCGACGTCAACTTTGTTGTAAGCATAACCGGCCGCTGGATGAGCTGAGGAGCTGCAAGCATTGGGGGTGGAGCAGGGGCAATAGGTATGTTGTTTTGTGCAGCTGGCTTTGGCCGCACCTAATGGAAATATTAAAAAAAAAAAAAAAAAGTTACATAGGCCGTGAAAATGCCCATAATGAGAAAAGCAACAGTGCAATTCTTTGAAAAAACAAGCAGATTTCATTGAGAATTCTGATGCACATTTTTAGGATGGATTTTTTTCATTTCACGGTTAAGGGTCCTAGTTACAAATTATTAGACTTCCTATAATATTGGGGTGTTTCACTTACACAAAGTTCTGTGGATAGGTGATAACTGATAGAAGAGGCGATGGGCACTAACCTAAAGACCGTAGTGACCTATGTGCCCTGTAGCTGTAATCAAACTCTATGTGGCTGACAGAACGGCTTTCCTGAAGATTGTCAGTTCAGACCAGCTGCATGTTGGCGCCACTGGCCAGATCTTTGCTTTAGTCCAGCCTGGTAGCAGAGGTGGATTTGCCTTTGCAGCATGGGAGAAGTGTGAAGCACTTCTGCTAAATCAGATCTGTCCAGCTTTAAGCCCCCGTCTCACACAGCGATCTCGCTAGCGAGATCGCTGCTGAGTCACTAGTTTTGTGACGCAACAGCGATCTTCCCAGCGATATCGCTGTGTGTGACATTCAGCGACGATCAGCCCCCCTGCTGGGTATTGCTGATCGTCGCTGAATGTCCTGGACATTTTTTTGATCGCTGGTCTCCCGCTGGCCAGCACGCATAGCTGCGTGTGACAGGCGGGAGACCAGCGATCCGCTGGTAACCAAGGTACACAGCGGGTTTCCAGGCGCGGGACTGTGCCTGGAAACCCGCTGTGTACCTTGGATACCAGCGCCCTGATGCAGGGAGCTGGTAACCAAGGTACACAGCGGGTTTCCAGGCACCGCGCAGCGCCTGGAAACCCGACGTGTACCTTGGTTACCAGCTCCCTGCATCAGGGCGCTGATATCCAACGTACACTGCGGGTAACTAAGCGATGTTACCTGCAGTGTCGCTGTGCTGATAGCTGCCTGTTTGGCAGCTCAGCAGCGATCATGTAGCGACACACCAGCGATCCTGATCGTTGTCGGGATCGCTGGTGTATCGCTATGTGAGACCCGGGCTTTAGAGCAGCCCATAAAACAGAGCCTGCATAAAGCATGCACCATGGTTAGGGAACTGGCTACCACAGGGACAACATAGTGGTCAGTAACCTAGGCAATAAACTATACAATAATAAAATAAAAAATCCATCAGTTTATGAGGAAGAACAGAATTTTTAAATAAAGGGTAAATTACACAGTTGCTCATTCTTACAAGAACTTAGCATTTTACCCACTTATACACTCGAGACAATTGTTTTAGCTAAAACACACTTTCAAGGAACTGTAAAAAACATGTATTTCTACGTTCAAGTTCCCCACATATATTTACCCCCACAACATTGGGAAGGGAAGTTACTTACTTGTGGAAGAAACGTTGGTCGAGGAGTGAGCCGTGGGGGTGGGATGAACTGGGGAACTTTGATAGGCTGAGAAGTTGTTGCTTGGACCTGCTATACAGAAAATGAAAACCCACAACGCTGAACAACATCATTGGCGGCATTGCCCAAACATGAAGACAGACGTGGAACCATCGCTCACCAGAGTAACAGCATTTTTTGCCACTATCTGAAAGGTCTCCGTTCCCTGACCGGTGACCTTATTCGTCGTCTGCAGGTTTACTACGCCGCTTTTTGCGTCGGAGCCGATAACCGCTTTCTGGCTGTTGATGGCAGTCACCATGGCAATGGTTGGTCTCTGCCCCATAACAGAAGCGGGCATGGATGCTGCTGCGGCTTTCAATACGAGAGGTAGAGTCTTTGCCGTGATCATGGAGGCTGTGGCCACAGTCTATTGGAATAAAGAGGACAGATGGGATCAAGAGTGAAAAGAAGGAATTGAGAAAAAAGGTTAATATTAAAAAGTAGATGCTTTATGGCAACTATGGTGAAATTATTTCAATAAAAACATTTTTTTTTTTACTCAACATGATAGAAGTGCACACATTTGGCTATTTCCCAAACCATCATAGGTCAATGCTTTTATTGTCTCTTTCTCTTCTGTGACTTGTCCATGCATTTATTTTGCACAGCTTTTTCCATTTTACAGCTCAATGCCATAAATAAAATGGTGTATTTATTCTACTGACTGCAAACCAAATGTGCTTAAAAAAAGTCATGAGACATGGGCTAAAAAATGTCCCGTTTTACACCATGTTAAAAGGGGTTGTCCCATCAGGATAAACCTGTCCTTATTCCTAAGTTAGCGCATATGGGCATCCAAAAGACAGCGTCTCCTGCCTCGGACCCCTCTGTGCAGTTGCTCTTGCTCTGGAGCTGTCCGTGTATTACAAGGATTTTCGTGTATTGAAATAACCACCATGTGATATTACAAAATGTACAGCCGTCGGAATCCTCCTACAGCAAAATCAGCTATTTTCAAGGGTTTAGAAGGCAGCTCTTTCACTTAAAGGCAATTCTATCTTTCAGGTCCAGAAACCACGCAGCCTTGCAGCGCTCAGCTGCTTTCATCCTTGTGCCTGCGGCTGCCCTGGCCGGAGTTATCCCGGTAGCAGCCATGAAGGGTCGAGATGGTGATAACTCATACAGAGGTCTGTGGGCGAGACACCCCATTTAACCTGAAGCACTCACCTGCGTGCCACTCAGGCCTGGAAGAGGTGATGTGGATGCCTGTGACAGCGGCTGCGGTTGGAGATGCTGTAGTTGGATCGGATGTGGCTGCTGCTGCACTTGCGGTGTTGGCGGTTTGCTTTCTAGCTGAAGCAGAGGTTGGATAAGTAGTTTGTTGTCTGGGAGTTCCTGTTTAACTATCAGATTCTTCCTAAGCTGCTCCACTACAAGTTTCTGAAAGGGATAAAAGAGGCCTGCGTTAGGCTGGACCCATTACACAGCACATGGCATTCACATATTAGTCCACCGTAAAAGCAGAATCACAACTGGTGGAGTCACAGTAAGACATGATGTCTAAAAAGACGAGACGTTCTAAGAGAAACACAGGCAAGCAATTTCCTGAAGGCAGAAGAAAGGCAATTCTGGAAATAAAGCAAACCATGGCAATTTATAAAAAAAAAGACTGCAAAGATATAAACTGAAAACATGTCCATACAACTACTTTGATGTAATCATCACGTGTATTATGTCCTGTTCTAAAACGCACAGCACGTTCTCCACTAACGGAGAGCAAGGTAAAGTCGTTAGCATAAGACCTGTTTACTTCCACATAGCCTTCAACACACAATGCTCATAACAAAGCAATCACGGCTCACCTGCATATGGTGTGTGCTACAACTGTTCAGGGACGATCAGCCCCCGCGGTATCGCTGATGGTGCTGAAAGTCAGGCCCCTTTCGTTGATCGCTGTGTTCGCCGAATGACAGGCACGATCGCTGGTTGTACAGCGGACGAGCCAGCGATCGCTGGTAACACAGGTACACAGCGGGTATCCAGGACAAGGGTAGCTAGTGCCTAGAAACCTGCTGTGTACCTTGGATACCAGCGCCCTGATGCAGGGAGCTGGTATCCAAGGTACACAGCGGGTTTCCAGGCATCGCGCAGCGCTTGGAAACCCACTGTGTACCTTGGATACCAGCTCCCTGCATCAGGGCGCTGGTATCCAAGGTACACTGCGGGTAACTAAGCAATGTTACCTGCAGTGTCGCTGTCCCAGATCGCTGCCTGAGCTGCCTTTTGGCAGCTCAGCAGCGATCATGTAGCGATACACCAGAGATCCTGACAAGTGCATATCGTTGTCGGGATCGCTGGTGTATCGCTAAGTGAGACCCAGCCTTTAGACATGAAAAGTCACACTGCTATACACATCTGTACACAGTGCAAATCAGGCCTCTCCAGCCCTACAGATAAGGGGCTGCGAGGAGAACAGACGCCTACAGAGATGGTAGAAGAGAGGGGAGGCTTGGCAACCTCACACGCTGGATAGACTTGTCTACAGGGGTAAACAATTGAGATTTAGGATTAAGAATGTAATGGGATTTTTTTTGTATTCATGTATGCAAACCTAACAGATAACAGAACCCCGCAACACAAAAGTCTTCGTCTAGGGTGGAGCAGCTCTGCAGGATAATGACAGATGGTCGTAATAAGAGGTGAAGTCCAATCAACAGAAGAATTGTGATACATCTCATACAGAGTACTCCAACTCCCACCAGCCACCGTGTGCAGAGAGGTACTGAGATACGTGTACACTGTTAAGTCATGCATCCGCTGGTTAACCCTTCCCGACCTGTGACGCCACGTAGGCGTCATGAAAGTCAGTGCCAATCCGACCCATGACGCCTATGTGGCGTCATGAAAGGATCCCGTTCCTGCGGGCCAGGAGACCGGGGTCACTCAAAGGTCACCCGACCCGCAGTTACAGGACCCTTTGTGCTTCACCACAGGGGGGTTGGCTTAACCCCCCCGTGGCCACGATCGCTCTGATTGGCTGTTAAAAGTGAAACAGCCAATCAGAGCCATCTGTAATATTTCACCAATTTAATTGGTGAAATATTACAATC
This sequence comes from Oophaga sylvatica, assembly GCA_033576555.1. Classification (NCBI taxonomy): domain Eukaryota; kingdom Metazoa; phylum Chordata; class Amphibia; order Anura; family Dendrobatidae; genus Oophaga; species Oophaga sylvatica. The sequence continues at coordinate 49,666,953 of JARQOD010000010.1, read as the reverse complement.
CAGTCATGGCCGATGCTGCAATAGCATCTGCCATGGCTGGACACCGAGACCTGACCCCCCCACACGTAGTCACGGCAGCGATCGGCCGCCGCCACCGAAAGATGGCAGCGATCGGTCACCGCCGTCACTAACAGCTCCCCTCCTCCTTTGCTCCGGTGCCCCCACCTTCCGATCCCCCCCCCCTAACCTTCCGACCACCCTACTCACCTCTCCCGATCCACCGATGTCCCTGGATCGGTCCCGGTGTCCGCCCGGGCCTCTTCATGGGCGCCGCCATCTTGGAAAATGGCGGGCGCATGCGCAGTGCGCCCGCCGGCCGGCGCATGCGCAGTGCGCCCCCCAGTGTCCAAAAATTTATTTTGATCACTGTGATAAACTGTCACAGTGATCAAAATAAAAAAAAAGTAAATGAACCCCCCCTTTATCATAGGTAGGGACAAATAAAAAAAATAAAGATTTTTTCTTTTTCCTATTAGGCCCTGTGCACACGTTGCGGATTTTGCTGCTGATCCGCGGCGGATTTCGCTGCTGATCCGCGGCGGATCAGCAGCGAAATCAGCCGCGGATGCGCAGCGATATCCGCCGCGGATCAGCAGCGAAATCCGTCGCGGATCCGCAGCAAAATACGCCGCGGATCCGCAGCAAAATCCGCAACGTGTGGCGGATTTCGCTGCGGATCCGCGGCGGATTTCGCTGCAGATCCGCGGCGGATTTCGCTGCTGATCCGCGGCTGATTTCGCTGCGGATCCGCGGCTGATTTCGCTGCGGATCCGCGGCTGATTTCGCTGCGGATCCGCGGCTGATTTCGCTGCGGATCCGCGGCTGATTTCGCTGCGGATCCGCGGCTGATTTCGCTGCGGATCCGCGACTGATTTCGCTGCGGATCCGCGGCGGATTTCGCTGCGGATCCGCGGCTGATTTCGCTGCGGATCCGCGGCTGATTTCGCGCGGATCCGCGACTGATTTCGCTGCGGATCCGCGGCGGATTTCGCTGCGGATCCGCGGCTGATTTCGCTGCGGATCGCGACTGATTTCGCTGCGGATCCGCGGCTGATTTCGCTGCGGATCCGCGGCTGATTTCGCTGCGGATCCGCGACTGATTTCGCTGCGATCCGCGGCGGATTTCGCTGCGGATCCGCGGCTGATTTCGCTGCGGATCCGCGGCTGATTTCGCTGCGGATCCGCGACTGATTTCGCTGCGATCCGCGGCGGATTTCGCTGCGGATCGCGGCTGATTTCGCTGCGGATCCGCGACTGATTTCGCTGCGGATCCGCGACTGATTTTGCTGCTGATTCGCGTGATTTCGCTGCGGATCCGCGGCTGATTTCGCTGCGATGCGGTGATCGCTGGGATCCCCGACTGATTTCGCTGCGGATCCGCGGCGGATTTCGCTGCGGATCCGCGGCTGATTTCGCTGCGATCCGCGGCTGATTTCGCTGCGGATCCGCGACTGATTTCGCTGCGGATCCGCGGCGGATTTCGCTGCGGATCCGCGGCTGATTTCGCTGCGGATCCGCGACTGATTTCGCTGCTGATCCGCGACTGATTTTGCTGCTGATTCGCTGCGAATCCGCAGCGGATTTCGCTGCTGATCCGCGGCTGATTTCGCTGCTGATCCGCGGCTGATTTCGCTGCTGATCCGCGGCTGATTTCGCTGCTGATCCGCGGATGATTTCGCTGCTGATCCGCGGATGATTTCGCTGCGGATCCGCGACTGATTTCGCTGCGGATCCGCGGCTGATTTCGCTGCTGATCCGCGGCTGATTTCGCTGCGAATCCGCAGCGGATTTCGCTGCTGATCCGCGGCTGATTTCGCTGCTGATCCGCGGCTGATTTCGCTGCTGATCCGCGGCTGATTTCGCTGCGGATCCGCGACTGATTTCGCTGCGGATCCGCGACTGATTTCGCTGCGGATCCGCGACTGATTTCGCTGCTGATCCCGACGGATCGCGGCTGATTTCGCTGCTGATTCGCGCGGATTTCGCTGCTGATTTCGCTGCGGATCCGCAGCGGATTTCGCTGCGGATCCGCAGCGGATTTCGCTGCTGATCTGCGATGATTTCGCTGCTGATTCGCTGCGAATCCGCAGCGGATTTCGCTGCTGATCCGCGGCTGATTTCGCTGCTGATCCGCGGCTGATTTCGCTGCTGATCCGCGGCGGATTTCGCTGCTGATCCGCGACTGATTTTTCTGCGGATTCGCTGCGGATCTGCGCGGATTTCGCTGCTGATCCGCGGCTGATTTCGCTGCTGATCCGCGGCTGATTTCGCTGCTGATCCGCGGCGGATTTCCGCTTCGCTGGATCCGCGGCGGATTTCGCTGCTGATCCGCGCTGATTGTTTCCGCGGATTCGCTGCGATCGCGGCGGATTTCGCTGCTGATCCGCGACTGATTTCGCTGCGGATCCGCGGCTGATTTCGCTGCTGATCCGCGGCGATTTCGCTGCTGATCCGCGACTGATTTTTGCGATTCGTGCGGATCCGCGGCGGATTTCGCTGCGATCCGCGGCTGATTTCGCTGCTGATCCGCGGCGGATTTCGCTGCTGATCCGCGGCGGATTTCGCTGCTGATCCGCGGCGGATTTCGCTGCTGATCCGCGGTTTCTGCTGATTCGTGCGGATCCAGCGGATTTCGCTGCTGATCGCGGCTGATTTCGCTGTGATCGCGGCTGATTCGCTGCTGATCCGCGGCTGATTTCGCTGCTGATCCGGGCTGATTTCGCTGCGATCGGCTGAATTTCGCTGCTGATCGCGGCTGAATTTCGCTTGCGGATTTGCGACTGATTTCGCTGCGGATCCGCGACTGATTTCGCTGCGGATCCGCGACTGATTTCGCTGCGGATCCGCGACTGATTTCGCTGCGGATCCGCGACTGATTTCGCTGCGGATCCGCGACTGATTTCGCTGCGGATCCGCGACTGATTTCGCTGCTGATCCGCGACTGATTTCGCTGCTGATCCGCGACTGATTTCGCTGCGGATCCGCGACTGATTTCGCTGCGGATCCGCGACTGATTTCGCTGCGGATCCGCGACTGATTTCGCTGCGGATCCGCGGCTGATTTCGCTGCGGATCCGCGGCTGATTTCGCTGCTGATCCGCGGCGGATTTTGCTGCGGATCCGCGGCTGATTATCTGCTGATTCATCTGCGCTAGCGGGTATAGCATAACGCGATCGCGTTATGCTATACCGTTACCAGCCGGTCAACGCTACGTGTTGAACGGGCTGGTAAAACGCAATATGAACCCAGCCTTAGGGTTAGAACTAGGGTTAGGGTTAGCATTAGGGTTAAGGTTAGAATTACGGTTAGGGTTGGAATTTGGGTTAGGGTTGGAATTAGGGTTAGGGTTAGGCTTGTAGTTAGGTTTATGGTTAGAGTTGGGATTAGGGTTAGGGGTGTGTTGGGGTTAGGGTTATGATTAGGGTTTGTATTAGGGTTAGGTGTGTGTAGGGGTTAGGGTTGGGGTGTGTTGGGGTTAGGGTTGGAGTTAGAATTGAGGGGTTTCCACTATTTAGGCACATCAGGGGGTCTCCATACGCGACATGGCGCCACCATTGATTCCTGCAAATTTTGCGTTCAAAAAGTCAAACAGTGCTCCCTTTATTCCAAGCCCCGACGTATGCCCAAACAGTGGTTTATCCGCACATATGAGGTATCAGCGTACTCGGGAAAAATTGCACAACAACTTTGGGGGTTCTAATTTCTCCTGTTAACATTGGGAAAAAAAATTGGGGACTAAAAATTATTTTTGTGGAAAAAAAATGATTTTATATTTTCACGGCTCTGCGTTATAAACTTCTGTGAAGGACTTGGAGATTCAAAGTGCTTATCACACATCTATAGGAGTTCCTTGGGGGATCTAGTTTCCAAAATGGGGTCACTTGTGGGGAGTTTCTACTGTTTAGGCACATCAGGGACTCTGCAAACGTAACATGACGCCCGAAGACCATTCCATCAAGTGGGCATTTCAAAACGTCACTACTTCCCATCCGAGCCCCGACGTGTGCCCATACAGTAGTTTTCTCCCACATATGGGATATCAGCATACTCAGGACAAATTGGACAACAACTTTTGGGGTCTAATTTCTCATGTTACCCTTGGGAAAATAAAAAAATTGGGGACTAAAAGATCCTGATTGTGGAAAAAATATGATTTTTTTATTTTCATGCCCGGGCGTTATAAACTTCTGTGTAGCCCTTGGGGGTTCAAAGTGCTCACCACACATCTAGATAAGTTCTTTGCCGGGTCTAGTTTCCAAAATGGGGTCACTTGTGGGGAGTTTCTACTGTTTAGGCACATCAGGGGCTCTGCAAACGTAACAAGATGCCCGCAGACCATTCCATCAAGTCGGCATTTCAAAGCGTCACTACATCCCTTCCGAGCCCTGATGTGTGCCCAAACAGTGGTTCCCCCCCACATAAGGGGTACTAGCGTACTCAGGAGAAACTGGACAACAACTTTTGGGGTCCAATTTCTCCTGTAACCATTGTGAAAATAAAAAACAGTGGGCTAAAAAATAATTTTTTGAGAAGAAAAAATGATTTTTTATTTTCACGGCTCTGCGTTATAAACTTCTGTGAAGCACCTGGGGTTCAAGTGCTCACTATGCATCTAGATAAGTTCCTTAGGCGTCTAGTTCCAAAATGGGTCACTGTGGGAGCTCCAATGTTTAGGCACACAGGAACTCTCCAATTCGACATGGCACAGCTAAATATTCCAGCATATTTTCCATTCAAAAAGTCAAATGGCGCTCCTTCCCTTCTGAGCCCTGCAGTGCGCCCAAACAGTGGTTTATGACCACATATGAGGTATCTGTGTACTCAGGAGAAATTGCCAACAAATTTTAGGATCCAATTTATACTGTTGCTCATGTGAAAATGAAAATAACTGAGGCTAAAAGAAAATTTTTGTGAAAAAAAAGTACTTTCTTTTTTTTACAGATCAATTTGTGAAGCACCTGGGGGTTCAAAGTGATCACTATGCATCTAGATAAGTTCCTTAGGGGGTCTAGTTTCCAAAATGGGGTCACTTGTGGGGGAGCTCCAATGTTTAGGCACACAGGGACTCTCCAAATGCGACATGGCAACCGCTAAATATTCCAGCATATTTTCCATTCAAAAAGTCAAATGGCGCTCCTTCCCTTCTGAGCCCTGCCGTGCGCCCATACAGTGGTTTATGACCACATCTGAGGTATCTGTGTACTCAGGAGAAATTGCCCAACAAATTTTAGGATCCATTTTATCCTGATGCCCATGTGAAAATGAAAAAATTGATGCTAAAAGAAAATTTTTGTTGGAAAAATTAAAATGTCCATTTTTTCCTTCCACGTTGCTTTAGTTCCTGTGAAGCACCTGAAGGGTTAATAATCTTCTTGAATGTAGTTTTGAGTAGCTTGAGGGGTGCAGTTTTTATAAAGGTGTCACTTTTGGGTATTTTCTGCCATATAGACCCCTCAATGTGACTTCAAATGTGAGGTGGTCCCTAAAAAAAATGGTTTTGTAAATTTTGCTGTAAAAATGAGAAATCGCTGGTCAACTTTTAACCCTTATAACTTCCTAACAAAAAAAAATGTTGTTCCCAAAATTGTGCTGATGTAAAGTAGACATGTGGGAAATGTTATTTATTAACTATTTTGTGCCACATAACTCTCTGGTTTAACAGAATAAAAATTAAAAATTTGAAAATTACAAAATTTTCAGAATTTTCGCCAAATTTCCATTTTTTTCACAAATAAACGCAAAAATTATCGACCTAAATTTACCACTAACATGAAGCCCAATATGTCACGAAAAAACAATCTCAGAATCGCTAGGATCCGTTGAAGCGTTCCTGAGTTATTACCTCATAAAGGGACACTGGTCAGAATTGCAAAAAATTGCAAGGTCTTTAAGGTCAAAATAGGCTGGGTCTTGAAGGGGTTAAAAAGGAGAGAGAAAACCAGCAACCAATTGAAAATGACAGACATTTGTGGAGTGACAAGCGGTTACTTTTCCTGCACAGAAACACTATGTAGTTATCCCCAACACAGTCATTTAACATTTCATGAAAGAGCAGGTGGTGCGTCAGTTCTCAGATAAATGGCCTGTACAAATTACCAATTTACTAGATTTTAGTCTAGGAAGAATGTCTTTCCAAGGTTGCATTTACTAGTCACAATCTGCAATGTTATCCAAAAACTATTAATGTGAATGCTGTCCAAGACCCAATTCAGAGAAGTTAATCACATTGCATAAAAAACCCCACTCCGGTCGATGAGCAGGACCATCACTCTGGTCGGCGAGCACACCTAAGCACTCATTCACATGAGCTCACAAGTCCATGTGAGTATGGGGCATTTTCTTTCTGCTTTGGTTAATTGAGTAGTCAAATCTACAGCCACAGGGGCACAATACTTGAACTTTCATATCAAATTCAGCTAATAGAAAAAATGTTTTAAACTTTTGGATTTTGGCCAAGAACCCATTCCAAAATCCAAGTTACAAAGACCTCCGTGTGAACATACGCTAACCGTCCACAATCCAGATGGGACAAGCAGATAGATCTACGGCTCTTCTCAATAAGAACCTAAACAATAAACAACCGTAGAAAAACTATTTTAATTTTTTTTCTTTTTAAGTAGACAGACAATAAGTAGTTTCATAGACATAGTCCACACATTATAAACTGATATTCTGCTTTTTACTTTATAATTTTGGAACATCCCATGGGTCTGAATAAAGCATTGAATGCAATGAGGAAATGCCCTGGATGCATTTAATGGTTGTGGGAATGGATTGTAGTGGCTTTGACAACCGCTTTCCTTTTCATTAAATAGAAATGAATAGTGTCAGATGAACAGACTCCCAAAAAATGGCTGCACTGTGCGCCGGGTCCCATCATTTATTTGTTTTCTTTTTTTCAGAACTGTTGTCTGTCAACGATAAAGCCGCCATTCACTGCGAGGAATCAATGTAATAAAGAGGCAAAGCACATTAACCGTGTTGTGTGATGCAGTGAAGCAGCCGCTGTCGCAGGAACGTCCAAGCCATTTATCCACCTGATTGTGCACTTCATGTCTTGCTCCTTCTTCCTTGTATTCATGCCTAATTGAGCCGAGTGCGTCTGACTTGAGTAACAGAGCTGTTTTGGGTTTTTTCGCTTAAGTCTGCAGAATTAAAATGTTCCTGTTGTCATGAACGTGGGATTTGCTGTCTCCAAAAGGCCTTATCAAATGCAGCCAGTTGGTGCTGCAGCTGTAGGAAGACAGGGGAGCGCTCATGTGTTTGGGTAATGGAGTGTAATTATTAGGAAGGACCGTTACACCGCTGCTGTACTGTACCCGAGCGCTGGTGAGTGGTCGGCGAACAAAACCCATGCAAATAATCAGCTCTGCATTGTCACTGACTCCTCTGCTGTGCCATATGAACGTCATACTGGTATTGCTGAGTAAAGTGCTCATTTACATTTCAAAAGGAAAAAGTCTTAAGATGGGAATATTGGCTACAGATGAGCGTTTCCCACAGCTTGGTCTCTTGTAAAAGCCTCCATGATATAATCCATGAAAACTCCCCGCCTACAGGGTCTTTGGGTCATGCCTACGAGCAGAATGTAAAAGGTTGGGGCACCATGGGCTGCTGCCTTCAAGAGTTGTAATTCTCAGAAGTAGTTTCGGCACTTTTGGCCACCAGCATACTACACTGCTTTAGGGGCAAGTGCACGTGGCGCTGGGTTACTCGGATATTCGTGTGGAGGACGGTAAAGTCGACCTTACAAGGACTGCGAAGCAGAACTCTCCAGCCATCTGTCAATCAAGCCTCAAGACGGCTTCTCGACGCCCTTCACAAGCACTTCTGCCAGCAAGTACAAGAGGGAGCTGTATGTCAGTCACTTGTTTCTATGGAAACACAGATGGGTCATTTTACAAAGGCACTTATCAATGGAAAAGCATCCCAAGACCGATGATCAATTTCCTTATGTACACACGAACAGTAGGCGAACACGTGACGGTGCATACTAAGAGAAGATCCTCATACACAGAAAAGCGGTTTTCATCTCTCAGAGATTAACTCTACCCATAATCTGACGTATGGAAAAGGAACGAGCAATGCAGCAAGGACACCACGGGAAGTGACGGGGATAACTAAACGGAGTGCAAATTCCCAATATGCCTCTTCTCTAACTGCGACTGTAGTAAGAAAAAAAAAAGAAAAAAAAGTCTGGACACGAGTAAGCACAGCGGAAAGAGAAAAATAGGCATCACCATGACCTACAGTCGTGGCCAAAAGTTTTGAGAATGACACAAATATTATATTTTCACATGATCTGCTGCCCTCTGGTTTTTATGTGTGTTTGATAGATGTTTTTATCACAGACAGAAATATAATAATTGTAAACATATGAGTAACAAAAGCTTATATTGACAGTTAGAATGAGTTAATGCAGCAAGTCAATATTTGCAGTGTTGACCCTTCTTCTTCAGGACCTCTGCAATTCTCCCTGGCATGCTTTCAATCAACTTCTGGAGCAAATCCTGACTGATAGCAGTCCATTCTTGCACAATCAATGCTTTCATTTTGTCAGAATTTTTAGGTTTTTGTTTGTCCACCCGTCTCTTGATGATTGACCACAAGTTCTCAATGGCATTAAGATCTGGGGAGTTTCCAGGCCATGGACCCAAAATCTCTATGTTTTCTTCCCTGAGCCATTTAGTTTTCACCTTTGCTTTATGGCAAGGTGCTCCATCATGCTGGAAAAGGCATTGTTGATCCCAAACTGCTCTTGGAGGGTTGGGAGAAGTTGCTCTTGGAGGACATTCTGGTACCATTCTTTATTCATGGCTGTGTTTTTAGGCAAGACTGTGAGAGAGCCGATTCCCTTGGCTGAGAAGCAACCCCACACATGAATGGTTTCAGGATGCTTAACAGTTGGCATGAGACAAGACTGGTGGTAGCGCTCACCTTGTCTTCTCCGAATGAGGCGTTTTCCTGATGTCCCAAACAATCGAAAAGGGGATTCATCAGAGAAAATAACTTTACCCCAGTCCTCAGCAGTCCACTGCCTGTACCTTTTGCAGAATATCAGTCTGTCCATGATGTTTTTTCTGGAGAGAAGTGGCTTCTTTGCTGCCCTCCTTGAGACCAGGCCTTGCTCCAAGAGTCTCCGCCTCACAGTGCGTGCAGATGCACTCACACCTGCCTGCTGCCATTCCTGAGCAAGCTCTGCACTGCTGGTAGCCCGATCCCGCAGCTGAAACACTTTTAAGAGACGGTCCTGGCGCTTGCTGGTCTTTCTTGGGCGCCCTGGAGCCTTTTTGGCAACAATGGAACCTCTCTCCTTGAAGTTCTTGATGATGCGATAGATTGTTGACTGAGGTACAATCTTTCTAGCTGCGATACTCTTCCCTGTTAGGTCATTTTTGTGCATTGCAATGATGACTGCACGTGTTTCTTTAGAGATAACCATGGTTAACAGAAGAGAAACAATGATGCCAAGCACCAGCCTCCTTTTAAAGTGTCCAGTGGTGTCATTCTTACTTAATCATGACAGATTGATGTCCAGCCATGTCCTCATCAACACCCACACCTGTGTTAATGGAGCAATCACTGAAAAGAGGTTAGCTGGTCCTTTTAAGGCAGGGCTGCAATGATGTTGAAATGTGTTTTGGGGGATAAAGTTCATTTTCTAGCCAAATATTGACTTTGCAAGTAATTGCTGTTAAGCTGATCACTCTTTATAACATTCTGGAGTATATGCAAATTGCCATTAGAAAAAGTGAAGCGGTAGACTTTGTAAAAATTAATACCGTATATACTCGTGTATAAGCCGAGATTTTCAGCACCTTTTTTCGTGCTGAAAATGCCCCCTCGGCTTATACACGAGTCATAGGGCAGAAACCAGCGGGGGAGGGGATGCCGCGGCAGGAGCCGGTGGCTGGGACATCATACTCACCCCTCCCCGTGCCATCGCTGAACGTCCCTGCAATCCTGCGTTTCGTCCCCGGCTTCCTGCAGCTCTCCAGCGCTGAACGGTGATGTAATACCCGTTCATTAAGGTCATGTAATATGGACGTGACGCCACTCCCATAGGCATGGCCTCCATATTCATGGCCTTAATGAGCGGTATTACGTCACCGCTCAGCGCTGGAGAGCTGCAGGAAGTCGGGGAGAACGCAGGATTGCAGGGACGTTCAGCGATGGCACGGGGAGGGGTGAGTATGATGGAGGAGAGGACAAGGAGCACGGAGCAGGAGGGGGGGGGGAGAACGGTGGACGGGGGAAGCATGGAGGAGGACGGGGGGGGAGAACGGAGGAAGCATGGAGCAGGACGGGGGGGAGAATGGAGGACGGGGGAAGCATGGAGGAGGACGGGGGGAGAATGGAGGACGGGGAAGCATGGAAGAGGACAGGGGAGGAGAACGGAGGACGGGGGAAGCATGGAGGAGGACGGGGGGGAGAACGGAGGACGGGGGAAGCATGGAGCAGGACGGGGAGAACGGAGGACGGGGGAAGCATGGAGGAGGACAATGAGCACGGAGCAGGACGGGGGGAGGATGGAGGGCACAGAGGAGCACGGAGCAGGACGGGGGGCACAGGACGGAGAAGGAATGGGGGAGCACAGCGGAGGACGGAGCAGGAGGGGGGGTGGGGAGTACAGAGGAGAATGGGGGAGCACAGAGCTGGATGGGGGAGCAAGGAGCAGGACGGGGCAGCACAGAGCAGGAGGGCAGTTTATACACCCGGCTTATACACGAGTCAATAAGTTTTCCCAGTTTTTTGTGGCAAAATTAGGGGGGTCGGCTTATACACGGGTCGGCTTATACACGAGTATATACAGTATTTGTGTCATTCTCAAAACTTTTGGACATGACTGTAGAGGCTGCAAATACACAGTGCTGCTGCCACTTACAGCTCGTAGGTAGTGCCCACAGCCAATAATGGAAGGGCACAGCTCACCTTGCCCAGAGAAGGAGCATCTAGTCCTCACACACGTGGCCGTATTATAACACCACATATCCCTCACAATATGGTGTCAATATACCTATAAGGGGTCTTTTTGTACCTCCTTACAGCTAGGGCTATACATGGAAGGATACAGACATTTTTTTACCATTTAAGAACCACATAGAAAGCGATGTTGTATTGGGCACTGGTACGTAATAAATAGCCCCATAGTACATAAAACTTACTTGGCACAGTGAGGTAATAAGTCCAAGCCACGGCACCGATGTAGACTGTATGAAGCTTTATTACCTTGCCAAATATTTTTATTATTTTGTGGTCTGTTTCAATAATATCCAGCCATGAGATACTGTATATATACATCCGAGATATAGACATTACCAAGCATTGCTACCCCATTACTGTGAATGCTGTGCAGGTGTTACACTACAAACCCTGGCATAATAAAGCACTGTAAAAATAGTGAACCATCAGCCAAAACATTAATGGCCGGCCATGTGCACTTGCATTCTTATTGCGTTTTATTTGGTGAAAATAGTTTTGCAAAATGAAGCTTCTTATAAATAATGTGCAGGCAATAATCACCCCAACCCCAGAAGGTATGCCAAATGTAGAGATGTTCCTGACTGTCCCCCAAACAAACAAATACGATCGTTACTTTATAAATACAATAATCTAGTTTTGTTTATTTTTTTAGAAAAAAAAAACAAAACACACCCTTGTCAAAATTGCAAGCTGAACTGTATGCATGCACCTAAGCCGCCATGGGCGCAGAGTAATTAAGGTGCACAAAGCCCCTCCAAATCTTTTAGGATAATTAATACTTCCAGTTGCTCAGCTCCATTCTGAGAAACAATCTACGGTGGGGGGGGTTTTCTACATGCTGCACACAGAAACAAGGTTTGTAAAAGAAAAGAAAAAAATAAGTGAAACCTGCAATGTGTCGCCGTTGAAATTGCCACAAAGAAATTCCCAGGCAGACTTGACCCCTGGGAACATACTTTTTAAGAAATTCCCATTTACACACAGTGAACAACTGACACTGCAGTAAGAAAATTGCAAAGTCCACGTCTTCCAGGTGAGAGAAAGCGAGAGAGCATAGACTATGTGTCCTGATTTGCACGTGTCTCCGGCTATCGATTATGACTGATAGGAGCATTCACAACACTGGTGCTGCTGGAAGGAAGGGCGCGCACCGCTTTATTGGTCTCATTCATTTCCTCCATCATCACACATTGCTATGGTAATGGCATCCCTTGAAAAGTGGAGCAACCTGCAAATGGGAGCAAGTTAACGTTTCCTGAAAACTCTTTAGACACAAGTCAGGACGTGACATATAGACAGCAGCATGTCACCCGGAGTCCGGCGTATTATCAATGACCAGTTCAGTCTGCAGTAGTATCAGTGGGAATGATGCACGCTGCAGAGCGGCCGTCACCTTCATCATGCTGTGCATCTCTCTAAAAATGGAGAAGTAATTACAGACCAGTGATCTCCAGCCGCTGCTGCTTCAGGTGCTGCCATGACAGCGGAGATGGTCAGAGCATGCCGAATTGTTGTCTTGTCACTCCTGAAGAGCTGCAGGTTGTAGACCATCGCTCTCCAGGAAAACAACAATTACAAAGATGTAGCATCACAAAATAATGTTCAATTCACACCGCCCAGTACGAGGATGTGACTCTAGCTGCCACTGTATTTTAGAGACCACCATATGGTTGTTGGCATAAGCCCCACCCAATTCTGTTCCATATCTATTACATGTGTAGATACCACCTGTGACTTTCACACATTGTGCATTTTTCAAAATATACTTCTGAAAAAGTATTTTTGGGGACACATTTTCTAAAAAAAAAAAAATGCAGCCTGTTCTGTCTTTGCCACTTTTCCTACCATTTTTCACAAATGCCACCCATACAAATTAGATGAAAGTGGTAAAACAAAATTATTTTAGTGTGACTGCTGTGTGGCCTCCAGTCTCTCCCGACAGATTACATGGGAAAGAGAAGAATCATTCCTTTGGAAATTCATTGTCCATTAGTTGTCAGGGTAGACACTGGCAGGAGTCCTGGCAGCGGCCCTCTCCATTCTTACCTTTGATCGTTCGGCTGGGCTGTTGTCATGTATATGGCCAAATATAGGCTTCTCTATAACACTTAGAAAAACAGCAAGAAAAAAAAATGCATGCTTATGGGGTTACAAAAAAAGTCAAAAGTCCTGTAGGAAGCCTTAGTTATAAATTGCTCTGAAAATTAAAAAGGAATGAGAAGCTGTAAGATGCAGTAATTTGCACGTCAAACATGGTTAATTATTTTCAATGAAGCTGAGCAGATCTGCTTGACCTTCAAATTGAAGAAAATGTAAATGGTAATTACACCTCAAGCTCTTCTTCTGATGACACATACACAAATTACCTTAAAATTAAAGAAAAATCATAACGGGTTTATATTACTGATTACAGACACCGGAAACTGGGAAATCCACTGCTGCTAAATCAGAGCCTGCTGCATAACTTACGCCATGGTCAAGAATACATTCATGGAAAAACAAAATAACTATACGCTGACGTCTGGGGGCAAGTAATGAGTCTTCGGCTGCACGTAATTAAGCACCTGTTTCCTTGGCAGATCGTGTTCCTAAACTATGCCAGTATATAAAGCACTGTCACTCCAGGTACGAAGGCTTGGATTGTGATGCTCCTCACGTTGAGGCTGCAAAACTCATCACAAACCTCCGGGAACAAAGTATCTGGAAACAACTAACTTGGAGAGATGCAACGGGAGCATCAGGTTGAGGTCTTTGCAGACAGTCATAAGGGAAAAGCACTCGAGCGGAAAATAGTTGTAAGTAGCACAATACTAGTACGGCCTGCAAGAAGATACCCTCCTGATTGAGGGCCTATCATGGGAGACCAAACGCAATTAAGTTGCAGATCAGATGGGACCTCATTACACCAAAATATACGGCAAGTGCTTATATTAGCAATCCGAGCCTAGCAAGAATAACAAGCAAACAGCGGTGTGCGAGATCGACCCCTGTTATTTTAGTGCTACAATTTAGCAAATGATTTTGCTTCGCTCCCCGGGCAGAGGAGAAATTTCTGTTGTAAACTTTACCACGGAGGAAGCTGTGGATTGACACAGCTTGTATGCAGACGGAGAGAGAGAGAGAGCAGGCAGAATGTGATTTTATGTAAACACGTCCAAGGCTGAAGACTGGGATTACACTTTCATTTACAGCTTGGGAGGAGTCTGAAGGATTTTTTTTTTGCTCATGCTCTCAGAATAAACCAGCGCCGATAGTGAATGTCGAATCGTTTATCAGTGCGGCGTACAATTCTGACAATCTGCATCTCTGACTGTAGCTACAACCGCCTCAATGGTTACATTTATTAGGTTGGATTACAAGGGAGCAGATAGTTTTTCCACTTTTATCCCATCCCTGATATGGATGCATCATTAGGTTTCCATGTGTGGTGCGGGCTCAGGAGCTGTGCCTGCTCTTATGCAGTAGATGCCGGCTGCCTAACGTTATGTGCTCTGGCAATTTTTTTTTTTTTTTTGCAGATAGTTTAGCATTTTACTATCCCAGCAAAGTGATTGAGAGTTCTGAAGTGTTATAACGCTTATTTTTGCCTTGAATATTTGAAGCAGTTTCGCATGTCAAATCTTTTCATAGCATTTTTCACTTATTCTAATGAATGGGGAAAAAAGTGCATAGAACCATTTTTTTTTCTGCAGCATTTTGATACAAATATGTCTGCACATACCCTAAAACAACAGTCATCTGCTTATAAGATTAAGTTCACACAATAAGCATTGGAGAGTTTTTTTCTGCAAAAAAATGTAGCGTATTGCTATTCCAGCAAAGGTGGATGAGATTTATGTATCTCTCACGACCACTGTGCTTTTTAAACTCAGCGTGTCCATTTCTTTTCCAGTAAATGTCTGTTTTCTTCTGAGGATTTTCCACATAGACGTATATGAGATGATAAAATTCTGCAGGTAATAATGGCTTGTGTCTTTCGTGCGTTTCCACAGTGATAAAAAAAAGCATGTAATCTGCAATGTACGGTAAGTTTTATCAAGACTAGACTACTGAGTAAACAGGACGTTTCCAATATAAAGTTTCATTTACAGGGAACCTGTCATGTTCAGAACTTATATTTATCTGCAGATACAGGGTTAATATGCAAGTAAATAGCGCTATAATCCTGCCTGCCTTACTGGAAGCACAGTTACAGGGAGGAAATTAATTTAGATCCGTCTTGTAGGCCATAGCTTTCAGTCATCGGGGTGGTGCATGGAGCGGTTACAATTCGCAAGAAGTCCCCGGCACTTTGATTGACAGCCGACTCTGCAGCGTGTTTACACACAGTATAGTAATCGGTGACGGTAGCGGCTTCCTGCGGGCCCCGATGATTGAAAGCGATGGGCTTCAAGAAGGATGTTAGCAAGTTTCCCCACTACCAGTAAGAAGACAGGCAGAATTTTTAACCCTATTTACTTGCAGATTAACCCTATATTTTTCCTTTAAAAAAAAAAAAAAAAAAAGCGATAAAAGGACACGTAATAAATGTAACACATATAACATCGAGCCCACTATCTGCAGACTTTTTTTCTACTGAATGAGCGAGGAGGGTGTTGTGTATTTTTAGACCCTTTTACATTTACCCCGGTGGCAGTCAACAGCTCAGGATGATCCTCCTGTCCCCTGAATTAAAAGCAGAGAAATACAGGTTTTCACCGTTCTTTCCATGGACACCCAGACGAGAGTGTGTTTACGCTATGAGAAGAAGCTGAGCACTAATGGCAGCACATTCACAAGCCTCTTTAACGGCAGAAAATGAAGAAATACAACAATTGGCAATTTGAAGGGAAGTGGAGCTGTAAACATGCCACATAAAAGCACAGAGAGCCCAGTAATGTACTGTGCTGCTCTAAATTGTACTGTCAGTAGAAGTATCCTCTAACCAGAAATATCAGCAGAATGGGGGCCCCCACATCCCCCTCCGGAGACACACAAATCAGCACACACAGTGCCGGCGGTCACACCGTTCACACTAAGCACTTCACTAGGCATCATGCAACACAAGTGAATACACCGAGGAAGCATCACGGAAGAAGCCAGCGACGTCTGGAGGCTCCAACATTAACCATTTCTTGGAAAAAAGATTTCACTGATTATCTAAACAAAGTCTAAAATGTCTAGAACAACCAACCTACCGAAATAACTTAACGCATCTTTCAAGTATAAGTGTCACATAGATTGGGGTGAATTACTAGCTTGTGAGCCTGGTCTAACATAGCACAGGGAGTTTCTCAATGCCAACCCCCTATTTTGCCGATTTCTTCTTTTCCTAATGGCTCTTTCAGACGTCCGTGATCACAGTCCGATCTCGGATCACAATGCACGGCTATGGGTATAATTCGGACATAACATGCAGAGGAGCTGCACGTTTCCCCCTTTGTACAGTAGAGTGTGAAATTCTTACTGACAGCCGCAACATGAACTGACACTAAACCTGTGAATTTACGCTGTATGCATCACATTTCTTGTAATCTCCTGCACTATTGTAATGCATCAGATTTTCTGCAAGTGAATACGCAGGGGAAAATCTGCTGAATTTTCATGACTGGGGAAAGTAGCCTTGTGGATTTAAACTGAAAGGGGTCGCCTTTGAAAACAAGTCATCACTATCGGCAGAAGGTACTTTTACCTCCAATACAATATGGAGTACAGCTAGTAACTGAAACCGCTGCCTCATTCATGCTCTATGGAGCTGCTGGAAAAAAGCAGAGAGCGAGGGAGCAGGGTCAGAGAGCAGTGCTGGGCAGTCCACAGAGAATGAGCAATGTCCATGCCAGTGTAATAGGGTCAAAAGTGCCGTGCTCCACCAATCAGTGCAGGTCCCCACTGATGTATAAGTTATAACCAATCTGGTTGATTGGTGATTTACTATTTATTATGCTTTGTTTATATAGCGCTATCTTATTCAGCAGCGCTTTACAGATATTATCATCGCTTTCCCCAATGGGGCCCAAAATCTAAATTCCCTATCAGTATGTCTTTGGAGTGTAGGAGGAAACCGGAGAAAATCCACACAAATCGAGAGAACATACGAACTCCTTGCAGATGTTGATGGGATTTGAACCCAGGACCCCAGCGCTGCAAGGCTGCAGTGCTAACCACTGAGCCACCGTGCTGCCCAGTGATAACTTATTCCACCTTTAAAAACT
>JARQOD010000010.1:49621064-49649679 GCA_033576555.1 Oophaga sylvatica | reverse complement strand
AGTGATCTCCAGCCGCTGCTGCTTCAGGTGCTGCCATGACAGCGGAGATGGTCAGAGCATGCCGAATTGTTGTCTTGTCACTCCTGAAGAGCTGCAGGTTGTAGACCATCGCTCTCCAGGAAAACAACAATTACAAAGATGTAGCATCACAAAATAATGTTCAATTCACACCGCCCAGTACGAGGATGTGACTCTAGCTGCCACTGTATTTTAGAGACCACCATATGGTTGTTGGCATAAGCCCCACCCAATTCTGTTCCATATCTATTACATGTGTAGATACCACCTGTGACTTTCACACATTGTGCATTTTTCAAAATATACTTCTGAAAAAGTATTTTTGGGGACACATTTTCTAAAAAAAAAAAAATGCAGCCTGTTCTGTCTTTGCCACTTTTCCTACCATTTTTCACAAATGCCACCCATACAAATTAGATGAAAGTGGTAAAACAAAATTATTTTAGTGTGACTGCTGTGTGGCCTCCAGTCTCTCCCGACAGATTACATGGGGAAAAGAGAAGAATCATTCCTTTGGAAATTCATTGTCCATTAGTTGTCAGGGTAGACACTGGCAGGAGTCCTGGCAGCGGCCCTCTCCATTCTTACCTTTGATCGTTCGGCTGGGCTGTTGTCATGTATATGGCCAAATATAGGCTTCTCTATAACACTTAGAAAAACAGCAAGAAAAAAAAATGCATGCTTATGGGGTTACAAAAAAAGTCAAAAGTCCTGTAGGAAGCCTTAGTTATAAATTGCTCTGAAAATTAAAAAGGAATGAGAAGCTGTAAGATGCAGTAATTTGCACGTCAAACATGGTTAATTATTTTCAATGAAGCTGAGCAGATCTGCTTGACCTTCAAATTGAAGAAAAATGTAAATGGTAATTACACCTCAAGCTCTTCTTCTGATGACACATACACAAATTACCTTAAAATTAAAGAAAAATCATAACGGGTTTATATTACTGATTACAGACACCGGAAACTGGGAAATCCACTGCTGCTAAATCAGAGCCTGCTGCATAACTTACGCCATGGTCAAGAATACATTCATGGAAAAACAAAATAACTATACGCTGACGTCTGGGGGCAAGTAATGAGTCTTCGGCTGCACGTAATTAAGCACCTGTTTCCTTGGCAGATCGTGTTCCTAAACTATGCCAGTATATAAAGCACTGTCACTCCAGGTACGAAGGCTTGGATTGTGATGCTCCTCACGTTGAGGCTGCAAAACTCATCACAAACCTCCGGGAACAAAGTATCTGGAAACAACTAACTTGGAGAGATGCAACGGGAGCATCCAGGTTGAGGTCTTTGCAGACAGTCATAAGGGAAAAGCACTCGAGCGGAAAATAGTTGTAAGTAGCACAATACTAGTACGGCCTGCAAGAAGATACCCTCCTGATTGAGGGCCTATCATGGGAGACCAAACGCAATTAAGTTGCAGATCAGATGGGACCTCATTACACCAAAATATACGGCAAGTGCTTATATTAGCAATCCGAGCCTAGCAAGAATAACAAGCAAACAGCGGTGTGCGAGATCGACCCCCTGTTATTTTAGTGCTACAATTTAGCAAATGATTTTGCTTCGCTCCCCGGGCAGAGGAGAAATTTCTGTTGTAAACTTTACCACGGAGGAAGCTGTGGATTGACACAGCTTGTATGCAGACGGAGAGAGAGAGAGAGCAGGCAGAATGTGATTTTATGTAAACACGTCCAAGGCTGAAGACTGGGATTACACTTTCATTTACAGCTTGGGAGGAGTCTGAAGGATTTTTTTTTTTGCTCATGCTCTCAGAATAAACCAGCGCCGATAGTGAATGTCGAATCGTTTATCAGTGCGGCGTACAATTCTGACAATCTGCATCTCTGACTGTAGCTACAACCGCCTCAATGGTTACATTTATTAGGTTGGATTACAAGGGAGCAGATAGTTTTTCCACTTTTATCCCATCCCTGATATGGATGCATCATTAGGTTTCCATGTGTGGTGCGGGCTCAGGAGCTGTGCCTGCTCTTATGCAGTAGATGCCGGCTGCCTAACGTTATGTGCTCTGGCAATTTTTTTTTTTTTTGCAGATAGTTTAGCATTTTACTATCCCAGCAAAGTGATTGAGAGTTCTGAAGTGTTATAACGCTTATTTTTGCCTTGAATATTTGAAGCAGTTTCGCATGTCAAATCTTTTCATAGCATTTTTCACTTATTCTAATGAATGGGGAAAAAAGTGCATAGAACCATTTTTTTTCTGCAGCATTTTGATACAAATATGTCTGCACATACCCTAAAACAACAGTCATCTGCTTATAAGATTAAGTTCACACAATAAGCATTGGAGAGTTTTTTTCTGCAAAAAAATGTAGCGTATTGCTATTCCAGCAAAGGTGGATGAGATTTATGTATCTCTCACGACCACTGTGCTTTTTAAACTCAGCGTGTCCATTTCTTTTCCAGTAAATGTCTGCTTTTCTTCTGAGGATTTTCCACATAGACGTATATGAGATGATAAAATTCTGCAGGTAATAATGGCTTGTGTCTTTCGTGCGTTTCCACAGTGATAAAAAAAAGCATGTAATCTGCAATGTACGGTAAGTTTTATCAAGACTAGACTACTGAGTAAACAGGACGTTTCCAATATAAAGTTTCATTTACAGGGAACCTGTCATGTTCAGAACTTATATTTATCTGCAGATACAGGGTTAATATGCAAGTAAATAGCGCTATAATCCTGCCTGCCTTACTGGAAGCACAGTTACAGGGAGGAAATTAATTTAGATCCGTCTTGTAGGCCATAGCTTTCAGTCATCGGGGTGGTGCATGGAGCGGTTACATTCGCAAGAAGTCCCCGGCACTTTGATTGACAGCCGACTCTGCAGCGTGTTTACACACAGTATAGTAATCGGTGACGGTAGCGGCTTCCTGCGGGCCCCGATGATTGAAAGCGATGGGCTTCAAGAAGGATGTTAGCAAGTTTCCCCACTACCAGTAAGAAGACAGGCAGAATTTTTAACCCTATTTACTTGCAGATTAACCCTATATTTTTCCTTTAAAAAAAAAAAAAAAAAAAGCGATAAAAGGACACGTAATAAATGTAACACATATAACATCGAGCCCACTATCTGCAGACTTTTTTTCTACTGAATGAGCGAGGAGGGTGTTGTGTATTTTTAGACCCTTTTACATTTACCCCGGTGGCAGTCAACAGCTCAGGATGATCCTCCTGTCCCCTGAATTAAAAGCAGAGAAATACAGGTTTTCACCGTTCTTTCCATGGACACCCAGACGAGAGTGTGTTTACGCTATGAGAAGAAGCTGAGCACTAATGGCAGCACATTCACAAGCCTCTTTAACGGCAGAAAATGAAGAAATACAACAATTGGCAATTTGAAGGGAAGTGGAGCTGTAAACATGCCACATAAAAGCACAGAGAGCCCAGTAATGTACTGTGCTGCTCTAAATTGTACTGTCAGTAGAAGTATCCTCTAACCAGAAATATCAGCAGAATGGGGGCCCCCACATCCCCCTCCGGAGACACACAAATCAGCACACACAGTGCCGGCCGGTCACAACCGTTCACACTAAGCACTTCACTAGGCATCATGCAACACAAGTGAATACACCGAGGAAGCATCACGGAAGAAGCCAGCGACGTCTGGAGGCTCCAACATTAACCATTTCTTGGAAAAAAGATTTCACTGATTATCTAAACAAAGTCTAAAATGTCTAGAACAACCAACCTACCGAAATAACTTAACGCATCTTTCAAGTATAAGTGTCACATAGATTGGGGTGAATTACTAGCTTGTGAGCCTGGTCTAACATAGCACAGGGAGTTTCTCAATGCCAACCCCCTATTTTGCCGATTTCTTCTTTTCCTAATGGCTCTTTCAGACGTCCGTGATCACAGTCCGATCTCGGATCACAATGCACGGCTATGGGTATAATTCGGACATAACATGCAGAGGAGCTGCACGTTTCCCCCTTTGTACAGTAGAGTGTGAAATTCTTACTGACAGCCGCAACATGAACTGACACTAAACCTGTGAATTTACGCTGTATGCATCACATTTCTTGTAATCTCCTGCACTATTGTAATGCATCAGATTTTCTGCAAGTGAATACGCAGGGGAAAATCTGCTGAATTTTCATGACTGGGGAAAGTAGCCTTGTGGATTTAAACTGAAAGGGGTCGCCTTTGAAAACAAGTCATCACTATCGGCAGAAGGTACTTTTACCTCCAATACAATATGGAGTACAGCTAGTAACTGAAACCGCTGCCTCATTCATGCTCTATGGAGCTGCTGGAAAAAAGCAGAGAGCGAGGGAGCAGGGTCAGAGAGCAGTGCTGGGCAGTCCACAGAGAATGAGCAATGTCCATGCCAGTGTAATAGGGTCAAAAGTGCCGTGCTCCACCAATCAGTGCAGGTCCCCACTGATGTATAAGTTATAACCAATCTGGTTGATTGGTGATTTACTATTTATTATGCTTTGTTTATATAGCGCTATCTTATTCAGCAGCGCTTTACAGATATTATCATCGCTTTCCCCAATGGGGCCCAAAATCTAAATTCCCTATCAGTATGTCTTTGGAGTGTAGGAGGAAACCGGAGAAAATCCACACAAATCGAGAGAACATACGAACTCCTTGCAGATGTTGATGGGATTTGAACCCAGGACCCCAGCGCTGCAAGGCTGCAGTGCTAACCACTGAGCCACCGTGCTGCCCAGTGATAACTTATTTCCACCCTTTAAAAACTGTAGTAAGCTGGGCATGTCCACCACTGAAATCATTTCCCCCTATTCCTATTTCAATACCATTCAAATCCTGTGCAGCTCCTACATATTCATAAATTACTTATTTCATAAAGATCTGCATCCATTCTCAGTTACAATGTATGTCAGTAGCTTGCACCCCAGACATCATGGATTTGTAGAAACGCTGCCAGGAAAATTAGTCTGACCTAATATATTCCATAGGGGGACAGACCGGGCAGTCCCTGTAACCTACCAACTGAAAAACTCTGGGTTACTACGGTAAATATTACGGACTCATTTTCTCACATACACAAAAAAGCAGGGTGGATAAAAATCATGATTTTTTTAAAAAAAAATAAAAAAAAAAAAATCGGATTTTTTTGATTTAAATCGGATTTTTTTGATTTAAATAGGATTTTTTAATCAAGTTGTACACAAGCAAAACTTTGTCTTTTTGCAAATCAAATTATTTTACACAAATAAAAATATTAAAACAGTTGATTATGAAACCTAATAATTTTTATTTGCACTATTAACCCCTCTCTGACATTAGACGTACTATCCCGTCCATAAAACCCGTGCCATTCTGCCCATGGACGGGATAGTACGTCATAGGCGATCAGCTGCGCTCCTGAGGGGAGCGCAGCTAATCGCCGCCGGGTGTCAGCTGATTATCACAGCTGACACCCGTGACTGTGTCAGGAGCGGTCACGGACCGCTCCCGGCACGTTAACCCCTAGCACACCGCGATCAAACATGATCGCGGTGTACTGGGGGCACAGGGGAGGATCGCGCAGGGTAGGGGCTCCCTGCGCGCCCCCCTGAGACCCTCAGACAAGCGCGATGTGATCGCGCTGTTCTGAGGGCTTCCTCCCTCCCAGGACCCGGATCCAAGATGGCGCCGGGGTCCTGGAGGGAGGCGGCTTCCTCAGTGCCTGCTGAGAGCAGGCACTGAGAAGCCTGCTGCACTGCCTGAGCGATCGCTGGTGTGACAGAGTGCTGTGCACACTGTCACACCAGCGATTTGATAAAATACAGTGATGTCCCACCCTGGGACAAAGTAAAAAAGTTAAAAAAATAAAAATAAACATGTTATAAAAAAAAATCCAAAATAAATAAAAAAAAAAAAAATATTCCCCAATAAATTCATTTCTTCCTGTAAATAAAAAAAACAAAACAATAAAAGTACACATATTTGGTATCGCCGCGTCCGTAACGACCCCCCCTATAAAACTGTCCCACTAGTTAACCCCTTTAGTGAACCCCTTAAAAAAAAAAAAAAAACGAAGCAAAAAATCAATGCTTTATCATACCGCCGAACAAAAAGTGGAATAACGCGCGATCAAAAAGACCGATATAAATAAACATGGTACCGCTGAAAACGTCATCTTGTCCCGCAAAAAACGAGCCGTCATACAGCATCATCAGCGAAAAAATAAAAAAGTTATAACTCGCAGAATAAAGCGATGCAAAAATAATTATTTTTTATATAAAATTGTTTTGATTCTATAAAAGCGCCAAAACATAAAAAAATGATATAAATGAGGTATCGCCATAATCGTACTGACCCGAAGAATAAAACTGCTTTATCAATTTTACCACACCGGAACAATAAAAACGCCTCCCCCAAAAGAAATTCATGAATTGCTGATTTTTGTTCATTCTAACCTCCCAAAAATCGAAATAAAAAGCGATCAAAAAATGTCACCTGCTCAAAAATGGTACAAATAAAAACGTCAACTCGTACCGCAAAAAATAAGACCTCACATGACTCTGTGGGCCAAAATATGCAAAAATTATAGCTCTCAAAATGTGGCGATGCAAAAAACTATTTTTGCAATAAAAAGCGTCTTTTAGCGTGACAGCTGCCAATCATAAAAACCCGCTATAAATAGTAAATCAAACCCCCCTTTATCACCCCCTTAGTTAGGGAAAAATAATAAAATTAAAAAAATGTATTTATTTCCATTTTCCCATTAGGGTTAGGGTTGCGGCTAAAGTTAGGGTTAGGGTTGGCGCTAAAGTTAGGATTAGGGTGTTGGGATTAGGGGTGTGTTAGGGTTAGGTTTGTGGTTAGGGTTGGGACTAGGGTTAGGGGTGTGTTGGGGTTAGGGTTGGAGTTAGAATTGGGGGGTTTCCGCTGTTTAGGCACATCAGGGGCTCTCCAAATGTGACATGGCGTCTGATCTCAATTCCAGCCAATTCTGCGTTGAAAAAGTCAAACGGTGCTCCTTCACTTCTGAGCTCTGCCATGCGTCCAAACAGTAGTTTATCCCCACATATGGGGTATCAGCGTACTCTGGACCCCAAGAGTTATTGTGCAATTTGTCCTATTTCTTCTGTTACCCTTGGGAAAATAAAAAAACTGGGGGCGAAAATATCATTTTTGTACAAAAAAAATTATTTTTTTGTTTTTACGGCTGTACATTATAAACTTCTGTGAAGCACTTGGGGCTTCATAGCGCTAACCACACACCTACATAAGTTCCTTGTGGGGTCTATTTTCCAAAATGGGGTCACTTGTTGGGGATTTCCACTGTTTAGGCGCATCAGGGGCTCTCCAAATGCGACATGATGCCCCCAGACCATTCCATCAAAGTCTGCAATCCAAAACGTCACTACTTCCCTTCCGAGCCCCAACGTGTACCCATACAGTAGTTTTCTCCCACATATTGGGTATCAGCGTACTCAGGACAAATTGGGCAACAACTTTTGGGGTCCAATTTCTCCTGTTACCCTTGTAAAAATAAAATATTGGGGCGAAAAAATCATTTTTGCAAAAAAAAAAAAAAAAGATTTTTTATTTTTACGGCTGTGGTTATAAACTTCTGTGAAGCACTTCGGGGTTCAAAGTGCTCACCACACATCTAGATAAGTTCCTTGTGGGGTCTATTTTCCAAAATGGGGTCACTTGTGGGGGGTTTCCACTGTTTAGGCGCATCAGGGGCTCTCCAAATGTGACATGACGCCCCCAGACCATTCCATCAAAGTCTGCAATCCAAAACGTCACTACTTCCCTTCCGAGCCCCGACGTGTGCCCATACAGTAGTTTTCGCCCACATATTGGGTATCAGTGTACTCAGGACAAATTGGACAACAACTTTTGCGTTCCAATTTCTTCTGTTACCCTTGTGAAAATAAAATATTGGGGGCGAAAAAAATCATTTTTGTAAAAAAAAAAAAAAAGATTTTTTATTTTACGGCTGTACGTTATACACTTTAGTGAAACACCTGGGGGTTCAAAGTTCTCACCACACATCTAGATAAGTTCCTTGAGGGGTCTAGTTTCCAAAATGGTGTCATTTATGGGGGTTTCCACTGTTTAGGCAGATCAGGAGCTCTCCAAACACGACATGGCGTCCAGCCAATTCTGCGTTGAAAAAGTCAGACGGCGCTCCTTCCCTTCCAAACTCTGCCATGCACCCAAACAGTGGTTTACCCCCACATATGGGGTATCAGCGCACTCAGGACAAATTGCACAATAACTTTTGGAGTCTTGTTACCCTTGGAAAAATAAAAATTGGGGTGAAAAGATCATTTTTGTGGAAAAAATATGATTTTTAAATTTTACGGCTCTACGTTATAAACTTGTGTGAAGCACTTGGGGGTTCAAATTGCTCATCAAAAATCTAGATAAGTTCCTTAGGGGGTCTAGTTTCCCAAATGGGGTCATTTGTGGGGGGTTTCCACTGTTTAGGCACATCAGGGGCTCTCCAAATGCAACATGGCATCCAAACTCAATACCAGCCAATTTTGGTGGAAAAAGTCAAATGGTGCTCCTTCCATTCCGAGCTCTGCCGTGCGCCCAAACAGTGGTTCCCCCCCACATATGGGGTATCAGCGTACTCAGGACAAATTGTACAACAACTTATGTGGTCCAATTTCTCCTGTTACCCTTGGGAAAATAAAAAATTAGTGACTAAAAGATAATTTTTGTGGGAAAAAAATAGGATTTTTTATTTTCATGCCCGGGCATTATAAACTTGTGTGAAGCACTTGGGGGTTCAAAGTGCTCACCAAAGATCTGGATAAGTTCCTTAGGGGGTCTAGTTTCCAAAATGGGGTCACTTGTGGGGGGTTTCCACTGTTTAGGCTCATCTGGGGCACTGCAAACGGAACATGACCCCCATTAACGTCTGCATTCCAAAACGTTACTACTTCCTTTCCAAGCCCTGCCGTGCGCCCAAACAGTTTCCCCCCCCCCACATATGGGGCATCAGCGTACTCAGGAAAATTGGACAACAACTTTTGGGGTCCAATTTCCTTGGGAAAATTCAAAAATTTGGGACTAAAAAATCATTTTTGTGGAAAATTTTTTTTTTTTTTTCACACCCAGGCTTTATAAACTTTTGTGAAACACTTGAGGGTTCAAAGTGCTCACAACAGATCTAGATAAGTACCTTAGGGGGTCTAGTTTCCAAAATGGTGTCACTTGTGGGGGTTTCCACTGTTTAGGCGCATCAGGGGCTCTCCAAACGCGACATGGCATACAATCTAAATTCCAGCCAATTTTAGTTTGAAAAAGTCAAACGTCGCTCCTTCCCTTACGAGCTCTGCCGTGTGCCCAAACAGTGGTTTTCCCCCACATATGGGGTATTGGCGTACTCAGGAGAAATTGCATAACAACCTTATCTGTTCATTTTCTCCTTTTACCCTTGTGAAAATAAAAAAAAGTTTGTAAAAGATCATTTTTGTGGCTAAAAAGTAAAATATTCAATTTTCCTTCCACGTTGCTTTAGTTACTGTGAAGCACCTGAAGGGTTAATAAACTTCTTGAATGTGGTTTTGAGTACCTTGAGGGGTGCAGTTTTTAGAATGGTGTCACTTTTGGGTATTTTCTGCCATATAGACCCCTCAAAGTGACTTCAAATGTGAGGTGGTCCCTAAAAAAAATGGCTTTGTAAATTTTGTTGTAAAAATGAGAAATCGCTGGTCAACTTTTAACCCTTATAACTTCCTAACAAAAAAAAATTTTGGTTCCAAAATTGTGCTGATGTAAAGTAGACATGTGGGAAATGTTATTTCTTAACTATTTTGTGTGATATATTTCTCTGTTTTAAGGGAATAAAAATTCAAAGTTTGAAAATTGCAAAATTTTAAAAATTTGCCATATTTGCGTTTTTTTTAAAAATAAACGCAAGTTATATCGAAGAAATTTTACCACTAACATGAAGTACAATATGTCACGAGAAAACAATCTCAGAATCGCGAAGATCCGTTGAAGCGTTCCAGAATTATAACCTCATAAAGAGACAGTGGTCAGAATTGTAAAAATTGGCCCGGTCATTATCAAACCACCTGGGTGAAGGTAAACAACAGATAACTACGGTTAGGGTGCCAAACATCGCAACGGGACGCTAAAAACGTCAATTAGCGATCGTTACGATGTGTCATGCGCACTCCAGCGACGACTCTGCTGTGACTCGCGTCGCTGGAATCGTTCGACCATTTCTCGTCGCGCTCCTGTAATATCTACGCTGTCACTTCTTAGCGATTAGCGTACTTTTGTACCTAAAGTCGTTAAGAAATCGTAACGGCGAAGCGCGTAACTATATCCTAAATGCGCAGCATAGCGATATAGAACAAACCGCAGCGATCGCTTAGTAGCGTCGTTAGTGATCGCTACGATGTTTGTGCAGTACTTAAGACTTTTAACAAAGCCTATCTCTACGTTTGAAGTAAGCACATCTCGTGAATACACAGTCCTTTAAGCTATGTTATTAGACTTTATAGAACAGTTGTCTGCTTAGCAGTTCCTAAGCGGTTTCGGACTGTGTTGTGTGACAAAACCAAATGAAGAAAACAATCTCTCTACTCCTGCCGATGAAGCCGATGCAGTCAGTAGCTGAGTAGCTACATTTATTATCTTCGCTGGAAGAACAAGTGATTGCGACTTCCACCAGTCCAGTGGTTTTAGTTCATTAACGACGTTATCTGCAAACATGTATTTTTGAAATGGTGCAGATTCACACTTCAATTTCAGCACAGTTGCCACAATGTCATGGTTAGTATTGGCGAGCCACTCCATTGCAGAGTTGATTTCCGCCTCAGATAGTTTTTTCTCTCTGTAGATGGGATGCAAGATATTGGCTAAATAGTGTTCTTCTTTTAATGCTTGGTCCTTGCGGTGTATTGCAACCTTTACATTGTTTGAGAGGTTCAAGCGATCTAGCGAACCTTCTAAATCTTTCCAAACTTCTGTGGCATCAGCTATGGTTGCAGTATCTTTCTGCATTTTATCCAACGCAATAGATATTGGCTTTAACCTTTCCCAAAAGGTCCTCGGCATTTCTCTTCACACCAAGATTTAATACTTTGCTTCGTATATTAGCATCAATTTTATCCCGATGTGTTTCGCAAATGGACACTAATTTTGACCAGTTGTTAATAAATAGTTCCAAGCATTCAGCCAAGGTATTCCATCTAACATATTGTGGTAGAACCAACTTCAGTCCTCCCATTTCCTTGTAGGTTGCATGTGCAAAATGATTATTGCGGAAATATTTAACAATTTCTACAACATGTTCCTTGACACCCGAAATATGCAGGTATTTTGCCAAAAGATGCAACAAATGGGCAGAACAACCGTATGTAATGACATTTGTGTCATCCTCATGTGCAGTTCCGCTCGCATTTTTGCCACTTTACTTGCGTTATCAGTAACTAAGCTCCTTACTTTACATCCAAACTGTTCTTGGCATTGGTGAATTGAGTTCTTAGTAGTAATTTCCAGATGTGTCGATTGTGTGTCTGTAAGGTAAGTTTCACCATCTTCTGTTGTGACACAAGTGCAAATTATGGGGTCGTTGTGGATGTTGCTCCAACCATCCAAGCTCATGTTAACAACTTTGTCTTTCAAATATTTTGTACAAGCCGCTCTTTCTTTGTCGTATACAGCCTGAAGATGTTTTCCTGAGATATCAAATCTACTCGGTGGTTTGTAGCCTGGTCTTATTCCTTCGATCATTTGTACAAACAATGGGTGTTCAACTAGTCGGAAAGAAGAATTGGTTGCAAATATGAATTTAGCAATTAATTCATCAAAATGTTCTTTCTGGCTCGTCGTAGTCTTTAAGAGGAATTTTTCTACACTTTGCACGCAAAGTTTTTTGTTGGGCTGCTTTGTTGAAGTTGTACCCAGATATTGATTGTCACGTGCAGCACAAGCCATATTTGACCCTGAAAGCACAGTAATTAAAAATATAATTCGACTGCATATTTGAAGAAATGTAACGAAAATATTTTGAAACAAACTTTTTGAACAATGTAATGGTCCTCGTCCTATAAGGGCTGTCTCAAAAGTTATGCTACTCAAGTTTCCGGTGAAGTGCTGTAATACTAGTAATATCAGAGCAACTGAAAAAAATTATGTCACAAAAGTTTTAAAAATGTTTTTTTAAAAAAATGGTCAATTTGGCAGACTTCAAAAGTGAATTGTAGACTACAATAAAAAAAAAAAAATAGGCGTATACACACTCTTATTTTTACTTAACGTTAATCTTCTGTGAAATATTGCCTTAACATAAATTTAAATTCTATACTCCAGAACTAGTGCTAGAAATTTTTCTTTTCATAGACTTTAACCATCCCAGTAAAACGTCTGTTAAAATAGGTTGTAATTGCCAGACTTACCACTAGTGCTAGGGTCCTGGTGCATAAGAAGCTGTGGGGGTTCATTGACATTAGTTGTATCACTATCAACATCTTCATTTCCCTTCTGGTTGCAGTTTTCATAATGTGATTTCAAACGGCAAACAAGTCCTTGGATATCCTTTTGACAGTATTTGCACTTTGCTCTCCCACCTTTCTTTCCAAGCTCTGCTGGCATCTCAACAAAATGAACCCAAATAGGGTCTCTCTTAGACCTGCCATGGCTCACGCAGATCACTTCTGAAGTTTGATTGTTACTACAGCCAAGTACTGCTGACTGACTATCCAACAAGTTTGGGCATGTCAACTGAATGGAAAAAGAAACTGAAACCAAGCTACAGAAAGTGAAACCAAGCTAGAAGTGTGGAGTTAATTGAACAATGATTGAAAGTTTTAGATTTTAATCATGATTTATATTAAAAAAATCTTTTGATTTAAATCAGTGATTTAAATCATGATTAAAATCACGATTTAAATCGATCTGATTTAAATAGAAAAAAATCATTTGATTTAAATCATGATTTAAATCGTTGATTTAAATCGGCGTGATTTAAATCAATCCACCCTGCAAAAAAGTAGCCCGAGTGCCATCAGTTTCTTAGTTTTTATCATCAAAATTTCATCAGTTATTTTCAAGAATAAAAATTGCAATCCTCCTATTCATTACAATGTCACGGACAGCACATTGATGGCATTCACGCGCTGTCTGATTTCCCAGTACAAAACTGAGTGCGTGGAATTTTGATCTGTGACCCAGTCTGCTAAAAAGCTCAGGCATGTGAACAGCACCTTAGATAATAGGTATGTGAAGTGTGAAAAACACAGACCGAATATGCATGTGAAAAACGACGTCTGAATGAGGCCTTAGATTGCTGCGGCCATGAAAGATAGCGCAGCTCGCTCACAAGTTTTAGATTATGAGCAGGTAGAACAGGAGCGACAAGACAGATCAAAGATCTCTGCGACGGCTGATACGCGTTCGTCCCACTGTGAACGCCCTGTTTGATGCGATTCTGTGTAAACGGACCTGAAATTTAACAATTTGACAAGTTCTCCTACTGCATGTCCTAACTATAACAGGACTGGCAGAAAGTCTCTAGTTTTGGGAAAAAAAAAAAAAAGTATAAAAGTAAGAAAACAGACAACAAAAATATCCAAATCAGAAAACAAAACACTTTATGATGCTGACAGAACAGGTGCGGCAGAAGTGAACTGTGAGAGTGACTATCTGCACTGTAGGGGCCGCCGTGCCATCTAGCAGACAGCTTCTGATAGATATTCTCTAGGGGTGTTGCAGACGGCACAAATGGAAAGACCAACCAAAAGACACTTACTAGTAAAAGACAGCACTGGCTGCACACACTCACATGTGACTGGTAAGAAGAAATCTGCAGAGTGATTTAGGAGCACTGTATGGGTCAACGAGTTCCTGTGTTCATTTAAGTCACTTCTAGGAGCAGGATTGTATAATCTTCGTACCGAGAAGACACTCAGATACATTGTAATATACCACACGAAAAACCTTGTTGTCACATTTATTCCTAGACATGCAGGACAGTACAAGATCTAGCAGGTTTCCCAAAATCAAAGGTTGGTCACAGACGCAAGATCTCAGTTACACTCGGCGGTACCACAAGGCCGTTGTCTACTGAGGGGAAAAATGACAGACGTGAGTGAGGAGTAAAACGCTCTCAGAAAGAGTCCACACTTCACTCTGGCGAAAAACAATACCAGATGCAGGGTAGGAACACTTCCTATGAAGAGATTGCTACAACATTTATTGCTGCTGTTAATGCATTTCACATGTAATCGTATTTCCAATTTACTAACCAGCGAGTGGCGACTGCAGTCTTCACATCACCGCTGGGGTCAGTGAATGGCTGCAGCAGTCACATGAGTAATTGACATGACCCATTGCAAGGAAATAACAAGGACCTACATAGACGACCAGATCTGTGCATCATCGAGTAAATAAAGTATTGTTTTGCAGTTTTGTGTCTCACTACATTTACCCTCTTTTTGCTGATCCCAGGAAAGCCCTTTAGACTTGTAGAGAGACAAAGCACTACAGTATGACAACAAAATGACCCGCAGGTTTAGGGACCCTCGCTACGACTATACGGACGTTTAATAGTTTTACTCAACTACTAAGGTTAAAATAAAGCAAAGCAGCATCAAAAGAAGCAAAGATAGAAAGTACACGAGGGCAACCCGGACAACTGGAGGTATAAATATTTTAAGTCCATTTCTCAGTATTTCTGAGTGTAAGCTGGCATCCTGCAGAGCGGCTCCTGAATAAAATAGGACTCTCCATCCCTCCACCATTATAATAAATTCACAGCTGGGTAACATTACTGCTGCCCACTTAGAAGCCCCCGAGGCCTCAAAATACAGTTTTTAAGTGCTTTCATTTTCATTACTCTAAAAGCAGACATTGTAACTCGCAGGTTGATGTTTGAGGTGAAAGTGCTGAATAGTCCGCAGCGTGACAGTAACGAGGGTTTATACAAATAGGCGAGATCACGCTCAGAAACAGGAGAAGTCGCAATAAAACGAAGATTGTAAAACTGAAATTAACCCCAATAATAAACCACAGAAATTCATTCAGCAAATACCACATTGGTAGACCATGGCAGGACCAAGCGGACTGATTTCCTAAAACCTGAAATGTTTACAGACGCGGCCCCTAAGGCTGTAGGAGAAAACTCACTGCTGTCCGTACACCAGTCCTTTACACCGGGCATACAGCACTGTAAGATGACGGCACAAAACTGCAGCACTGTGTCCCAAGAGGTGTGCAAATCAAAAGGAAATAACTTATTTTTTCCTCCTCTTTCCATGACTAAGGGTGCAACTGTATTAGTGGAGGTTGAAATCCCACAGGACAGACGCCAAGCTTTTTCCACAAATCACATCCACACACTGTAAATTAACTGGCATAATTTAATTAATTGTGCAGATTTTCAATTTGTCGTATGTTAATTTGTACTGGACGAAAAGTGTATTTTGTAGCATAAAGAATCTGTGATAAAATTCTGTACTGAAATCAGCAACAAATTCTGCATCATCTGCTCCCTATCTTTTGCAGAGGAAAGTTGGCAGCGAATCAAATGGATAAAGTTTTACAACTGCAGCAGAACAATTTCTGATGTGAAAAAAACACAGATTTATTGCAGATTGTTCTTCATTGACTTAGAAATAGGAAAGTTAAAATCCGCAATCACGTACCTGTTTCGCAGGGTAGCAACGTTGATGCAAAGTTGGGAGGAGCAGGTAGTTGCATATTTTTAAAAAAATTTAAGAAAATAAAGAAAACCGTTGCCGCTCCCTAGCAGACTGCTTGGTAAAATGCGAATACGGATTTCATATTTTAGGGTGAATTCGGACATCTGGGAGACAAGGTTGCGTATGGATTATGATATACATACTGCACGAGGGTCTCAACCCGAACTTGACAGCCGTAAAAGGATGATATTTGTTGGGTTCAGGTCGGGAGGCCCACAGCCACTCTGTCCATCACGGTCCACATATGGACCGTGTTTCCCAGATATCCAAATTCGTCTCTTGAAGAACAGTGTCTACAGTCCATGGTGGCAACCCCATGACAAAATCTGAGCGTTTTGAGTGTGGATGTCGCTCCAGATTCTGCAAATTTGCTAAGGAAAATTTCTGCAGCAAATCAGACCTGGCTGAACTTCTCCTAAACCTACAGTCAATCAGGCCAGGAAAATTTCTGCTTCATTTTGCCATGAAAGCAACCACAATACACAGTTTTAGATGAATGCTGCTAATGGGTTGATTAAAATGAGCAGGACTTGATTGTTATGTTTGAGCCATTATTGAACGCCTTCCTGACATTGCACAATTATTTTTGTTTTTGATCTTTAAACAAAAGAAAATGTTAATAAAATCTGCCATAAAGTGGATATCAAAACTCTTACAACTACTGGGAACATTGGTAAGCAGAAATCCATTTTCTTGTCTCATAAATTAAAGTATCAGCTCCAGCGAGATGCTTTATTTAGACACGCGCATACATACATTCATACGTCCGCCTCGGTTACCCCTCCTCAGTAAACATGGTTCATTACATTAATCATTGCAAAGTAGCACTTTGTAGCAATCTGTTCTACAAAACTCTCAAACAAGAAAACATGCAAACAATGACAGGAGCAGAACTTTGATACGTTGTGCTTGTGAAGTATTAATCGCTACGTTCCATCTGGAAAAAAAAACACAAAGCCTTTCCCCCCCGTCATTGCTGACAAGTATAATATACTGATTGAAAGCTCTGCATGTCACCAGTGTGTTTGGTGTGCTGCGGGGGTCTTGTTAACAAGTCTGAAAGGAACAGGAGTCTAAATAAAGGGGTTCCTCCAGAAGAACAATATGTGGCTTCTCTGTTACAAGACTACAGCTCTTAGTGTGCTGGGAATTATGGCTCAGCAAAAATTATAAAGAACGCATGTTGAATGAATTCACAACATCCTAATCAGAGATCCTGAGGACCATTATGCATTTATTTATACCCATCCGATAGAGATATGAGGCCTTCAGTGAATGCAATGTATCCACAAAATAAATGCCACCTTTCCATATGTCCATACCCACTGACCTCTCAGCTCAAGGAGTCACAGAGGAGCGTCTTTGGTTACTGCTTGGTGAAGTGGCTTTACTCGTCATTTAGAAACCCTTCATTTACTTTTCAAAGGAACCCTAACTGTCACAGCATTTACCTGCCTTCAAAACGAGGAAGAAAAAAAAAAATCTGATTTACCTGCTTTTCACTCAGAGATGTGATTTTGGCTTGGAGTTCATGGAGTTGTTTCTTCAAGTCTGCATTCTGAATGGAAGGAAAAAAAAACATGTATAATATACATGCAAATATCTGGATTTATTAGTAAGGCCTCGGGTGGAGCGCAGTCTACGAGTTCCTTCATACATTTCTATCACAGATGCAATTAAAACAGAATGTGGATAAAAAAAATAAGGCAAATTATAACATAAGATTTAAAAATATCCATGACAGACAGCCATTTTATTCCAGTCTTGGTCACGTGAATCCTATTAGCAGTCAATGTCCAGTATGCTGGATAAACTTCTGTGCTGCAAGTGGAGCAGCTACGAGATATCAAGGACTTGCTGCTGCGCCCTAGTACTAGACGGCCACCTCCGACTGCTCATTTTGCGGATGCACAGAGCATTACAAGCATGATTGTGCATAGTAAACAGATAAGGCTACTTTCACACATCAGTTTTTTTCCGTCAGGCAGGATCCGGCTATATTTAGAAAAAACGGATCCGGGAAAATCTACCGCCGGATCCGTTTTTTCCTCATTGACTTAATTAGCGCCGGATCACGCCGTATGGCCTCCCGTTTCGTCAGTTTTTTGCCAGATCCGGCAAAAAGTTTTATTCCGACATCTTGAAAAAACGTCTCTAGCAACGGTTTTTTTGTATGCGGCAAAAAACCCAGACTGTGCCGGCGCTTCCGGCTTTTTGCTACAATGGAAGTCTATGGGTGCCGGATTAGGAAAAAGACGGATCCAGTCACCGGATTCCGTTTTTCCACTCTGAGCATGCCTGGAACTATTCCTATTGCTTTTTTTGGTCTCGCTCTCTTCTCAAGGTTCAAAAGTTCATGACGGATCCGTCTAAACAACTTTTTTTTTTTTTACAATCTGCGCTGGATCCGTCTTTTTTCAACTTTGACGGATTGTGCCTGATTGGAAAAACCTGATGTGTAAAAGAAGCCCAAGACTCTGTTCATATCAGGCATGTAATAATTTTTACTCTCATCAAAATCACCCAGCTTAGTAAAACCAGAGGTACCCCATTGTCTGACAGATCGAGCAGAGTATCACAGATGTGAACAGAGCCCAAAAAGGTTGGATGTTAGAAATTCTGTAGCAGTTTTCAAACTCTGAGTTAGAAGAGGTTAATTAAATTACTCTGCTGCTTTTAGTTTAAGGCCGGGTCAGAAACCAGATTGAGTCCATTAACCATAACTGGATCTATTAGGATAGATTCTGATTCTAAGGCCGGAGTCACACACAACCACAAAAAATCGGTCCGTTTTAGACGGTCGACAATCGGATCAAAATAAAAACATCACACATCCTTCTGGCATCCGATTTTCCTTCAAAGATGCGATTTAATCGCATGTGTGTGTACCTTGTAACATCCGATTTTCATCCGACTTGCGAGATTTTCTCGCAGGCTTGCAAAACTGACATATAATGGATCTAAAAGAATAGTATTTCAATCACAAAAAAAAGAATAGATATATACACATAGAACACACATATATATATATATATATATATATATATATATATATATATATATATACACACATGTCATTGTGACATGTATATATACATATATTTATAGTTCCTAGACTTCTACATACTGTTATAGCCGCTAATTCAATTGCCGGGTTTTGTGAAATCACAGAAGCCGACATGAAATGATACATTGTTTCCACACATTTAACCATGTAATTTCCTGTATTTTGATATTTGTTTAGAACTTACAATTACATGACTGTATTTGTGCAAAATTTCAGTCATGTAGGGGTTAATTAAAGGTGTAATTTCGTTGAAAAAAAATGCGTGGGCTCCCGCTGTATTTTCTCCACCAGACAGACAAAGCAAGCGAGTGGGGGCAGATAATAACAGCCTAGGGAGGGTACATTTTTTGTGCCCCCCCTGGCTACTAACATCTGCCCCCAGACACCCCAGAAAGGGCAAATCTATAATTAGATTCGCCCTTTCTGGCACTTTGCCCGTCTATTCCCATTGCCCTGTAGCGGTGGCGAATGGGTTAATTATCTCACCTTACTGTCACCTTGCTATTGAAAGGTGACCTTAAGGTAGGTTAATAATTGAGAGCTGTCAATTAGACAACTATCAATTATTAATCCTATTGAAGTAAATAAAAAAACACACACTTTAAGAATAAATAATTTTAATGAAATAAAAACACATTTTTTTGACCATATTTTATTTTACACTTAATCCGTGCGAAGCCATTGATCTCCTAAAATAAAGAAAAAAAAATAAAACAACATTATTCTTACCTATTCCGCCGATCTGTCACGTCCCACGCTGTAATCCTTCACAAAGGGTTAACTAGCTTTGAGCCAAGCAGTGCAAGTAATCCTGCATGCTCAGCTCAAAGCTCATGAATGAATAAGTTCCTCTCCTGGCGACAGGAGAGGATGTGTTTCATGAATGAAGCTTAATTGATTGTGTCCACTTTCCCTTTAGGTCAGGTCACTACAGTTAAATTGGCAATAAATCAATTAAGCTCCATTCATGAATCTATTCCTCTACTTTCGCTGGGAGAGGAACTGATTCATTCAGGGGAATGCAGGTCTGAGACAGCATTATTAGCTCTCTGCGACCTGTAACCTGTTAACCCTTTCTGATGGATTACACCGTGGGACCTGACTGTACATCGGATTGGTAAGTATAATTTTGCTTTTTTATTTTATTTTTATTACAGGAAATGGTTTTAGCAGGAAAATAAAATATGGTCAAAAACTGTGTGATTATTTCATTAAACTTATTTTTTATTAAACTGTGTGTGTTTGATTTTTCTTTCATACAATAGGATTAATAATTGATAGTTGTCTAATTGACAGCTCTCAATTATTAACCTACCTTAAGGTCACCTTTCAATAGCAAGGTGACAGTAAGGTGACATTATTAACCCATTCGCCACCGCTACAGGGCAATGGGAATAGACGGCCAAAGTGCCAGAAAGGGCGAATCTAATTATAGATTTGCCCTTTCTGGGGTGTCTGGGGGCAGATGTTAGTAGCCAGGGGGGCACAAAAAATGTACCCTCCCTAGGCTGTTATTATCTGCCCCCACTCGCTTGCTTTGTCTGTCTGGTGGAGAAAATACAGCGGGAGCCCACGCATTTTTTTTCAACGAAATTACACCTTTAATTAACCCCTACATGACTGAAATTTTGCACAAATACAGTCATGTAATTGTAAGTTCTAAACAAATATCAAAATACAGGAAATGACATGGTTAAATGTGTGGAAACAATGTATCATTTCATGTCGGCTTCTGTGATTTCACAAAACCCGGCAATTGAATTAGCGGCTATTACAGTATGTAGAAGAGTAAGAACTATATATATATATATATATATATATATATATATATACACATATATATATATATATATATATGTCACAATTACATATATATATATATATATATATATATATATAATATGTGGATTCTATGTGTGGATATGTATTGATTCGATTCTTTATTAAAGCTGTCAGTGTGCTTTTACAGTATAGGCAGGGATGAATTGCCGGCTTTTCTAAAGGACACCGATGCGATTTAATCGCAAGTCACACATGCGGTCCGTTTGTAATCCGATTTTTCATCGCTCCCATAGACTTGCATTGGCGATTGTCGACCCACAATCGGTGACAGTGGCAGCATGCTGCGATTGCAGACGGACGTTTAAAACAGACCACAAAAAATCTGATACTGGGAGCTGCTCCGTAGATTAACATAGGTCCGACTGCAATGCGATATTTCATCGCATTGCAGTCGTCCGATTTTGTCGCCAGTGTGACGCCGGCCTTAAAAACAAGACGGGCAAGAAACCTGCAGAAACAGAAGCAATGATGGACACATAAAATTAAACTAAAAGTTCCTTCTCTACTTGAGTCCACAGGGGTCTATATTTACCAATCAGTTTATGTCAGTTTTGTGTTGTAAAGTGACGACAAGTGCCAAATTTGTGCAGGTTGGTGTAACTTGTCACAAAGGCATTGTCAGTCTTACACCAAAGCTTTCTCTAGGACTAATATCTATTGTCATTTTAAGTCCTTTAGGCTGGTTTCACACCAGCATTTGACCGACCTGCGTTGGTCTGCGCACAGCCGCCGCTAAGCTCCGCCCCCGGCCATGCCTCCTCCCGATCGCTCCGCCTATGGGCGCATGACGCTGCGTGCGACCTGCATACCCTATCTTTATCATTGGGTTCGCAGGCCGTACGCAGGTATGCGTTTGCCGCCGCTTGCGTCCTTTTGACGGTGCGCCGAATGCACCGTGTTGCATTTTGGTGCGCTCGGCACACCGTCAAAAGGACGAGGCAAACGCATATGCTAAAGATAGGGTACGCAGGTCGCATGCAGCGTCATGCACCCATAGGCGGAGTGATCGGTAAGAGGAGTGACCTGTAAGAAACGCAGGTCAGTGCAATGCTAGTGTGAAACTAGCCTTAGAAAAGTGTAAGAAGAAAACAGAAAGAAAAAACAAAACCGATGTGGATACAGACCCTTCAATATTTTACTACACACTTTAAAAAGAGAATTTCAGGAAACGGTGAAAAACAAAAAACCTGAAAAAACAAACAATGAAAATGCATCAAAACTCTGGGGAAGATGTCTTGAAAAAGCAAAGAGCGCCAGAATTCAGCATAATTTGCACAACAACACTGGTCTCAGACTCATCAAGATCAGTGATTTTCTCGCTGGTCTTGATAAGGGGCATCAAGGAGTCAGATTTTACAGATTCATTAAGAGATGCACGCCTTTTGACTGGAGTAAGAAACGTCACAGCGCGTAATGAATTGGAACTTGCTTTCCAAGTTGTTCAAAAATGTTGCGACTTTTCAGAAGAAATTTACACCAGAATTTTGGCAAAATTGTTTTGCTGAATCGGACCCAGTGTCTTTCCTGACAAATACCACTACTAGATAGAATTGTCGGTCCAGGTGCGATCAGACATAACATCGAATCGCATCATGCCAATGTTATGCTATGGTGCCGTGAACATCAGATTTTTTTTCCTTGTACAGAGTTCTTTCCTAGAAAAAATAAATAAAAATTGCTGCATGCCCGAGTAATCAAATCAGATATTTGGATCGCACTCGGCGATGCAAGTCAATGACTCTGTGGAAATCATCAGACCGCGCTCAGATGACATTTGCGTGTAGTTCAATTTCTGTACACTGACACAATAGAGACGATGGAGAAATTTTGTTCTCCATCTTCTCCTCACTGTGGTTCGATTCACTCATCCAAGAAAATTAGATCGCACGGTGCTAACACTCTGATCGATCAGAGTGTCATTTGCATAAGTGGCACAATTCTCTCAGATGTCGTCTGCACCTGCCCTTATGCGTTTTAGACCCTTTCCTTCACCTCGTTTGTTAAAGCAGCTTGAAGTGTAACACTGGTCCTTTTTTTGTGCGCACAACTTCTGCCACAGAGTAAGCCATCTAATAGATGATCTTAGTCTAGTCCAGACAGTCTAACAATGCACAAGATTTACCATATAGAATGAAGCACTGTGACAGATTTGGGGCATGCTCAGACGTATACTCAAAGTTTACACAGTATTGATACATTTGCCTCAATGTGCTTGAAAATCGCTCTAGACAATGAAAAGTAAATAATGTTTATTCTAAGTTTTCTGGTATAAATACACTTCTATAATATAAAATGTTGGTGTTGAATGCAATTTTCATAAAGCACTACACTACTTTTTCGACATATCCAAATAGCGAGCAGTGCTTCAGAGCTATACTTCATGCTCTAACTTCTCAACTTTTTCTGCCTCTTATGATTAGAGGTCTGATCCAGCAGGATCTGACCACGGCGCCAAACTCACTGAACATAGCAAGCGTTGTATCAGGAGAGATGGTGTCAATACACTCCCACTCGTATGGTTTGTGAAGTTGTCCGTTATCCCAATTCATGTCATGTAAAGGAATTAACACATTTCACATAGCATTTCAATTAGCAACACACCGTAATACAGAGGACAAAGAATTTTAAATTAGAAGTTTTACCTGTGGGTCTTGCTTCATTTGAGCAACCAATTTCTGACGAAAAGAGAGAGAAAAAAAAAGTCATTTTTTCATGATAAAAGACATTTTATGCTGACATTTTCTTACAGAATACATTTCAGCAATTTGTACTTTTCTGTATCAGTGGAGGTTTTAACAAGTTTGGTCTATATGTGACTTATTCGGGTTCAGTTGTGTAGTCCGGTTTCCTTAATTTTGCACTATTAAAACTTAAAAGGCTTTTCCCCAAAATACAGAATTGGTGTTGCCTATATAAATGGATTTTCCTTAACCTTCATGAACAATTCCACATCTGACATACAACAGGAAATAAAACGGGGCAGACGAAAGACAAATCAGAACAAAACTAAAAAATGAAGCCGGCCGGCAGAAGCAAATGTGCAGCTTTCCTGAACGATACTAAGCTCAGATTAACCTAGATTTAATATATTTTATTTTGCATCTTAAGAAGTTTCACCCGCGACTTCATGATTTTTTTTGATGTTCATTTTATTTTTATTTTAAAGATTGCATTATATTTGATGACAATAAATGGAGTAATAGAAACTCAATTAAAGAGTTATAGCTAGGCTTTTCTTCACGAGGGCAAAGATTTAAAGAGGTATTCACATCACAACAAGTGATACCAGTTCTGATAAATTGGTCAGGAGAATGAAGGGGCAGCCGAGCTGATTCAGCACAGTATCCCATTCACAGATTTTCAATGCAGAGCAGCGCTCTTGGACACTCATTCTGCAGGGAACTGCAGCACAGTTCCACTTCCACACTATTTAATGAAGCCGGCCCCAGTTTCCTGCATGGCCGGGTGACCCGTGAGCCACTAGGCATATCAAAATAGCGACAGAAAAGATGTAGCTGACTCAGAGTTGCAGTCCCTTTATTTGTAAATTCTGTGGCAATCCCAGAAGTGTTACATAATAATAATAAATCTTTTTATTTATATAGCGCCAACATACTTTGCAGCGCTTTACAGTTTGCACACATTATCATCACTATCCCCGATAGGGAATATAGATTGTGAGCCCCATCAGTATGTCTTTGGAGTGTGGGAGGAAACCCACGCAAACATGGGGAGAACATACAAGGCTGCAGTGCTAACTACTGAGCCACCATACCCCCTTTATAAAAATAATAGCCCACTAAATTCCCAAGTCCACTGCCAAAGCACAGTGTCTTCTTGGCATCTGTGTAAATGCCTGCCAGCCCCCACTCTTCATAAGTAAGCCTTGCAACAGGTTTATAACATTTGTTGTTCTGAAAAATAAGTTCAGTAAAATAAAAAATAAATAAAAAGTTACGAAAAACAAGTTGCTGAGGATCGATCTGCAGGATTCTGGTTCAGCGACCAAGCCTATTAATCTGTGGCCGATGGACGGGAGCTCTGTGTAAGATCTCAACTTCTTTTTTGATTAGCCGGCAGTCAAGATGGAGACGCCATTGCTGTGGCATGAAACACATGCGACGTCGTGCCAGCCTGGCTAGTCAAAAGGCGAGCCTGGGATGCTGTCAGGTAGCAGGAGTTATTCGTGGCCACTGGCTGGACAGGGTTGTACAGAACTATTTGCACCAACTCTAGCTACGTTTTTTTAATTTTTTTTTTCTTTGCGTTCATCCACCATAATTATGCTTTGATTAATGAAATAAGTCCTAGATCCAGAGTTTTATTGGATAGGCACAAAATTATGAAATGTATTTGCTTAACATTGGTATTTTATTTTAATGTGGTGTACACGTGCAAACTACCTCAGCAAGTAACATCAATAGGCATCAACTCTCTAACGGGAAGGAGACAGTGGGTAAAGTGCATCACGCACTGCCATTGGGCTGCCCTGTGACTGACAGCCTCGTTATCCAGTCACAATATTCATTATGTAAGAAGGAAGTGCTGAGTGAGGTCAGAGAAAGTAAGCCTCCGTCTTAAACATCTGCTGCCCAAAACCTTCTGAACTAGTAGAAGCTAAATTCAGGCACAATGGTCAGCAGATTGTGTAATTAGGAGATTACGTCAGATTTTGTGACAATATTCTACTGTGACATCAAAACATCATTAGATATTATTTTTAGAAATAATCACAAAATCTGCACGTTAGAAATATATTTCATAGGGTGCAGTTCCTCGTTGTATCCTGCAGAGGTCACTATTGCACACTGTCAACAGAAAGGTTTAGGCTGATGAAAGCTCTCAATGTATGAAGGCAGCACCAGGGGTTAAAACCAAGTTTGCTGCAAGTTACAGCACAAGTATTAAGTAAAGACCAACATTACTTGTACTTCAAGTATTAGTCTATGTGCATACGTTGCGGATTGTTAGCGTTTTTGCGGCGGTTTTTCGCGGCAAAAACGCTTACCCAACGCAACTTGTTATATCCTATGGGATTCCGCAATGCTGTGCACGTGCTGTGTGTTTTTCCACGGCGGAATCACATCGCCGAAAAATACGCAGCATGCTCATTCTTTTTCCCAAATCGCGGCGATTCCGCCGCCATAGGAGTGCATTGAACCGCTTGGTTTCCTCATGTGGCTATGCCCACCATGCGCAAAGTAAGGCCTCTTTCACACTTCAGTCGTGCGACATCAGTCAAAATCCACCAAAGTGTGAAAAAAGCGGATCCGCCATTTTTTTTTGGCAGATCCGCTTTTTTCCCATTGACTTGCATTAGTGGAGGATTTTGACGGATGGTCGTCCGTTAGGTCCGTTTTTTGACGGATCTGCCAAAATTTCGCGTCTGCCGTTTTTGAAAAACGTCCAATGCAACGTTCGCTCCCATTGAAAATCCATTCAAAATGCCCAGAATACTGTCCGGGGTCTCTGGGTCTCTCTCTCAATCCGCACATGAACCGCTTAGGCCTCTTTCACACTTTAGTGTTTTGGCGTCAGTTAAAATCCGCCAAAGTGTGAAAATAGCAGATCCGCCAGAAAAGGTGAAAAATCGTGCTATTCTCACCTTCCGGCGGCCCCCGCAGCCTTCCTGGTCCTCAGCGACGCTCCCGGCCAATCCCGTTCCCAGGCGTCCTTAGCGACAATGACCCCAGATGATGTAGCATCACGCAAGACCGTTACGTCATCTGGGGTCATTGTCGCTAATGACGCCTGGGAACGGGATTGGCCGGGAGCATCGCTGAAGACCAGGAAGGCTGCAGGGCCGCCGGAAGGTGAGAATATCACGATTTTTTTTTTTTTTATTATTTTAACATTAGATCTTTTTACTATTGATGTGTCATAGGCAGCATCAATAGTAAAAAGTTGCTCACACTTGTCAAACACTATGTGTGACTCGTTTGATCAACCTGTCAATCAGTTTTCCAAGCGATGCTACAGATTGCTTGGAAAACGCTAGCATTCTGCAAGCTAATTACGCTTGCAAAACGCTAGTTTCTGGCGGGAATACGCATACCTATAAAAATGCATATTTCCCGCGGCAGGGAGGTGAGGGATTGCTACGTGTGCACATAGCCTTAAAGCTCAATTTGTCCTCTGCCCAAATGGCCATTCTGATATTCTTTACTGGATGCTGATCTAAAGCCTCATTCAAATGTCTATTTTTAACGGATGTGTCACAAAGTCACGCATTTTTGGAAAAAAAGCAATTTAATGCCACTTTAAAAAGTGGATGGAAAAGTGGGCATGCACTAGGCATTTGGATCAAAAACAGAATTATGAAAAGCAACTTTTTCGAAAGCCACAATGCTTACTACAGTAGGGGGTGTTGCGAAATGCAGAAAACAGCTTTATGTTATATCGAAATATGACCCAAATATGTCAACAGGGCCTAACCGAGGGTCTGAGAATATGTGCATGGTATAAGCAACTGACTTAATGGGAGATAAACCTCAGTACACGGTAGCGGCCAATAATCAATGCACGGAGCCACAGTGTTACATGCTGTATATTGCTTCCAGAAGTTACCAGAGCTGATATAAGCTGATCAGTGGGGTACTGGGAGGACGGACCACCACCGATCTGAGAATTATCTTACAGATATATCGGCAAGATTTATCTTCCTGATAACAGTTTTAATAAATTCAACTTTATGGAGACAAATAGTGAAGCATTCTAACCTGGTGAACTTGAATTTCCACTTTTAGGGCCTCCTGTAGAGTCTGAAGCTCCATTCTCCTTTCTCCAGTTTCCTCCCCTGAATTTCCCAAATCCCACCGCTCTTCCACACGTTGCTCTGCACGGAGTAAAGACTTTTTTCAGGGTCTAAACCTAAAAACACAAGAGAAAAAAAAAATGAAAAGATTATTATTTACAGGTGTAAAAACAACAAAAGAGAATGAGCACAATCGT
Source organism: Oophaga sylvatica (assembly GCA_033576555.1). NCBI lineage: Eukaryota > Metazoa > Chordata > Amphibia > Anura > Dendrobatidae > Oophaga > Oophaga sylvatica. The sequence goes on along the minus strand of JARQOD010000010.1, from coordinate 49,622,130 downwards.
CATTACAATTATGAGATTATTATGGCCTCTAAAGAAAAACAAATACCAGGACTAGATCCTGGAATTAAATGAAGAAATTAGAAACTAATATCACTCAAAGCAAATTTCCACCACTCAGCGATTGTGTGAAGGATCACAGCGTCACTGTTCACACCTCATTTTAGCTTTCCACTGTCAATATAATTCAAGGGCATTTCCCAATGTTCCCCTTTGACTGACAGCTGCTACATTCGGTGTTGTACAAGTTATTTACATTTCTTTTATACGTGCACCACTAAGAAGGCAAAGCAGGCTAGTCTTTCTTATACTGTATGCCAAAACTAAACAAACCAATAGAATATCAAAGGGCTTCAAAAGCAAAATCATCAAATTAAGTCCTATAAGCAATACTTTATTATAAAATACCTCAATAGGTAACACCTCAATAAAAACTTTTATTGACACTCAAAAAGAACAAAACAAAACAGTGTATACTATCTAAAAACTCGCGGGGTATCTAGGAGTCCCTAGTGACAGTCTATGCTGTTACCTGCCCAACAGCGGAGGTTGACACCCTAGGGGGGAGCGTTGTGGCGCCCCCGCTCCACGATGGCTATCCCTGGTGCCCCTGTACAACCCAAGGGGCACAGATAGTATACACTGTTTTGTTTTGTTCTTTTTGAGTGTCAAAAGTTTTTCTTGAGGTGTTACCTATTGAGGTATTTTATAATAAAGTATTGCTTATAGGACTTAATTTGATGATTTTGCTTATACTGTATGCCATAAATACGGTCTGGCATCTCATTGCGTATGATCAGAATTAGGCCTCATTCAAATGTTCATGATTCACATTGTATATTCCTTTTTTGTTCTTCCCATATAGACTGTAATTGGAATGGGCTCATGAAAGACTAGGGGAGTATAATAGACAGTGAAAAATGGGCAGGCCCATTCAGAAAACTAATTGGTACTAATTTGGGCAGGAAACGTGAAAAATATTTAACATCTATAAAAATAGCTGCCGCACCAATCGTGACAACCGAGGAATGATGATAAATCATCCATAATACCAGACCTTTGTGAGGCA
>JARQOD010000010.1:49600436-49620964 GCA_033576555.1 Oophaga sylvatica | reverse complement strand
TATGCTCTGGCTCTCCTGCTGCCTGGGCTTCACCTGCCTGACACTGTGCTCTCCTTCCCTATCTCGCTCATTGCTCTATGTCTGGCCTGGCTACTTCTACTGCCTTGCTCTGGCCTTTCCCTATGCTCTGGCTTCCTGCTGCCTGTGCTCTGCCTTACACTTGCTCTCCTTTCCTATGTCTGGCTCTGCTCTATGGCTGGCCTGGGGTTACACCTGCCTGACCTGTGCTTCCTTCCCTATGTCTGGTCATTGCTAGCCTGGGCCTGGCTACCCTGCTGAGCTGGCTCCTTCCTATGCTCTGCTCATTGCTCTAGCTGGCCTGGGCTTGCCTGCCTGACACTGCTCCCCTTCCCTATGCTCTGCTCATTGCTCTATGGCTGGCCTGGGCTTAACCTGCCTCACTGCTCTTCCCTATCTCTATGGCTCATGCTCTAGGCTGGCCTGGGCTTGCACCTGCCTGACACTGTGCTCTCCTTTCCTGCTCTGCTATTGCTCTGCTGCCTGGCTTGCACCTGCCTGCACTGTCTCTCCTTCCCTATGCTTGGCTCTTGCCTGCTGGCCTGGGCTTACCTGCCTACTTTGCCTCTCCTTCTTGGCCTTGGCTCACGCTGCCTGGCTTCCCTTCCTAACTGTCTTCCTACTAGCTTGGCCTTGCTCTGCTGCCGGCTCACCGCTGCATGTCTCTCCTGCTTCTGTCTGGCTCCTGCTTCCTGCTCATGTGCTCCTTCCCTATCCTGCCTTCCTATGCTGGCGTTCCCTGCGACCTGTGCTTCTCCCTATGCCTGGCTCTTGTGCCTGGCTGCCTGGCTCTCACCTCCTTGCTCTACCCTGCTTCACTACTGTCTCTCCTTCCTAGCTCTGGCTCTTGCTCTATGCTCTGGCTTGCACCCTGCACTGCTTCCTTCCCTATCCTGGCTCATTGCTCTATGGCTGCCTGGCTTCACCTGCCTGACACTGTGCTCTCCTTCCCTATGCTGGCTCATTGCTCTATGGCTGGCCTGGGCTTACACCTGCCTGACACTGTGCTCTCCTTCCCTCTGCTCATTGCTCTATGGCTGGCTGGGCTTCACCTGCCACACTGTCTCCTTCCTAGCTCTGCTCATGCTCTATGGCTGGCTGGCTTACACCGCCTGACACTGTGCTCTCCTTCCCTATCCTGCTTGCTCTATGCGCCTGCTTCACCTGCCTGATGCTCCTCCCTATGCCTGGCTCATTGCCTGGCTGGCCTGCTTCCCCCTACCTGCTCTCTTCCTATGCTCATTGCCTAGCTGGCCTTCCCTGCTGCACTGCTCTTCTGCCTGCTCATGTCATGCTCCTGCTTCACCTGCCTACCTGGCCTTCCCTGCCTCCATTGCTCTTCCTGCTCTCTCCTTAGTTGCTCATGTATGTGCTGGGTCTGCTACACTGTGTTCTCAGTCATGCTCATGGCGGCTCCTGCGCCTGTGCTCTCTCCTAGCTCTGCCTGCTTTGCGCCTGCTCCCTGCGCACGTGCTCTCCAGCTTGGCTATTCTGGCTGCTGGTTCACCGTCATCCTCTCCATGCTCTGCCTATGGTGCGTCTCTAGTGCTTCCTCCTATGCCATGCTATGGCTGCTACTGCCACGTCTTCTCTATCTGCTCTCTCTATGGCGGCTGTCACCGCTACACGTCCCTCATGCTCTTCTCTAGCTGGCGCTTCTGCTCGGTCTTCCATGCCGTTTGCATGTCTGCCTGACCGGCTCTCCTGCATGCTTGCTGCTGCTTACCTGCCGACACGCCCTCTTGCTGCTCATGCCTAGTGGCGGTCACTCGAATGTGTTCCTCCTATGCTGCTTATGCGGCCGCACGCTTCTCCCATCTATGTCATGTGCGGCCCCTCTCATGCTTCCTTCCCTGCCTGGCTATTTTAGGCCTGCTACGCTCTCCTCCTTCATTGTTGGTGCTGTTCCTCCTGACACTGTGTCTCCTCCATGTCATTGCTCTATGGCTGGCCTGGGCTTCACCTGCCTACACTGCTCTCTTCCCTATGCTCTGCTCATTGCTCTATGGCTGGCCTGGGCTTACACCTGCCTGACACTGTGCTCTCCTTTCCCTTGCTCATTGCTCTTGGCTGGCCTGGGCTTCACCTGCCTGACACTGTGCTCTCCTTCCCTATGCTCTGGCTCATTGCTCTATGGCTGGCCTGGCTTACACCTGCTGACACTGTGCTCTCCTTCCCTACTTGCTCATTGCTCTATGGCTGGCCTGGGCTTACACTGCCTGACACTGTGCTCTCCTTCCCTATGCTCTGGCTCATTGCTCTATGGCTGGCCTGGGCTTACACCTGCCTGACACTGTGCTCTCCTTCCCTATGCTCTGGCTCATTGCTCTATGGCTGGCCTGGGCTTACACCTGCCTGACACTGTGCTCTTCTTCCCCTATGCTCTGGCTCATTGCTCTATGGCTGGCCTGGGCTTGCACCTGCCTGACACTGTGCTCTCCTTCCCTATGCTCTGGCTCATTGCTCTATGGCTGGCCTGGGCTTGCACCTGCCTGACACTGTGCTATCCTTTCCCTATGCTCATTGCTCTATGGCTGGCCTGGGCTTGCACCTGCCTGACACTGTGCTCTTCTTCCCCTATGCTCTGGCTCATTGCTCTATGGCTGGCCTGGGCTTACACCTGCCTGACACTGTGCTCTCCTTCCCTATGCTCTGGCTCATTGCTCTATGGCTGGCCTGGGCTTACACCTGCCTGACACTGTGCTCTCCTTTCCCTATGCTCTGGCTCATTGCTCTATGGCTGGCCTGGGCTTGCACCTGCCTGACACTGTGCTCTCCTTCCCTATGCTCTGGCTCATTGCTCTATGGCTGGCCTGGGCTTGCACCTGCCTGTCACTGTGCTCTCCTTCCCTATGCTCTGGCTCATTGCTCTATGGCTGGCCTGGGCTTACACCTGCCTGACACTGTGCTCTCCTTTCCCTATGCTCTGGCTCATTGCTCTATGGCTGGCCTGGGCTTACACCTGCCTGACACTGTGCTCTCCTTCCCCTATGCTCTGGCTCATTGCTCTATGGCTGGCATGGGCTTACACCTGCCTGACACTGTGCTCTCCTTCCCTATGCTCTGGCTCATTGCTCTATGGCTGGCCTGGGCTTACACCTGCCTGACACTGCTCTCCTTCCCTATGCTCTGGCTCATTGCTCTATGGCTGGCCTGGGCTTACACCTGCCTGACACTGTGCTCTCCTTCCCTATGCTCTGGCTCATTGCTCTATGGCTGGCCTGGGCTTACACCTGCCTGACACTGTGCTCTCCTTTCCCTATGCTCTGGCTCATTGCTCTATGGCTGGCCTGGGCTTACACCTGCCTGACACTGTGCTCTCCTTCCCCTATGCTCTGGCTCATTGCTCTATGGCTGGCCTGGGCTTACACCTGCCTGACACTGTGCTCTCCTTTCCCTATGCTCTGGCTTATTGCTCTATGGCTGGCCTGGGCTTCCACCTGCCTGACACTGTGCTCTTCTTCCCCTATGCTCTGGCTTATTGCTCTATGGCTGGCCTGGGCTTACACCTGCCTGACACTGTGCTCTCCTTCCCTATGCTCTGGCTCATTGCTTTATGGCTGGCCTGGGCTTACACCTGCCTGACACTGTGCTCTCCTTCCCTATGCTCTGGCTTATTGCTCTATGGCTGGCCTGGGCTTACACCTGCCTGACACTGTGCTCTCCTTTCCCTATGCTCTGGCTCATTGCTCTATGGCTGGCCTGGGCTTACACCTGCCTGACACTGTGCTCTCCTTCCCCTATGCTCTGGCTCATTGCTCTATGGCTGGCCTGGGCTTGCACCTGCCTGACACTGTGCTCTCCTTCCCTATGCTCTGGCTCATTGCTCTATGGCTGGCCTGGGCTTACACCTGCCTGACACTGTGCTCTCCTTCCCCTATGCTCTGGCTCATTGCTCTATGGCTGGCCTGGGCTTACACCTGCCTGACACTGTGCTCTCCTTCCCTATGCTCTGGCTCATTGCTCTATGGATGGCCTGGGCTTGCATCTGCCTGACACTGTGCTCTCCTTCCCTATGCTCTGGCTCATTGCTCTATGGCTGGCCTGGGCTTACACCTGCCTGACACTGTGCTCTCCTTCCCCTATGCTCTGGCTCATTGCTCTATGGCTGGCCTGGGCTTACACCTGCCTGACACTGCTCTCCTTTCCCTATGCTCTGGCTCATTGCTCTATGGCTGGCCTGGGCTTACACCTGCCTGACACTGTGCTCTCCTTCCCTATGCTCTGGCTCATTGCTCTATGGCTGGCCTGGGCTTACACCTGCCTGACACTGTGCTCTCCTTCCCCTATGCTCTGGCTCATTGCTCTATGGCTGGCCTGGGCTTACACCTGCCTGACACTGTGCTCTCCTTCCCTATGCTCTGGCTCATTGCTCTATGGCTGGCCTGGGCTTACACCTGCCTGACACTGTGCTCTCCTTCCCTATGCTCTGGCTCATTGCTCTATGGCTGGCCTGGGCTTACACCTGCCTGACACTGCTCTCCTTCCCTATGCTCTGGCTCATTGCTCTATGGCTGGCCTGGGCTTACACCTGCCTGACACTGTGCTCTCCTTCCCCTATGCTCATTGCTCTATGGCTGACCTGGGCTTGCACCTGCCTGACACTGTGCTCTTCTTTCCCTATGCTCTGGCTCATTGCTCTATGGCTGGCCTGGGCTTACACCTGCCTGACACTGTGCTCTCCTTCCCTATTCTCTGGCTCATTGCTCTATGGCTGGCCTGGGCTTACACCTGCCTGACACTGTGCTCTCCTTCCCTATTCTCTGGCTCATTGCTCTATGGCTGGCCTGGGCTTACACCTGCCTGACACTGTGCTCTCCTTTCCCTATGCTCATTGCTCTATGGCTGACCTGGGCTTGCACCTGCCTGACACTGTGCTCTTCTTTCCCTATGCTCTGGCTCATTGCTCTATGGCTGGCCTGGGCTTACACCTGCCTGACACTGTGCTCTCCTTCCCTATTCTCTGGCTCATTGCTCTATGGCTGGCCTGGGCTTACACCTGCCTGACACTGTGCTCTCCTTCCCTATGCTCTGGCTCATTGCTCTATGGCTGGCCTGGGCTTACACCTGCCTGACACTGTGCTCTCCTTTCCCTATGCTCTGGCTCATTGCTCTATGGCTGGCCTGGGCTTGCTGCTCCAGTGCTGGGAGAGGGAATCCCGCAGGGTGAGAGGGAGGGAGAGGCTGTGTATAAGCCATGGGCTGAGGGCTACTGTGGGAGTCACAGGATGCAATGGAGAGGACTAGAACTTGTGCAGCTTCTAATGATTGATAAAGCAAAGCAGACACATCGCAGCCAGGCCAAGACACACACAGAGACGTACCATTATTTATTAACATCACTTGTGACTCTGCTCCATGTTCATCATATTAATTTGAAGGAGATTTTTTTTTTTTTTTAGGATCCACTTAGGAATTTTAATCTCTTCCGTGCACATTTCGGTGCCGGAATGAGGTGATCCATAAATTATACAGACTATTTTATACAATCTGGCGTCAATTCTATCTTGTGGATTTAAGGGATCAGATCGTTTTATATGATTGTCTAGTATTTGTACCAGAGGTAAAGCTAAGCTTTTCCTTCCGCAGGGTGAGACTGGCCTAGTAGAGTATCAGAGGGAAATTCACTGGATCCAGGCTCTGACAAAGTCATGCACGCCGAAGGTTCAGCAGAGGACAGTGCCATTTGGAGGTGACTTTAAAGAATTCACATGCCACAAAGTTCGATTTCAAAATATACTCCAGAGCTGCATTCACTATTCTGCAGGTGCAGTCACTGTGTACATACATTACATTACTGATCCTGAGTTATATCCTGTATTATACCCCAGAGCTGCACTCACTATTCTGCTGGTGCAGTCACTGTGTACATACATTACATTACTGATCCTGGGTTATATCCTGTATTATACTCCAGAGCTGCACTCACTATTCTGCTGGTGCAGTCACTGTGTACATACATTACATTACTGATCCTGAGTTACATCAGTATTATACTCCAGAGCTGCATTCACTATTCTGCAGGTGCAGTCACTGTGTACATACATTACATTACTGATCCTGAGTTACATCCTGTATTATACTCCAGAGCTGCACTCACTATTCTGCTGGTGCAGTCACTGTGTACATACATTACATTACTGATCCTGGGTTATATCCTGTATTATACTCCAGAGCTGCACTCACTATTCTGCTGGTGCAGTCACTGTGTACATACATTACATTACTGATCCTGAGTTACCTCCTGTATTATACTCCAGAGCTGCACTCACTATTCTGCTGGTGCAGTCACTGTGTACATACATTACATTACTGATCCTGAGTTACATCCTGTATTATACTCCAGAGCTGCACTCACTATTCTGCAGGTGCAGTCACTGTGTACATACATTACATTACTGATCCTGAGTTATATCCTGTATTATACTCCAGAGCTGCACTCACTATTCTGCAGGTGCAGTCACTGTGTACATACATTACATTACTGATCCTGAGTTAAGTCCTGTATTATACTCCAGAGCTGCACTCACTATTCTGCTGGTGCAGTCACTGTGTACATACATTACATTACTGATCCTGAGTTACATCCTGTATTATACTCCAGAGCTGCACTCACTATTCTGCAGGTGCAGTCACTGTGTACATACATTACATTACTGATCCTGAGTTACATCCTGTATTATACTCCAGAGCTGCACTCACTATTCTGCAGGTGCAGTCACTGTGTACATACATTACATTACTGATCCTGAGTTACATCCTGTATTATACTCCAGAGCTGCACTCACTATTCTGCTGGTGCAGTCACTGTGTACATACATTACATTCCTGATCCTGAGTTACATCCTGTATTATACCCCAGAGCTGCACTCACTATTCTGCAGGTGCAGTCACTGTGTACATACATTACATTACTGATCCTGAGTTACATCCTGTATTATACTCCAGAGCTGCACTCACTATTCTGCAGGTGCAGTCACTGTGTACATACATTACATTACTGATCCTGAGTTACATCCTGTATTATACTCCAGAGCTGCACTCACTGTTCTGCTGGTGCAGTCACTGTGTACATACATTACTGATCCTGAGTTACATCCTGTATTATACTCCAGAGCTGCACTCACTATTCTGCTGGTGCAGTCACTGTATACATACATTACATTACTGATCCTGAGTTACATCCTGTATTATACTCCAGAGCTGCACTCACTGTTCTGCTGGTGCAGTCACTGTGTACATACATTACTGATCCTGAGTTACTCCTGTATTATACCCAGAGCTGCACTCACTATTCTGCTGGTGCAGTCACTGTGTACATACATTACATTAGTGATCCTGAGTTACATCCTGTATTATACTCCAGAGCTGCACTCACTATTCTGCTGGTGTAGTCACTGTGTACATACATTACATTACTGATCCTGAGTTACCTCCTGTATTATAACTCCAGAGCTGCACTCACTATTCTGCTGGTGCAGTCACTGTGTACATACATTACATTACTGATCCTGAGTTGCCTCCTGTATTATACCCAGAGCTGCACTCACTATTCTTCTGGTGCAGTCACTGTGTACACACATTACATTACTGATCCTTAGTTACATCCTGTGTTATACCCAGAGCTGCACTCACTGTTCTGCTGGTGCAGTCACTGTGTACATACATTATTGATCCGAGTCACATCCTGTATTATACTCCAGAGCTGCACTCACTATTCTGCTGGTGCAGTCACTGTGTACATACATTACTGATCCTGAGTTACATCCTGTATTATACTCCAGAGCTGCACTCACTATTCTGCTGGTGCAGTCACTGTGTACATACATTACATTACTGATCCTGAGTTACCTCCTGTATTATACTCCAGAGCTGCACTCACTATTCTGCTGGTGCAGTCACTGTGTACATAATACATTACTGATCCTGAGTTACATCCTGTATTATACTCCAGAGCTGCACTCACTATTCTGCTGGTGCAGTCACTGTGTACATACATTACATTACTGATCCTGAGTTATCCTGTATTATACCCAGAGCTGCACTCACTATTCTGCTGGTGCAGTCACTGTGTACTACATTACATTACTGATCCTGAGTTACATCCTGTATTATATCCAGAGCTGCACTCACTATTCTGCTGGTGCAGTCACTGTGTACATACATTTACTGATCCTGAGTTACATCTGTATTATACTCCAGAGCTGCACTCACTATTCTGCTGGTGCAGTCACGTGTACATACATTACATTACTGATCCTGATTACTCCTGTATTATACTCCAAGTGCACTCACTATTCTGCTGGTGCAGTCACTGTGTACATACATTAATTACTGATCCTGATTACATCCTGTATTATATCCAAGCTGCACTCACTATTCTGCTGGTGCAGTCACTGTGTACATACATTACTGATCTGAGTTACATCCTGTATTATACCCAGAGCTGCACTCACTATTCTGCTGGTGCAGTCACTGGTACAACATTACATTACTGATCCTGAGTTACTCCTGTATTATACTCCAGAGCTGCATCACTATTTGCTGGTGCAGTCACTGTGTACATACATTACATTACTGATCCTTAGTACATCCTGTATATACTCCAGACTGCATCACTATTCGCTGGTGCAGTCACTGTAACATACATTACATTACTGATCCTGAGTTACATCCTTATTAACTCCAGAGCTGCACTCACTATTCTGCTGGTGCAGTCACTGTGTACATACATTACATTACTGATCCTGAGTTACATCCTGTATTATACTCCAGAGCTGCACTCACTATTCTGCTGGTATTGTCTCCAGTGATGGCTAAATACTGTATATAAGATAAACAGGTAAACTATTTCTATCATGGGAGCAGTAATGTAATCAGTCACTTTATAGATTTGTCCCTTTTCAGAAAAGATTTCCTATAATTTTCCAAAGAATTTAAAAAAAATAACATTGACCGCCCTGCAGACAAGTGAGCTCAGCGGTGCGGAGCGTGTTGTGCGCTGTACACGGGCAGATCCGCTGATCCCACCTTTCTGTCTGTGATGTCCGTGCAGCAGACATCAACAGACACGGGGAGTAGCGGCAGAGACCCAGCGCTGGACCCCATCATGGTATGTGAAGCACATTTATTTATTTTTTTCCTACTTAAGGATCTTATAGGAAAAACCTTTGTGAAATGGGACAACCCCTTTAATATGGCACTTATTATTATGGCATTCAGATGGCTTATTATTAGATACTACTGATGGATCCATTCTGGCAGCTGGGCTTATACTCTGTATGGCGACCACCACCTATCAGGAGTCTATAATGCACCGGAGATTTTCCAGTTATTACAGAGGCCCTATGATATGTAAGCAGGCTGCACAGCGGCGTCACATGAGCAGGACGGACTATTTTCCTCGTTACATGACTATGTGGCACTAATAGATGAACCTCCGGTAATCACATATACAGCAAACATATAAAATCTGCTGATTCACCTCTATTCAGTCTTGCTGTACAGCACTGCGGAATATGTCGGCGCTATATAATGTTTATTATTATTATTGCTGGGATCTGCTATTACACCCTTCACAATAGCTCATCGTGCCGCGGTTGCTCTGTGCCGCCATATGTTCATTCTGACTTACCGCTAGGATCACCTACTGTACCTACCATCTCGGTGTGCCCCCTCCACCAGCACGCATGCCCAGACCTTCCCATAGATGCCAGCTGGCCAGAGTTTGCTGGGACTGTTCTCATTCTTTAATGGGACAGTCCTGGGGGGATTAGGCAGAACTGAGGTGGGACCAAAATGTCTCTAAACAAAGATAGAACCATTGCACAATTCTTGATAAATCCCTCCCTGTGATCTTTCTCTGAGTAGGCATCATCCACCAGTCGCCTTTTTTGACTGATGAAAATCTATGCATATATTCAGAAAATATGGCTGCTGACCTCACAATGCAGAAATCGACCCGGCTCTCTGCATATTTTTGTGACATTGAATAATTGGATATTTTGTCTGCTCCTAAAAATTCCCTTGGGGGGTAAAAGCTGCAACAATGAAACTTGTGGGAATTCACTTGACTACTCTATCTGCTGGTTAATGAATGGCAGATTTATGGGGCAGCCCCGGGCCCCAGCACAGATTCTCCTGCAGTCTGATGGGTAATGGAGGTGGCCCTACAGATCGGGATCGGTTAGTAACGAGTGGAAGGTGCGCTGCTCTCCAGGAGCGTGCACAGAGCTGGGAGCAGAAGATGACTGAACACTTCCACTAGACATGACACAATGTTCTTGTTTCCAGCTAGCAAAAAAAATAATTCTCCAAGCCTTTATAACTTCACCAAAGAACTAGGCGTGCAACTCTGCGGAGGTCAGATGGGTCGAGGCTTGTGACCGCCCGCTCTCACCGGCAATACCGGCAGGGAATCCCGACGGCGTGCGCAACACACACTGTCAGGATCTGCAGTTACTAAGAGTGACTGCAAACTTTTGTGTTAAGCCTGGACAGCCCCTTTAAGACTGTGTTCTCTGAAGGATTTCCGCTATTTCTTTCAGAATTATTCTAAAACTACTGACAAACGTTGAGGGAAGCCACAGTTCTGTTTTATTTAATCGTTTATTGGCTTAATGTTTCTTTATAATCCCTCAGTTTGGAGATTTCTTAGCTCCCAACCTTTATCCAATGGATGAAACAATACAGAACCCGTTACTTACCAATATTCTAATGGGGAAAATCGGGACATTTAGGCCCAACCCCGGGGACATCTGGTATCGCCCCTGAGCCATCCAGGAATACCCAGGAGTTGCGCTCAGATCAACTTATATTGTGGTCTAGTTTCTGGGACTCTCTCAGGAAACTTGGGACTGTTGGAAATTATGGAACCTCCGATCTTGAGCTTTTTCAGCAGTGCACAGAGAACGTCTTGATGACCATGACTGGTGATATCATTGGGATGATGAATGAGCTCTTGGAAAGTACCTATCTATTACTCAGACTACAGGGCTCGTACTGTCTCTTCTAGGAAGCCTTGCATACTGTACATTTTACTCTACTGATCGGTTATGTGTATTATCCCCATATTTCTACACCATTGGTCATGTTATATAACCGTGTTTATTATCTCTGTCCCCTAGAAGTGAGTCCAGTAGAGCGAGGAGCATCACGATTCTGCTCCAGGCAGCGACTTCATAGTATGAGATGGAAGCTAAGAAAAGTCACCTTGTAGGTGGAATATAATGTAAGTACATCAGCTGTTTATGACTTGTATGTATTGTATTGTCTGCAATGGTAAGTCAGCAGGAAGAACGGTTCCCATCAAACCAAGCAGTACATATGGATTTTTAAGCATTATATGAATATATCTGGAATAATGCACACAGTGATGTCACAGTACATGGATAATAAACACAGTGATGTCACAGTGCAGTGATAATGCACACAGTGATGCCACATTACAGGGATAATGCACACAGTGATGCCACATTACAGGGATAATGCACACAGTGATGCCACATTACAGGGATAATGCACACAGTTATGTCACAGTACAGGGATGATGCCACAGTACTGGGATAATGCACACAGTGATGTCACAGTACAGGGATAATACACACAGTGATGTCACAATACAGGGATAATGCACACAGTGATGTCACAGTACAGGGATAATACACAGTGATGTCACAATACAGGGATAATACAGTGATGTCACAGTACAGGGATAATACACATAGTGATGTCACAGTACAGGGTAATACACACAGTGATGTCACAGTACAGGGATAATACACAGTGATGTCACAGTACAGGAATATTGCACACAGTGATGTCACAGTACAGGGATAATACACAGTGATGTCAAAGTACAGGGATAATAGTAGCAGCATCAAAGTGATGTCACAGTACAAGGATAATGCACACAGTGATGTCAGTACAGGGATAATTCACACAGTGATGTCAGTACAGGGATAATACACACAGTGGATGGTCAAGTGATCACAGGGATAATGCACACAGTGATGTCAGTACAGGGATAATGCACACAGTGATGTCAGTACAGGGATAATACACAGTGAAATTGGAGCACCCCTTTAAAGTTATACCCAGAGATGAACATTAGGACCCCCTCTTATCCCCAAAACATGGCTCTGAAAAGATTATTGGAGTAAAGGTTTAGCATGCGCATCTGCTGGGGTAGCTCAGCGCTGAGCTCGGCATTCTCCAGCTGTCCCATCGAGAATGGAGCAGAGGTGTCCATGCTCAACCTCTACTCCATTTAGAAGGGGGCTCTTCCTAAACTCCGTCCCTTTCAGCCCAGGGCTGCCTCAAATTTGCAATTATGCATGTGTGCAAGGAACGGCCCTTATGTTACGTCATATCTCCAATGCTCCAAGCCATAACTACTCCATCAACGTTTTCTTCTCTGCATTGATATTCATTATTCAGCGTTTGGGTTGATCCAAGGACTTTGTTTATGCCCAGAGAAAATTCATGAAAATGAGAGATATGGAAATCTCCATCATATCAGTAACATTCAGAATTGTTTTCCTGCATTTATTTGTCACATCATTTGGTCCCATAGCTCCTTAAGTGGCTGTCTGAGTTTACATGAATACAGCAAACAAAAAAAAAAAAATCTGCATTAATTTATTCTTTAAAACTATTTAGAACTTCTCGTGCTGGATTAAGCATGGTGCTTATTATCGGTTACCACTGACGCTTTCACGGAGGACCACATCAGATAGTAATCTGAGTACACCATCACACCTGTCTTCTGGATTTATGGGCTCTATGACATTAGTTATACAAATTTATAGCAATCTAACTAAATATCATGAACTAGTTAAGGGGCAGGCATATTTATTAGATGAGGCATTAAGTTCACTTGGGACCCCACTTTTCCCCCTTTATCCTGAGAATGGAGTTTTGAGCAAGATCATGGAGAATTACTGATGCAGGACTATGCACGAGAGAGGCGACCGCTGGTGTCTGTGCAGCACCACGCATGTCACATGCAGTCCATTGTGTCTACAAACAGAAGCAGGCCCCTGTGTAAGAGCCGTACATGGGCCTCTGCAGTCCAATAATGTATCTATGACAAAAGCTGTTAGCTGCTTTAGAGGTGGAAGTGGGCCCCCTTACCTCTTGGGCCCCAATGTGGCTGCACATGTCCAATGTTATGTCCACCCTGCTGAATGTGACAAATATTCTTGAATAAAATGTTACAATTATAGAACCTTAATTCATCCACCTGGGGCTCAGACACGGCCTCGCCCTGGCCTCACATCAAGGATAATAGAAAAAATTGGAGTCCAGCTCAACAGGACTGGATTTTCTCTTTTTCAAAAGAAATTATAGCGCATACAAAAGAAAATTTTCATGGTCGACATGACCCAGTCGACGCGTTTCGACTGCACTAAGCAGTCTTACTCATGACTCCGGTCATCAAACAAAGAACTTCTTACATTTTTGTACCAGGAGTGGCATAAGGTCACCCAGAAGCAGTGTGACAGACTGGTGGAAAGCATGCCAAGATGCAAGAAAGCTGCTATTAAAAATCATGGTTATTCCACCAAATATTGATTTCTGAACTCTTCCTGAGTTAAAACATTAGTATTGTTTTTAAATGATTATGAACTTGTTTTCTTAGCATTATTTGAGGTCTGAAAGCACGGCATTTTGTTTTTTTTAATTTTGACCATTTCTCTCTTTCAGAAAAAAAAAAAAAATTTATTGCTTGGAAATTCGGAGACATGTTGTCAGAAGTTTATAGACTAAAAGATCAATTTACATTTTACTCAAAAATATACCTATAAAGAGAAAAATCAATTCTGAATATTTTTCTGACAAAACCTCCACGTTCTCTCGCTGGAGACAATTCGCTTTCTCCGCTCGGCTACCAGTCCTAGAAATATGTCAGAATGTGTCACATATTATCAGGATAACGGAGGAGCTGATACTTTTACATTGGGGGAGGCAGCTGCCCAGTGTGTGGGACAAGTTCAGGATCCCGTTACTTTGACTCCATTTTTTCTTCCTGTCTGCTGCGTTTCCTTCTCTCTTCTGCCGTTTCTTCCTCACTCTATAGATCTTTAGATTACTTTTTATTTTTCCTTCAGTTTATTACTTTTTTTTTCTCCATACCAGCTCGTCTTCTCGCTCTCCGAGTCCTGGTGAAGCAGAAGACGCGATCCATATCCCTTGCGATCAGTGTTAGGTCAATCAGTCACTGGCAGCCTGGGAGCAGTGTAATTCAACTCAGATCTGAGTACGCAGCTGCCAAAAAAACATAAAGAAACGGAGAAGAAAATAAGAAAGAAAAAAAATGATCCCTCCGCACTTTGCTCACACATCTGGAGGAAAGATTGCAGGGAGGAGGAGGAGGAGGAAGAAAGCGAATCAATGGCAATGGAGAGATTGGGGTAGAAGCAGATGAGGTGAAGCAAGGGGTAACAAAGCGTATGTGGGGTCGAGCGACCAGTGTTTTTTCATGTGGTTGCATCAGATACGGAACGACAGGCAGAAGTTGTCAGATTAAGTTGCATCGATTAGATTGCACAGACCTGGCGGATATGATCAGTGCTGGCTGCAGCTCTGCATATTTTACGAGCTTTCCTCCTGTCCTGGCAGCCCAGTCCTGCTCTCTCCACATGCCGCTGCAAAGCACAACCACAGAAAATAAGTTGGTTGCTACAATGGATGATGCCAAGAGCGAAAGAATAATATATGGTTACTGTACAGTCGTTAAAAATGTCAAGAAATAGCTATAAAATTGCAACAGATCAAGGAAAATATGGAGCAAATATAGATCTGAAAGAATTGTGTTTTTCATAGAAGTCATGTGGGAGTAACATTATAAGACCATGTATAGTAAAGCGTTACTCTTGAAAGATATTGCACCATAAATAACTGGAGAAATGATAAATGAACCATCGCTGCGGGGTTGATTGCAAGGAAAATATGAGAGAGGGCCAAATCTGCATCCATAAGATGGGTGACTCACTGGGGGTCTGATTGCCAGGAGAATACGAGAGAGGGTGCAAATCTGCATCCATTAGATGGTGACTCGCTGGGGGCTGATTGCCAGGGAATAAGAAAGAGGGCCCAAATCTGCATCCATTAGATAGGTGACTCGCTGGGGACTAATTGCAGGAGAATACGAGAGAGGGGCAAATCTGCATCCATAAGATGGTGACTCCTGGGGGCTGATTGAGAGAATGAGAAAGGGGGCCCAAATCTGCATCCATAAGATGGGTGACTCCTGGGGATCTGATTGTGAGAAGAATGAGAAAGGGGGCCAAATCTGCATCCATAAGATGGGTGACTCGCTGGGGGTCTGATTGCGGAGAATACGAGAAAGGAGGCCCAAATCTGCATCCATAAGATAGGTGACTCACTGGGGTCTGATTGTGGAAGAATAAGAAAGGGGCCCAAATCTGCATCCATAAGATGGGTGACTAGCTGGGGGCTGATTGAGAGAATAGAAGGGGGCCAAATCTGCATCCATAAGATGGGTGACTCACTGGGGCTGATTGTGGAGAGAATGAGAAAGGAGGCCCAAATCTGCATCCATAAGATGGGTGACTCACTGGGGGTCTGATTGTGGAAAGAATGAGAAAGGGGGCCCAATCTGCATCCATAAGATGGGTGACTAGCTGGGGGCTGATTGAGAGAATGGAAAGGAGGCCCAAATCTGCATCCATAAGATGGGTGACTCGCTGGGGGTCTGATTGTGGAGAATGAGAAAGGGGGCCCAAATCTGCATCCATAAGATAGGTGACTCGCTGGGGGTCTGATTGTGGAAAGAATGAGAAAGGGGCCCAAATCTGCATCCATAAGATGGTGACTCGCTGGGGGTATGATTGTGGAGAGAATGAGAAAGGGGGCCCAAATCTGCATCCATAAGATGGGTGACTCACTGGGGTCTGATTGTGGAGAGAATGAGAAAGGGGCCCAAATCTGCATCCATAAGATGGGTGACTCGCTGGGGGTCTGATTGTGGAAGAATGAGAAAGGAGGCCCAAATCTGCATCCATAAGATGGGTGACTCACTGGGGGTCTGATTGTGGAAGAATGAGAAAGGGGCCCAAATCTGCATCCATAAGATAGGTGACTCGCTGGGGGTCTGATTGTGGAAAGAATGAGAAAGGGGGCCCAAATCTGCATCCATAAGATAGGTGACTCCTGGGGTCTGATTGTGGAAAGAATGAGAAAGGGGGCCCAAATCTGCATCCATAAGATGGTGACTCACTGGGGTCTGATTGTGGAAAGAATGAGAAAGGGGGCCCAAATCTGCATCCATAAGATGGTGACTCGCTGGGGGTCTGATTGTGGAAAGAATGAGAAAGGAGGCCCAAATCTGCATCCATAAGATGGGTGACTCGCTGGGGGTCTGATTGTGGAAAGAATGAGAAAGGAGGCCCAAATCTGCATCCATAAGATGGTGACTCGCTGGGGGTCTGATTGTGGAAAGAATGAGAAAGGAGGCCCAAATCTGCATCCATAAGATGGTGACTCGCTGGGGGTCTGATTGTGGAAAGAATGAGAAAGGAGCCCAAATCTGCATCCATAAGATAGGTGACTCCTGGGGGTCTGATTGTGAGAGAATGAGAAAGGAGGCCCAAATCTGCATCCATAAGATGGGTGACTCGCTGGGGGTCTGATTGTGGAAAGAATGAGAAAGGGGGCCCAAATCTGCATCCATAAGATGGTGACTCACTGGGGGTCTGATTGTGGAGAGAATGAGAAAGGGGCCCAAATCTGCATCCATAAGATGGTGACTCCTGGGGGTCTGATTGTGGAGAGAATGAGAAAGGGGCCCAAATCTGCATCCATAAGATAGGTGACTCGCTGGGGGTCTGATTGTGGGGAATGAGAAAGGGGCCCAAATCTACATCCATAAGATGGTGACTCACTGGGGGTCTGATTGTGGAGAGAATGAAGAAAGGGGCCCAAATCTGCATCCATAAGATGGGTGACTCGCTGGGGGTCTGATTGCTGAGGGAATGAGAAAGGGGGCCCAAATCTGCATCCATAAGATGGTGACTCCTGGGGGTCTGATTGTGGAGAGAATGAGAAAGGGGGCCCAAATCTCATCCATAAGATAGGTGACTCGCTGGGGTCTGATTGTGGAGAGAATGAGAAAGGGGCCCAAATCTGCATCCATAAGATGGGTGACTCCTGGGGGTCTGATTGTGGAGAGAATGAGAAAGGGGCCCAAATCTGCATCCATAAGATAGGTGACTCCTGGGGTCTGATTGCTGGAGGAATGAGAAAGGGGCCCAAATCTGCATCCATAAGATGGGTGACTCCTGGGGTCTGATTGTGGAGAGAATGAGAAAGGGGCCCAAATCTGCATCCATAAGATGGTGACTCCTGGGGTCTGATTGTGGAGAGAATGAGAAAGGGGCCCAAATCTGCATCCATAAGATGGTGACTCCTGGGGTCTGATTGTGGAGGAATGAGAAAGGGGGCCCAAATCTGCATCCATAAGATAGGTGACTCACTGGGGTCTGATTGTGGAGAGAATGAGAAAGGGGGCCCAAATCTGCATCCATAAGATGGGTGACTCGCTGGGGTCTGATTGTGAGGAATGAGAAAGGGGCCCAAATCTGCATCCATAAGATGGTGACTCGCTGGGGGTCTGATTGTGGAGAGAATGAGAAAGGGGCCCAAATCTGCATCCATAAGATGGTGACTCGCTGGGGGTCTGATTGTGGAGAGAATGAGAAAGGGGACCCAAATCTGCATCCATAAGATGGTGACTCGCTGGGGGTCTGATTGTGGAGAGAATGAGAAAGGGGCCCAAATCTGCATCCATAAGATGGTGACTCGCTGGGGTCTGATTGTGGAGAGAATGAGAAAGGGGCCCAAATCTGCATCCATAAGATGGGTGACTCGCTGGGGGTCTGATTGTGGAGAGAATGAGAAAGGGGGCCAAATCTGCATCCATAAGATGGGTGACTCCTGGGGTCTGATTGTGGAGAGAATGAGAAAGGGGCCCAAATCTGCATCCATAAGATGGTGACTCACTGGGGTCTGATTGTGGAGAGAATGAGAAAGGGGCCCAAATCTGCATCCATAAGATGGTGACTCCTGGGGGTCTGATTGTGGAGAGAATGAGAAAGGGGCCCAAATCTGCATCCATAAGATGGTGACTCGCTGGGGGTCTGATTGTGGAGAGAATGAGAAAGGGGCCCAAATCTGCATCCATAAGATAGGTGACTCACTGGGGGTCTGATTGTGAGAGAATGAGAAAGGGGGCCCAAATCTGCATCCATAAGATGGTGACTCGCTGGGGGTCTGATTGGAGAGGAATGAGAAAGGGGGCCCAAATCTGCATCCATAAGATGGTGACTCGCTGGGGGTCTGATTGTGGAGAATGAGAAAGGGGGCCCAAATCTGCATCCATAAGATAGGTGACTCGCTGGGGTCTGATTGTGGAGAGAATGAGAAAGGGGGCCCAAATCTGCATCCATAAGATGGGTGATCCTGGGGGTCTGATTGTGGAGAGAATGAGAAAAGGGGCCAAATCTGCATCCATAAGATGGTGACTCATGGGGGTCTGATTGTGGAGAGAATGAGAAAGGGGCCCAAATCTGCATCCATAAGATGGGTGACTCGCTGGGGTCTGATTGTGGAGAGAATGAGAAAGGGCCCAAATCTGCATCCATAAGATAGGTGACTCCTGGGGGTCTGATTGTGGAGAGAATGAGAAAGGGGGCCCAAATCTGCATCCATAAGATGGTGACTACTCTGGGGGTCTGATTGTGGAGAGAATGAGAAAGGGGGCCCAAATCTGCATCCATAAGATAGGTGACTCACTGGGGTCTGATTGTGAGAGGAATGAGAAAGGGGCCCAAATCTGCATCCATAAGATGGGTGACTCGCTGGGGTCTGATTGTGGAGAGAATGAGAAAGGGGGCCCAAATCTGCATCCATAAGATGGGTGACTCGCTGGGGGTCTGATTGTGGAGGAATGAGAAAGGGGCCCAAATCTGCATCCATAAGATGGGTGACTCGCTGGGGGTCTGATTGTGGAGAGAATGAGAAAGGGCCCAAATCTGCATCCATAAGATGGGTGACTCGCTGGGGGTCTGATTGTGGAGAGAATGAGAAAGGGGGCCCAAATCTGCATCCATAAGATGGGTGATCGCTGGGGGTCTGATTGTGGAGAGAATGAGAAAGGGGCCCAAATCTGCATCCATAAGATGGGTGACTCACTGGGGTCTGATTGTGAGAGAATGAGAAAGGGGCCAAATCTGCATCCATAAGATGGGTGACTCCTGGGGGTCTGATTGTGGAGAGAATGAGAAAGGGGCCCAAATCTGCATCCATAAGATGGGTGACTCACTGGGGGTCTGATTGTGGAGAGAATGAGAAAGGAGGCCCAAATCTGCATCCATAAGATGGTGACTCCTGGGGGTCTGATTGTGGAGAGAATGAGAAAGGGGCCCAAATCTGCATCCATAAGATGGGTGACTCCTGGGGGTCTGATTGTGAGGAATGAGAAAGGGCCCAAATCTGCATCCATAAGATAGTGACTCCTGGGGGTCTGATTGTGAGGAATGAGAAGGGGCCCAAATCTGCATCCATAAGATGGGTGACTCGCTGGGGGTCTGATTGTGGAGAGAATGAGAAAGGGGGCCCAAATCTGCATCCATAAGATGGGTGACTCCTGGGGGTCTGATTGTGGAGGAATGAGAAAGGAGGCCCAAATCTGCATCCATAAGATGGGTGACTCCTGGGGGTCTGATTGTGGAGAGAATGAGAAAGGGGGCCCAAATCTGCATCCATAAGATGGTGACTCCTGGGGTCTGATTGCTGGAGGAATGAGAAAGGGGCCCAAATCTGCATCCATAAGATGGGTGACTCACTGGGGGTCTGATGTGGAGAGAATGAGAAAGGGGCCCAAATCTGCATCCATAAGATGGGTGACTCGCTGGGGTCTGATTGTGGAGAGAATGAGAAAGGGGCCAAATCTGCATCCATAAGATGGTGACTCGCTGGGGGTCTGATTGTGGAGAGAATGAGAAAGGGCCCAAATCTGCATCCATAAGATGGTGACTCGCTGGGGTCTGATTGTGGAGGAATGAGAAAGGGGCCCAAATCTGCATCCATAAGATGGGTGACTCGCTGGGGGTCTGATTGTGGAGGAATGAGAAAGGGGCCCAAATCTGCATCCATAAGATGGTGATCGCTGGGGGTCTGATTGTGGAGAGAATGAGAAAGGGGGCCCAAATCTGCATCCATAAGATGGTGACTCACTGGGGGTCTGATTGTCTGAGGAATGAGAGGGGGGCCCCAAAACTGCACCCTTTTGATGGGGGAAATCCTGGGGGTTTTTGATTGGAGGGAAAGGGGAAAAAGGGGGGGGCCCAAAACTGCATCCTTAAAATTGG
Organism: Oophaga sylvatica; assembly: GCA_033576555.1. Lineage (NCBI taxonomy): Eukaryota > Metazoa > Chordata > Amphibia > Anura > Dendrobatidae > Oophaga > Oophaga sylvatica. The sequence continues at coordinate 49,600,553 of JARQOD010000010.1, read as the reverse complement.
GTGACTCCTGGGGGTTTTGAAATTTTGGAGAATGGAAAAGGGGGCCCAAATCTAACCTTAAAATGGGTGACTTGCTGGGGGGGAGGTTATGCGGGTGAAGGAAAGGGGGCCAAAACT
>JARQOD010000010.1:49563957-49600336 GCA_033576555.1 Oophaga sylvatica | reverse complement strand
GCAAGCCCAGGCCAGCCATAGAGCAATGAGCATAGGGAAAGGAGAGCACAGTGTCAGGCAGGTGCAAGCCCAGGCCAGCCATAGAGCAATGAGCCAGAGCATAGGGAAGGAGAGCACAGTGTCAGGCAGGTGCAAGCCCAGGCCAGCCATAGAGCAATGAGCCAGAGCATAGGGGAAGGAGAGCACAGTGTCAGGCAGGTGCAAGCCCAGGCCAGCCATAGAGCAATGAGCCAGAGCATAGGGAAGGAGAGCACAGTGTCAGGCAGGTGTAAGCCCAGGCCAGCCATAGAGCAATGAGCCAGAGCATAGGGAAGGAGAGCAAGTGTCAGGCAGGAGCAAGCCCAGGCCAGCCATAGAGCAATGAGCCAGAGCATAGGGAAGGAGAGCACAGTGTCAGGCAGGTGTAAGCCCAGGCCAGCCATAGAACAATGAGCCAGAGCATAGGGAAGGAGAGCACAGTGTCAGGCAGGTGCAAGCCCAGGCCAGCCATAGAGCAATGAGCATAGGGAAAGGAGAGCACAGTGTCAGGCAGGTGCAAGCCCAGGCCACCATAGAGCAATGACCAGAGCATAGGGAAGGAGAGCACAGTGTCAGGCAGGTGTAAGCCCAGGCCACCATAGAGCAATGAGCCAGAGCATAGGGAAGGAGAGCACAGTGTCAGGCAGGGCAAGCCCAGGCCAGCCATAGAGCAATGAGCCAGAGCATAGGGAAGGAGAGCACAGTGTCAGACAGGAGCAAGCCCAGGCCCGCCATAGAGCAATGAGCCAGAGCATAGGGGAAGGAGAGCACAGTGTCAGCAGGTGCAAGCCCAGGCCCAGCCATAGAGCAATGAGCCAGAGCATAGGGGAAGGAGAGCACAGTGTCAGGCAGGTGCAAGCCCAGGCCAGCCATAGAGCAATGAGCATAGGGAAGGAGAGCACAGTGTCAGGCAGGTGTAAGCCCAGGCCAGCCATAGAGCAATGACAGAGCATAGGGAAGGAGAGCACAGTGTCAGGCAGGTGCAAGCCCAGGCCAGCCATAGAGCAATGAGCCAGAGCATAGGGGAAGGAGAGCACAGTGTCAGGCAGGTGCAAGCCCAGGCCAGCCATAGAGCAATGAGCCAGAGCATAGGGAAGGAGAGCACAGTGTCAGGCAGGTGCAAGCCCAGGCCAGCCATAGAGCAATGAGCCAGAGCATAGGGAAGGAGAGCACAGTGTCAGGCAGGTGCAAGCCCAGGCCAGCCATAGAGCAATGAGCCAGAGCATAGGGAAGGAGAGCACAGTGTCAGGCAGGTGTAAGCCCAGGCCAGCCATAGAGCAATGAGCCAGAGCATAGGGGAAGGAGAGCACAGTGTCAGGCAGGTGAAGCCCAGGCCAGCCATAGAGCAATGAGCCAGAGCATAGGGAAAGGAGAGCACAGTGTCAGGCAGGTGCAAGCCCAGGCCAGCCATAGAGCAATGAGCCAGAGCATAGGGAAAGGAGCACATGCAGTGTCAGGGCAGGTGCAAGCCCAGGCCACCATAGAGCAATGAGCCAGAGCATAGGGAAGGAGAGCCAGTGTCAGGCAGGTGAAGCCCAGGCCAGCCATAGAGCAATGAGCCAGAGCATAGGGAAGGAGAGCACAGTGTCAGGCAGGAGCAAGCCCAGGCCAGCCATAGAGCAATGAGCCAGAGCATAGGGGAAGGAGAGCACAGTGTCAGGCAGGGCAAGCCCAGGCCAGCCATAGAGCAATGAGCCAGAGCATAGGGGAAGGAGAGCACAGTGTCAGGCAGGTGCAAGCCCAGGCCAGCCATAGAGCAATGAGCCAGAGCATAGGGGAAGGAGAGCACAGTGTCAGGCAGGTGAAGCCCAGGCCAGCCATAGAGCAATGAGCATAGGGAAAGGAGAGCACAGTGTCAGGCAGGTGTAAGCCCAGGCCAGCCATAGAGCAATGAGCCAGAGCATAGGGGAAGGAGAGCACAGTGTCAGGCAGGTGTAAGCCCAGGCCAGCCATAGAGCAATGAGCCAGAGCATAGGGAAAGGAGAGCACAGTGTCAGGCAGGTGGACTAAAGCAACAGGAAGCAAACTGGATGCTCAGATGTCTGATCTGCTCATTTCATTGTGTCTTAACTTGTTACAATATACTGTGCAAAGTTCATGAACTGCCATTTACTGACAGCGCAAGCCACGCCGTGATAATGGAGCCATATAGTCATATTACCATAGCTGAGAGCAAAGGAAAACTCCAGGGTGCACATGAAACTAAAACTCTAGATCCATTTTTCTTTTCCATATGTCATCTGGATCCCAGATTACGCCCAGATTAAACGTTCACGGTTCAGTTTTGCATTAACCCTTTAAATAGCGTGCAGCGTCGTCTTTATTTGAAGCCTCCCCCATCTCTCCCCTTAGATTCTGCCTTGCAAATATTTGAGGCTGAATTTAGACGCGAAATCTAGATTTATTAATGTCCATGAGCAGTAATCACGCTTGCTTGTAATCATGCTTGCTCATATCATGCCTCCCGGACGCAGCCAAACTGTTTTGAATTTGGGGGGGGTTGTCCTGGGAGATCAGCAGCATGTCCTACTTTTAGTAGTACCTCCATCCATACAGTGTGGGGGCATCAAACTGTACCGGGGGCTTTGAGGGCATCATATTGTGTGGGGAGCACTGTAGAAACATCATAACAAAGACCAAAAACTCGACAGTTTCCACATATATAAAACCATACAGAAAAAGTAGAAGAAATGCCAAAAGTGTAATGTAAGGTAGTAAATGAAAATTCTGCAGGGAAAGTAACAGATACATGTAAACCAGTACTGTTATATGGTGCAGATAGCAGGGAGATCAAGACAAAATCTGGGTTGGACAAACACCTAAGCTAAAATGGTTCCAAACAGATATGAGCCCTACTTCATCCAACGTGCATTTTCCTTCGAGGTTTTGGTCCTTCTTACAATTTTTTTGTATACAGTTCAGACCAAAAGTTTGGACACATCTTCTCATTCAAAAAATTGTTTTGTATTTTCATGACTATGAAAATTGTAGAATCACACTGAAGGCATCAAAACTATGAATTATCACATGTGGAATTATACTTTACACTTTACAAAAAAGTGTGAAACAACTGAAAATATGTCTTATATTCTAGGTTCTTCAAAGTAGCCACCTTTAGCTTTGATTACTGCTTTGCACGCAGAAAAGGTGAAGGATGGACTCTACATGCCTGGTTCCTACCGTGAAGCATGGAGGAGGAGGTGTGATGGTGTGGGGGTGCTTTACTGGTGACACTGTTGGGGATTTATTCAAAATTGAAGCGGTGAGCGGTCCAGCTCACCCCAAACCATCTCGATTGGGTTCAGGTCTGGTGAGTGTGGAGGCCAGGTCATCTGGCGTAGCACCCCAACACTCTCCTTCTTGGTCAAATAGCCCTTACACAGCCTGGAGGTGTTTGGGGTCATTGTCCTGTTGAAAAATAAATGATGGTCCAACTAAACGCAAACCGGATGGAATAGCATGCCGCTGCAAGATGCTGTGGTAGCCATGCTGGTTCAGTATGCCTTCAATTTTGAATAAATCCCCAACAGTGTCACCAGCAAAGCACCCCCACACATCACACCTCCTCCTCCATGCTTCACGGTGGGAACCAGGCATGTAGAGTCCATCCGTTCACCTTTTCTGCGTGCAAAGCAGTTGTCAGGATCCCGTCTGGGTTGGAGCCGATGTTACTGCAAACACTAGGGGAAGCAGAGGCAGGTAACGTAGTCAGGTGGCAGCCGAAGGTCGGTACACAGGAAAGGCAGTTCGGTAGCAGAGGAGCAGGCAGATAACGTAGTCAGGTGGCAGGCCGAGGTCAGTTCACAGGAGAGCAGTGTTTGTAGCAGCAGGAACAGCAGGAGAAAGAGCTTGACTAAAGGCTGGAAGCACAATAATCTCGCAATGACACACCCACAGGGCCAGGTTTATATAGGGCGTGTAATTGGCAATCAGAGGCCAAACGAGAGAGCACTGGGTGAAGCCGATCAGGAACAACAGTCAATGGTATCCGGGTTCAGCAAGGAACTTTGTAGCCAGCAGAATAGCTCAGATGGTAGAGCTGCTGGCTGGGTTCGATCTCTGACAGCAGTAATCAAAGCAAAAGGTGGCTACTGTGAAGAACCTAGAATATAAGACATATTTTCAGTTGTTTCACACTTTTTTGTAAAGTGTAATGTATAATTCCACATGTGATAATTCATAGTTTTGATGCCTTCAGTGTGATTCTACAATGTTCATAGCCATGAAAATACAGAAAAATCTTTGAATGAGAAGGTGTGTCCAAACTTTTGGTCTGTACTGTACATGAATGTTATTTTTTTAGTTCCAGGTGCAGATTGTGATTTTATCTCATATATTCTTGACTTCTGGCACTTTTATTGCATTTTGTTATATCGTTTTCAATAAAGATTGTATTTATGTATTTTATCTTCCAATCCATCTGGTCCTTTTCTCTTGATGACTTGTTGTGGCCTCATACTTTAGAGACCTTTCTCACACTCGCGGTGCCATCAGATATGTAATAGAAGTTCACAGAGAGACACAGAGCACACGGTGCTCAGTGTTTGCTGGATAGCAGGCTGTATAGTCGTATCATGCAACCATGCAGCCTGCCATCTACATGTAGCAGATTTAGAACAGTCGTGGGACAAATGGATTGGCAGCATCTCTGCGAAAAGGTGAGGAATATTGTTGTTTATTTTTTTAAACTCTTTTGCAGATGACGAGGGGATCAGGGGAATTGGCGAGGTCGTAAGTATGGTTTAATTAAGATTATTAAAGGAGTCTGTGTCATCCTTTCAATTAAATGGCTTTTTTCTCGGTGTCTTTGTTTTCCTGCAATGTGACTATGGGGTTTGTAATGGGGGTGTCTTATTGACGCCTCTCCATTACTAACCTCAGGGCTTGATGTCACCTGACAATACAAAGGTGACATCAACCCCCCCACTTGCCACCACAACAGGGCAAGTGGGAAGAGCGAGGCTAAGTGCCAGAACTGGCGTATCTTAAAGTTGCGCCTTTTCTGGGACAGCTGGGAGCTGATATTTTTAGCCTGGAGGCCAGTATCCATGGCCCCTTCCTTGGCTATTAATATCAGCCCGCAGCTGTCTGCATAGCCTTTGCTGTTTATAAATTATAGGAGGACCCTACATAATTTCTTTTTAGAGTCCCCCATTCTAATAGCCAGTAAAGGCCAAGTATACAGTTGTGAGCTGATATTAATAGCCTGGGAAGCTCCTTGGGTATTACCCCCTTTCCAGGCTATAAACATCGGCCCCCAGCCGTCGGCATTGGCTCCGACGCAATTTTTTTAACCAGCAGAGGGAAAGACATTTTTTTCCAAAAAATAATCTTTTATTCATTAAATACATGTACAATAAGCTTCACACACACACTGTACTAATTGTATTTGTCACTGACATTTATATATCTATCTATTCTATTTGTATATACTGTGTGTAATCCATGTCTTCTATCCTGTCGGCTTCTGCAGTGATTTTACAGTACACGGCAGATGAATTGCCAGCATTTCGGCTTTTCACCAGTGCGTAAAAATCAGACAGCACTCGCATGGTCCGAGGGCTGTGCGATTTTTTTCTCACACCCATAGGCTTGCATTGGCGAGTCTCAGACGGGTCTCTCTGACAAACGCCCGAGCAAATAAACTGATGTGAGCTGCCCCATAAATTAACACTGGGCCGAGTGCTATGCAATGTTTTCTCGCATAGCATTTGCCCGTATTCTACGCTAGTATGACGCCGACCTAACAATGTTAAATTGATGTTTAGAATTTCATACGTACTTATGAAGCGGTTTCATTATTTAGGACAGATAATTTAGGCTCAGCTGATTTAAGTTTCCACTCATCTTACTGTGCAGAGATCTCACCTGTTGGGAGGCGTTTTTGTGGTCTTGCCTGTTCCCTATTTACATGATATTCTATGTAGAATAGTTAGTTAAGGCGTTTACATAATGAGATGCTTCCGGTAAGTGAGTCAGTGTGTGGCTGAAGCCAAATGGAAGGCAGAAACCACATGGAAGGCAGAAGCCACATGAAGGCAGAAGCCACATGGAAGGCAGAAGCTCCCTGTGCTAAGCAGAGAATGAAGTAGTTCTCAACAATGAGTCCTGAGAAAAGGGAGCTATAAAGGAGTCTGTAAAGAATACTTAAAGAAAACAATAGTTTCAGAAAGATTCAACTCAGCCTTTGTAAGACGTGTGGGAGTAGGTTGCACACAAAGGGAGCATGTATGTTGGTGTTTTGAATGCTGCTGCCTTGTGGGCTGTGTGGTGATGTATTTGTATTATGTTGGACGTTGAGTCATTGTCTCTCTTGTTTTCAGCATCACTACCATGCCATGGCTTCAGGGATGGAACACCAGCAGCAGCGTGGTCTTTGTAGGAGCTTGATGTCCAGGTAGGTGGGTAGTGCGCTGGCACTGAAGTGCTGCTCTACACACCAGCAGCAGCGTGGTCTTTGTAGGAGCTTGATGTCCAGGTAGGTGGGTAGTGCGCTGGCACTGAAGTGCTGCTCAACACCAGCAGCAGCGTGGTCTTTGTAGGAGCTTGATGTACAGGTAGGTGGGTAGTGCGCTGGCACTGAAGTGCTGCTCTACACCAGAGTGGTCTTTGTAGTAGCTTAATGTCCACATAGGTGAGTAGTGCGCTGGCACTGAAGTGCTGCTCTACACCAGCAGCAGCGTGGTCTTTTGTCATGTATAGTGTACAGTTCCTATAGCGTCTTGTGCTTGGGTGCGAGGAAAACACATGAGACATAGGTTGAAATGAAATGACTTGTATTACTTCATACAAGCATGCTGAAAAGTTCACACAGTTTGCAGGAACAGAGACAGGAGACACAGCAGGCCAGAGTAACTTCAAGCACTACAGTAAATCTCCAAAGCAGGTTCAGGATCTCTTCTCTGTACCGTAATTCCTCTGCAAACATGGATTCACCAAACAGCAGGTTTCCAGAGTCCAAAAGTGTTCCAAGGTTCCTCAGTAGGAAATAGCTGGAGTCCAAAATCCTAGGTTTCCAGGAGTCAGGTCACAGGCTGACTGAGGCTTGATTCAGGAGCACTGATTGTTCAGCTGAGGCTGCTTAAGAAGCAAGAGGGAAGAATCAGGGCGGGAACATGAAAACTGGAAACTCCATATTAACTGAGGGCAAGAGCTGCAGAAAGACAGAAAGCAAAATGGCCGACGGAAAACTGAGTTTCAAGGAACATGTCAACAGAGACAAAGAACCTTACATTACTCCCCCTTAGGGACAACCTCCGGATGACCTCAGACCAGGCTTGTCAGGGTACCTCTGATGAAACTGGCGGAGCAGGCGAGGAGCATTTACATTATTGACTGGTTCCCATGAGTTGTCCTCCACTGGGTAGCCCTGCCATTTAATCAAATATTGCAACTGATTTCTGTACAACCTGGAATCTAGAATCCTTTCCACCATAAATTCTTCCTGACCATCGACCAGCACTGGGTCAGGGCAAGGAGAAGAACGTCCAGGAAACGTATTGGGTGTTGCAGCCTTTAGTAGGGATACATGAAAGACAGGATGGATTCTCATAGTTCTGGGCAGTTGAAGACGACAAGCAACAGCACTTATAATCTTATTGATCTTATAAGGTCCAATGTACTTATGTCCCAATTTAGACGATGGAATCTTTAATTTAAGATTTCTGGTTGACAGCCAGACCAAATCTCCTACCTTGAAAGCTGGTTGTAATGTATGTAGTACAGTTCATATAGCGTCTTGTGCTTGGGTGCGATGAAAATACATGAGACACAGGTTTGATATAGAAAGTCTTGTATTACTTCATACAAGTTGGCAAAAATAGTCACACAGTTTGCAGACACAGAAGCAGGAGACACAGCAGGCCAGAGTAATCTAAGATCAGCAATCACTCTCCACAACAGGTTCAGGATCTTCTTCTCTGTTACCGTAAGTCCATGCAAACGTGGGTCTTTCAAAGAGCAGGGTTCAGAGTCCACAAGTGCTTCAGAGTTCCTCAGTAGGAATAGTTGGAGTACAAGGTCCAAGGCTTTAGGAGTCAGGTCACAGGTTCACTGCAGGCTAGATTCTGAAGCACTGATTGCTCAGCTGTGGCTGCTTAAGAAGCAAAAGGAGAGAATCAGGGCGGGAACATGCAAGCTGGAAACTCCATTTTGACTGAGGGCAAGATAGCTGCAGCAAGACAGAAAGTAAAATGGCTGACGAACAAACTGAGTTTCAGGAACATGTACACAGAACCTTACATTACTCCCCCCTTAGGGACAACCTCCGGATGACCTCAGGCCAGGCTTGTGTGGGTACCTCTGATGAAACTGACGGAGCAAGCGAGGAGCATTAACGTTATTGACTGGTTCCCATGAGTTGTCCTCCACTGGGTAGCCCTGCCATTTAATCAGATATTGTAACTGATTTCTATACAACCTGGAATCTAAAATCCTTTCCACCACAAATTCTTCCTGACCATCGACTAGCACTGGGTCAGGGCAAGGAGAAGAACGTCCAGGAAACGTATTGGGTGTCGCAGCCTTTAGTAGGGATACATGAAAGACAGGGTGAATTCTCATAGTTCTGGGCAGTTGAAGACGACAAGCAACGGCACTTATAATTTTACTGATTTTATAGGGTCCAATGTACTTATGTCCCAACTTAGACGATGGAATCCTTAACTTAAGATTTCTGGTTGACAGCCAGACCAAGTCTCCTACCTTGAAAGCTGGTGCAGGTTTACGAAATTTATCTGCTGCTTTCTTGTACCTTTCCTGAGCCGATTCCAGATTCTCCTTTAGAAGATCCATATTCTTCTGTAAAGACGTGATTCTTTCAGCCACTGCTGGTAAAGGCGTTTCTATGGGAAATCGTGGTAGAATGTTAGGATGATAACCTAGATTAGAGTAAAAAGGAGACTGCTTAGTGGAGGCACTCTGAGAGTTGTTATACGAGAACTCAGCTAATGGAAGTAGATCCACCCAATCATCCTGTAGGTGGCAGATAAAGCAGCGGAGATACTGCTCCAGGGTTTGATTGGTTCGTTCAGTCTGTCCATTAGTCTGGGGATGAAAAGCAGAAGAAAGGTTTACTTTAATGTCCAATGCTGCACAGAAATTTTGCCAAAACCTAGAAGTGAATTGCACCCCTCGATCCGAAATAACCTCATCCGGTACTCCATGTAAGCGAAACACATCTTTAATCATCAAATCTGATGTCTGTTTTGCAGTGGGTAAGCCGACACAAGGGATAAAATGAGCTGCCTTTGTTAGACGGTCAACCACCACTAGAATGGTGTTCTTCCCTTGAGAGGTTGGTAACTCCACAATGAAGTCCATAGAAATGGATCCCCACGGGCGGGACGGGGTGGGAAGAGGCTGTAACAGACCAGTTGGTGAGGAGCGAGGTGTTTTGCATCTTGCACAGACTTCACATGAAGTGACATAGTTTAAAACATCCTTCCTGCAAGTGGGCCACCAAAAGAAACGAGAGAGAAATTCCTGTGTCTTTAGAATTCCTCTATGCCCAGCTATCTTGGAATCGTGGATGAGTTGCAATACTCTCAATCTGACTGTTTCAGGTATATACAGACGTTGTCCCTGAATCCACACACCATTCTTAAAGACAAGACTTACGTCCCTTGGGGGTTGAGCCAATAAAGAATCCGCATGGTATGCTTCCTTGATGTCCTTAAGTAGGTCTTGATTATGAATTACTCCTAGGAATCTAGAGTCAGGAAGAATAGTCTTAGGAGGAGTAATTGGACGTGTCTCTGCTGAGTAAATCCTAGAGAGTGCATCAGCCTTTCTATTGCGCGATCCTGGTCTATAAGAAATGATAAAATTAAATTGGTTTAAGAAAAGATTCCAGCGAGCCTGGCGAGGAGTCAGGCACTTAGCCGACCTGATAAATTCAAGGTTACGATGGTCTGTCAGGACGACTATTTGCTGTGCAGCTCCCTGAAGAAGGTGTCTCCATTCTTTGAAGGCGGCAATAATGGCCAACAACTCTCTATTGCCCACATCGTAGTTCCTCTCAGCCGAAGACAACTGCTGGGAAAAGAAGGCACAGGGATGCAAGACATTCTTCTCACCTGTTCTCTGAGAGAGTATAGCTCCAACGGCACAGTCTGAAGCATCCACCTCTATTATGAAGGCAAGCTCGGGGTTGGGATGTACTAGGATAGGTGCAGTGGTAAATTTATCTTTTAGACGGGAAAATGCTTCCTGGGCTTGGGGAGTCCAGGAGAACCTAGACTCTTTCCGGGTAAGTTGGGTGATAGGTGACACTACCTCAGAGAAATTTCTAATGAAACGTCTATAGAAGTTGGCAAACCCGATGAAGCGCTGTACCTCCTTCACATTTCTAGGACTTGGCCAATCCTTGATGGCTTGGGTTTTGCTTCCATCCATACTAATTCCTTGTGTAGACAGTACATACCCCAGAAATTGAATTTCGGTCCTATGGAATTCACACTTTTCAAGTTTGATGTAAAGATGGTTTTGTCTTAGACGTTCCAAGACCATTCTCACATGTCCATGATGTTCCTCTGTGGAGTTTGAAAAAATTAGAATATCATCCAAATAAATTACCACAAATGTATCTAGGAGATCCCTGAAGATGTCATTCACCAAGTGTTGGAAAGTGGCTGGGGCGGTACTCAGACCAAAAGGCATAACTAGATATTCAAAGTGTCCATAGCGTGACCTGAATGCAGTCTTCCATTCATCCCCAGGTCTAATACGGACTAAGTTATAGGCCCCACGAAGATCTAGTTTAGAGAAAATTTTGGCATGTCGCACTCTCTCCAATAACTCAGGGATTAAAGGCAATGGATAACGGTTTTCAATAGTAACCTTATTGAGTTCCCTATAGTCTACGCATGGTCTCAGAGATCCATCTTTCTTCTTTACAAAGAAGATGGATCACCTGCAGGAGATGAAGAGGGGCGTATGAAGCCCTTGGCTAGATTTTCGTCTATGTAATCCTTTAAAGCCTTTAGCTCGGGCCCCGCCAGGGGGTAGATCTTACCAAAAGGTATCTCTGCTCCAGGCAATAATTCAATTGGACAATCATATGGACGGTGAGGAGGAAGCTGGTCAGCGTTCTTCTTGTCACATAAATCCACATAGTCCTGGTATACAGCTGGTAGTTCAGGGACTGACATGGTTCCTTTAGGAACAGAGCAAGCTGAAACTTTTGGACTCATCTGTTTCTCTGGAAAGTGTAATTCCTTGGTCTCCCAGTTAATGGTAGGATTCTGAGCCTGCAGCCATGGTAGCCCTAGAATAATGGGAAAGTGGGGAGAAGAGATAAGCATAAAGGACAGTTTCTCTTGATGATCTTTACCCATAAGAACCCTCAAAGGCTCTGTTTCCTGATCCACTGGTCCAGAGGTCAGCAGGGAGCCATCCACAGTTTCCATCTGTACTGGAGTAGCCTTCTTCACTGAACGTATCCCCTGTTTCAGAGCAAAGGAGACATCCATAAAATTTCCACTTGCCCTGAGTCGATCATAGCAGAGCTAGACACCCAAGCTGAGTCAACCCAGAGTTTGATGGAAAGAAAGCAATGAGAATTGTTTTTCTTACAACTCAGCTGGGACACCGCTGAGGAAACTTGAAAAATGGCAGCGTTTACACAGTCAACGTCCTCAGAGGTAACGGAGTTTAAGTCCGAGAAATCAAGATCTGTTGCTGCAGATCTCTCTGGAGCCTGAGGCTCGGACCTGACAGATCCCCTCTCGCAACACTCACAATGAATGAGTGCTGCAGTAGTCTTACGAGAACGGCTGGGGCAGTTTATAATGAAGTGCCCTGACTTACCACAATAGAAACATAGATTTTCCTTAAAACGATGTTCCTTGCGTGCATCACTAACCCGTCGTTGTAAAGAGTCTACCTGCATGGGTTCAGGTTCAGGTTCCCGTGTAATCCTACTCAAAGGTTCCTTAGCTGGAGAGGAAGGTAGGAAAAGGTTAGTGCGATTGCTTTCGAACCATCTCTCTTGCCTGCGTTCAGTCAGACGAGTATCAATACGGATGCAGTAGTTAATAAAGTCACCTAACGCAGTGGGAGGGTCGGCACGAGCAAGTTCATCCTTAATCAGTGGAGATAACCCCTTTCGAAAAATAGATTTTTTGGCGGAACTGTCCCAGGTGGTATCAAGGGCCCATCTCCTGAAATCCAAGGCATATTCAGCTACCGAGTGCTTACCTTGGCGCAAAGCTAACATGGCTGCTTCAGCTGTTGCACCTCGATTGGGGTCATCAAACACCTGCCCCATGGCTGAAATAAAAGCATCAAGGTGATTCAAACAATCATCCTCAGTCTCAATCAGAGGGTTTGCCCACATCAAAGCCTTGTTGGTAAGCAACATAATTATAGTAAGCACCTTAGATCGTTCAGTGGGAAATTGTGAAGCATGTGCAGAAAAAAAAAGATTGCATTGATTAATAAATCCCCTGAATTTCTCACGTTCACCGCCAAAACGAAAAGGGGGCAACTTGGGAATCCCAGAACTCGGGGCTACGGCAGGAACCTGGACTCGCTCTTCTAGAACCTCAATCCTGGCTCGCAAATCCTGGGCAGTCTGTCCAAACACTTGCAAATTGTGATTAGTGAGGTCCTGTAGGCTTGAAAAACGGGTCTTTATATTCTGCAAATCTGCAAGGATATTATCAGTCACTCCGCAAAGTTCCTTTATGCGGGCCTCCATTTTCCAGATCTTTTAAGACAGGAGTACTGGAAGAAGAGGAGAGGAGAAAAAAAAAACAATAGTGTTTACCTGTGGTAACACTGCAGAAAAAAAAAACACTTAAGGGAATTGCTCACCTGGAATGGTTGTGAGAAGTCACAACCACTGTCATCACAGAAAGTACAACCGGACATCCGATATCCACAGTTACAGCAGACACAGCCTTTCCAGACCCAGCAGACACTAACGTTTTGGCTTCAGAATCTTGTAATGTATGTAGTACAGTTCATATAGCGTCTTGTGCTTGGGTGCGATGAAAATACATGAGACACAGGTTTGATATAGAAAGTCTTGTATTACTTCATACAAGTTGGCAAAAATAGTCACACAGTTTGCAGACACAGAAGCAGGAGACACAGCAGGCCAGAGTAATCTAAGCTCAGCAATCACTCTCCACAACAGGTTCAGGATCTTCTTCTCTGTTACCGTAAGTCCATGCAAACGTGGGTCTTTCAAAGAGCAGGGTTCAGAGTCCACAAGTGCTTCAGAGTTCCTCAGTAGGAATAGCTGGAGTACAAGGTCCAAGGCTTTAGGAGTCAGGTCACAGGTTCACTGCAGGCTAGATTCTGAAGCACTGATTGCTCAGCTGTGGCTGCTTAAGAAGCAAAAGGAGAGAATCAGGGCGGGAACATGCAAGCTGGAAACTCCATTTTGACTGAGGGCAAGATAGCTGCAGCAAGACAGAAAGTAAAATGGCTGACGAACAAACTGAGTTTCAGGAACATGTACACAGAACCTTACACTGGTGCAGGTTTACGAAATTTATCTGCTGCTTTCTTGTACCTTTCCTGAGCCAATTCTAGATTTTCCTTTAGAAGATCCATATTCTTTTGTAAAGAAGTGATTCTTTCAGCCACTGCCGGCAAGGGCGTATCTATGGGAAACGAGGAAGAATGTTAGGATGATAACCTAGATTGGAGTAAAAAGGAGACTGCTTAGTGGAGGCGCTCTGAGAGTTGTTATAAGAGAACTCAGCCAGTGGAAGTAGATCCACCCAATCATCCTGTAGGTGGCAGATAAAACAGCGGAGATACTGCTCCAGGGTCTGATTGGTTCGTTCTGTCTGTCCATTAGTCTGGGGATGAAAAGCAGAAGAAAGGTTTACTTTAATGTCCAATGCTGCACAGAAAAATATTTAGACTTGAGAGTCCTCAGTGGTTGATACCTTTTAATGGCTAACTGAAAAGATGTTAACAAATTGCAAGCTTTCGAGACTACGCAGGTCTCTTCATCAGGCTGAACTAAAACAAAAGCTGAAGAATCACATATTTATACACAAGAGGACACAGGAATAATGCAATAGGTAAGACAAGTGACGTGAAGCAGAACTGTCATTATGGCAGAGGGATGAACATAAATATGACTAGTTCATAGATAAGGAGTGAAAGTTTTATTACCCTCTGATTGGGGTCTGGTATTGTGTTGTGATGACCCTAAAAGGTCAGGGAAGCAGATTCTTAATTGTTGTAGAAAGACATAAAACTCTGGGATATATTCATCCCAGCACTAAGAGTGTCAAAGGTCATCATAAGTTTATATTCCCAGACTTTTCTATCCTTCTCAGATTTGAAGTTAGATTTTAATACAAGTAATTCCATATCCGTCATACTATGACCGGGCATACAAAAGTGTTTTGCCACAGGTAAATCCATTCTCCTTTCTCTTATTGTGTGGCGATGAGAATTCATCCTTGTTCTCAGTTTTTGCCCGGTCTCCAGTTGGACATTTAGTACATATAATTAGGTACACCACATTAGATGTGATGCAGCTGAAAGTACCTGGTATCTTGTAGTCCTGATGGGAGTTGGGGATCTTTATCCTGTCCGTGGTCATTATAGATGTACAGGTTTTGCATTTCTTTTGTTTGCAAGGAAAGGTACCTGCAGCTGTTGGGGAGGACAGGGAGCTTCTGACAATGATGCTTCTTAGATTTGGGGGCTGCCTAAAACACAGTAGTGGGGGGTCTGGAAATATGGATTGTAATCGGGCAACTTTTTGTAGTAAAGGTTGTAGTTTCCGTGCAGCTCCCCTTAGCATCTCCAGACTTGGATTGTAGGTGACCACTAGAGGCACCCGGTTATTTTCTTCTTTAGCTTTGTAATGTAGCAGGTGATTCCTTGATATTCTGGTGGCTCTTGTAATTTGGTTTTCAATTGTTCTTGGATGGTAGCCCTGGTTCAAAAAAGTCTTTCTGAGGCGACCAAGGTGTTCATCTCTATCCATGGGGTTGGAACATATACGGTTGTATCTGATGGCTTGGCTGTAGACAATAGAGTTTTTTATGTGTTTTGGATGGAAACTGTCCCATTTAAGATATGTTGGACGGTCGATTGGCTTCTGATACAGGGATGTCTCTATTTCATTGTTCTTTAGCTTAATGGTGGTGTCTAAAAAGGTAATTTCAGTGCTGGAGTAGTTAAGTGTTAAGTTGATGGTGGGATGAAATTGATTGAACTGTTCATGGAACGTTTTTAGCTGTTGTTCAGACTCCGTCCAGATGATTAAAATGTCATCAATGTAGCGGTAGTAGGCCCGAGGCCTGATGGGGCATGAGGACAAAAATTCGCTTTCAAGCTTGGCCATGAAAAGATTTGCATACTGTGGAGCCATTTTACTTCCCATAGCTGTGCCAGTCTCCTGAAGATAGATCTTGTTGTCAAATTCAAAGTAATTGTGGGTGAGGATGAATTTTGTGAGTTTCACCACAGAATCAGCATCATTCCCGGTGTTTCCCATGAAGACTTTGCAGGCATTTAATCCATCCTGGTGTGGGATATTAGAGCACAAAGATTCCACATCCATGGTGGCCAGGATGGTTCCTTCTGGTAGAGAACCTATTGCTGCTAGTTTATTCAGTAGGTCAGTTGTGTCCTGAATGTAGCTGGGTGTATCCTTTACCAGGGGTTTAAGAACACCCTCTACCCATCCAGATACTTGCTCAGTAAGGGTGTCCACACATGAAATAATCGGCCTCCCTGGACTTCCGGCTTTGTGGATTTTGGGAAGCATGTAGAATGTCCCTGTTCTTGGACTTTCTGGTATCAGGTCATCAGCTCTTATGGATTTGTCAGACAGACAAGATACCAACTTGCTTAGTTCCTTGTAATAGTCCTGTGTAGGGTCCGACTCCAGTTTTCTGTAGTAGCGTGTGTCCGTAAGTTGTCTGTTTGCTTCCTTCATATAGTCTGATGTGTTCATCATGACTATTGCACCACCCTTGTCAGCAGGTTTAATGATGATTTCTTTGTTGGTTTTCAGAGACTGTATGGCCTTTCTCTCCTGGGCACTGATGTTGGAGGCTTGTCTCTTGTTGGTGGCTATGATGGTGGATTTTATCAAATGTCTGAATGAGTCTATATATTTATCCAAATGAGGGTTACGTCCAGGTGGAGGTGTCCAGTCTGACCTCTTCTTGGTTATTGGGATCCCTCTTCCTTCAGTCCGAGTGTTTTCTGAATCTTCTGTATCATTGTAGTATTCCCTCAGGCGCAGTCTCCTGAAAAAATGTTCCATATCACTGCAGAGTTCGGTTTTATCCAGGGCCTTAGTAGGACAAAATGAGAGTCCTCTAGAAAGCACGGCAAGCTCCACTTTGTTGGGTTTGTAATCTGAGAGATTGATGACACAGTTAGATGCTTTTGTGTCTGGAATGGAGTGGTTGTCAGAGTTGTCAGGTTTTGGTTTTGTTTTGTATCTGTTTGTATAGAGTCCGGAATGGAGGCGCAATCTGTGTAGTTTCTTTTCCTTGTTTTGAATCAGAAAGGTCCGTAGTTTGTTATAGTATTGTTGTAATTTTTGCTCTGTGCTTTCTGTAAGTGTTTTCCTCAGAGTTTCAAATTGTCCTTGGACTTTACTCCTTATGCTGTAGCAGACATGCAAAAGATGGTTCCTTAGTCTTTCAGAAGTCCTGTGACAAAGGTTTTGTGCATAATGGGTATTGTAGGTGTGAAGAATTGGGTTTGTAATCCAGAGTCCTTTGGGAATTAGATTCTCCTTTTTGCATTTAGATAAGAAAAAAATGCTGCACAGAAATTTTGCCAAAACCTTGAAGTGAATTGCACCCCTCGATCAGAAATGACCTCATCCGGTACTCCATGTAAGCGAAACACATTCTTAATCATCAAATCTGATGTCTGTTTTGCAGTGGGTAAGCCGACACAAGGGATAAAATGAGCTGCCTTTGTTAGACGGTCAACCACCACTAGAATGGTGTTCTTCCCTTGAGAGGTTGGTAACTCCACAATGAAGTCCATAGAAATGGATCCCCACGGGCGGGACGGGGTGGGAAGAGGTTGCAACAGACCAGTTGGTGAGGAGCGAGGTGTTTTGCATCTTGCACAGACTTCACATGAAGTGACATAGTTTAAGGCATCTTTCCTGTAAGTGGGCCACCAAAAGAAACAAGAAAGAAATTCTTGTGTCTTTAGAATTCCTCTATGCCCGGCTATCTTGGAATCGTGGATGAGTTGCAATACTCTCAATCTGACTGTTTCAGGTATATACAGACGTTGTCCCTGAATCCACACACCATTCTTAAAGACAAGACTTACGTCCCTTGGGGGTTGAGCCAATAAAGAATCCGCATGGTATGCTTCCTTGATGTCCTTAAGTAGGTCTTGATTATGAATCACTCCCAGGAATCTAGAGTCAGGAAGAATAGTCTTAGGAGGAGTAAGTGGACGTGTCTCTGCTGAATGAATCCTAGAGAGTGCATCAGCCTTTCCATTGCGCGATCCTGGTCTATAAGAAATGACAAAATTAAATTGGTTTAGGAAAAGATTCCAGCGAGCCTGCCGAGGAGTCAGGCACTTAGCCGACCTGATAAATTCAAGGTTACGATGGTCTGTCAGGACGACTATTTGCTGTGCAGCTCCCTGAAGAAGGTGTCTCCATTCCTTGAAGGCGGCAATAATGGCCAACAATTCTCTATTGCCCACATCGTAGTTCCTCTCAGCCGAAGACAACTGCTGGGAAAAGAAGGCACAGGGATGCAAGACATTCTTCTCACCTGTTCTCTGAAGAGTATAGCTCCAAGGCACAGTCTGAAGCATCCACCTCTATTATGAAGGCAAGCTCGGGGTTGGGATGTACTAAGATAGGTGCGGTGGTAAATTTATCCTTTAAACAGGAAAATGCTTCCTGAGCTTGCGGGGTCCAGGAGAACCTAGACTGTTTCCGGGTAAGTTGGGTGATAGGTGACACTACCTCAGAAAAATTCTTAATGAAACGTCTATAGAAGTTGGCAAACCCGATGAAGCGCTGCACCTCCTTCACATTTCTAGGAATTGGCCAATCCTTGATGGCTTGGGTCTTGCTTCCATCCATACTAATCCCTTGCGTAGATAGTACATACCCCAGAAATTGAATTTCGGTCCTATGGAATTCACACTTTTGAAGTTTGATGTAGAGATGGTTTTGTCTTAGGCGTTCTAAGACCATTCTCACATGTCCATGATGTTCCTCTGTGGAGTTAGAAAAAATTAGAATATCATCCAGATAAATCACCACAAATGTATCTAGGAGATCCCTGAAGATATCATTCACGAAGTGTTGGAAAGTGGCTGGGGCGGTACTCAGACCAAAAGGCATAACTAGATATTCAAAGTGTCCATAGCGTGACCTGAAAGCAGTCTTCCATTCATCCCCAGGTCTAATACGGACCAAGTTATAGGCCCCACGGAGATCCAGTTTAGAGAAAATTTTGGCATGCCGCACTCTCTCCAACAACTCAGGGATTAAAGGCAATGGCTAACGGTTTCTAATAGTAACCTTATTGAGTTCCCTATAGTCTATGCAGGGTCTCAGAGATCCATCTTTCTTCTTCACAAAGAAGATGGGTGCACCTGCGGGAGATGAAGAGGGGCGTATGAAGCCCTTGGCTAAATTTTCGTCTATATAATCCTTCAAAGCTTTTAGCTCGGGCCCCGCTAGGGGGTAGATCTTACCAAAAGGTATCTCGGCTCCAGGCAATAATTCAATTGGACAATCATATGGACGGTGAGGAGGAAGCTGATCAGCGTTCTTCTTGTCACATAAATCCACATAGTCCTGGTATACAGCTGGTAGTTCAGGGACTGACATGGTTCCTTTAGGAACAGAGCAAGCTGAAACTCCTTGACTCATCTGTTTCTCCGGAAAGTGTAATTCCTTGGTCTCCCAGTTAATCGTAGGATTCTGCGCCTGCAGCCATGGTAGCCCTAGAATAATGGGAAAGTGGGGAGAAGAGATAAGCATAAAAGACATTTTCTCCTGATGATCTTTACCCATAAGGACCCTCAAAGGCTCTGTTTCTTGATCCACTGGTCCAGAAGTCAGTAGAGAGCCATCCACAGTCTCCATCTGTACTGGAGTAGCCTTCTTCACTGAACGTATCCCCTGTTTCAGAGCAAAGGAGATATCCATAAAATTTCCACTTGCTCCTGAGTCGATCATAGCAGAGCTAGGCACCCAGACTGAGTTAACCCAGAGTTTGATGGAAAGGAAGCAATGAGAATTGTTTCTTTTACAACTCAGCTGGGACACCGCTGAGGAAACTTGAAAAATTGCAGCGTTTATACCGTCATTGTCCCCAGAACTTACAGAGTTTAAGTCCGAAAAATCAAGATCTCTTGCAGCAGATCTCTCTGGAGTCTGAGGCTCGGACATGACAGAGCTCCTCTCGCAACACTCACAGTGAATGACTGCTGCAGTAGTCTTACGAGAACGGCTGGGGCAGTTTATAATGAAGTGCCCTGACTTACCACAGTAAAAACATAGATTTTCCTTTATACGATGTTCTTTGCGTGCATCACTAACCCGTCTTTGTAATGAGTCCACCTGCATGGGTTCAGGTTCTGGTTCCCTTGTGATCCTACTCAAAGGTTCCTTAGCTGAGGAGGGAGGTAGGAAAAGGTTAGTGCGATTATTTTCGAACCATCTCTCTTGTCTGCGTTCAGTCAGACGAGCATCAATACGGATACAATAGTTAATAAAGTCATCTAACGCAGTGGGAGGGTCGGCACGAGCAAGTTCATCCTTAATCAGTGGAGACAACCCTTTCCGAAAAATAGATTTTTTGGCGGAAGTGTCCCAAGTGGTATCAAGAGCCCATCTCCTGAAATCCAGGCATATTCAGCTACTGAACGCTTACCTTGGCGCAAAGTTAACATGGCTGCTTCAGCTGTTGCACCTCGATTGGGGTCATCAAACACCTGCCCCATGGCTGAAATAAAAGCATCAAGGTGATTCAAACAATCATCCTCAGTCTCAATCAGAGGGTTTGCCCACATCAAAGCCTTATTGGTAAGCAACATGATTATAGTAAGCACTTTGGATCGTTCAGTGGGAAATCGTGAAGCATGTGCAGAGAAAAATAAATTGCATTGATTAATAAATCCCCTGAATTTCTCACGTTCACCGCCAAAACGAAAAGGAGGTAATTTGGGGATCCCAGAACTCGGGGTTATGGCAGGAGCCTGGGCTCGTTCCTCTAGAGCCTCAATCCTGGCTCGCAATTCCTGGGTAGTCTGTATAAACACTTGCAAATTATGATTAGTGAGGTCCTGTAGGCTTGCAAAACGGGTCTTTAAAGTCTGTACATCTGAAAGGATTGTATCAGTCACTCCGCAAAGTTCCTTTATGCGGGCCTCCATCTTCCAGATCTTTTAAGGCAGAAGTGCTGGAAGGAGAAGAGGAAAGGAAAAAAAACAATAGTGTTTACCTGTGGTAACACTCCAGAGTAAAATTTAAAGGGAATGCGCTCACCTGGAATGGTTGTGAGAAGTCACAACCACTGTCATCACATAAGGTATTAAACGGACATCTGATATCCACAGTCACAGCAGACACAGCTTTCCCAGACCCAGCAGACACTAAACATTGGCTCCTGAATCTTGTCATGTATAGTGTACAGTTCCTATAGCGTCTTGTGCTTGGGTGCGAGGAAAACACATGAGACATAGGTTGAAATGAAATGACTTGTATTACTTCATACAAGCATGCTGAAAAGTTCACACAGTTTGCAGGAACAGAGACAGGAGACACAGCAGGCCAGAGTAACTTCAAGCACTACAATAAATCTCCAAAGCAGGTTCAGGATCTCTTCTCTGTACCGTAATTCCTCTGCAAACATGGATTCACCAAACAGCAGGTTTCCAGAGTCCAAAAGTGTTCCAAGGTTCCTCAGTAGGAAATAGCTGGAGTCCAAAATCCTAGGTTTCCAGGAGTCAGGTCACAGGCTGACTGAGGCTTGATTCAGGAGCACTGATTGTTCAGCTGAGGCTGCTTAAGAAGCAAGAGGGAAGAATCAGGGCGGGAACATGAAAACTGGAAACTCCATATTAACTGAGGGCAAGAGCTGCAGAAAGACAGAAAGCAAAATGGCCGACGTAAAACTGAGTTTCAAGGAACATGTCAGAGACAAAGAACCTTACATCTTTGTAGGAGCTTGATGTCCAGGTAGGTGGGTAGTGCGCTGGCACTGAAGTGCTGCTCAACACCAGCAGCAGCGTGGTCTTTGTAGGAGCTTGATGTCCAGGTAGGTGGGTAGTGCGCTGGCACTGAAGTGCTGCTCAACACCAGCAGCAGCGTGGTCTTTGTAGGAGCTTGATGTCCAGGTAGGTGGGTAGTGCGCTGGCACTGAAGTGCTGCTCTACACCAGAGTGGTCTTTGTAGGAGCTTGATGTACAGGTAGATGGGTAGTGCGCTGGCACTGAAGTGCTGCTCTACACCAGAGTGGTCTTTGTAGGAGCTTGATGTCCAGGTAGGTGAGTAGTGCGCTGGCACTGAAGTGCTGCTCAACACCAGCAGCAGCGTGGTCTTTGTAGGAGCTTGATGTCCAGGTAGGTGGGTAGTGCGCTGGCACTGAAGTGCTGCTCTACACCAGAGTGGTCTTTGTAGGAGCTTGATGTACAGGTAGATGGGTAGTGCGCTGGCACTGAAGTGCTGCTCTACACCAGAGTGGTCTTTGTAGGAGCTTGATGTACAGGTAGATGGGTAGTGCTCTGGCACTGAAGTGCTGCTCTATATCAGCATGGTCTTTGTAGGAGGTTGATGTCCAGGTAGGTGGGTAGTGCTCTGGCACTGAAGTGCTGCTCTACACCAGCGTGGTCTTTGTAGGAGGTTGATGTCCAGGTAGGTGTGTAGTGCTCTGGCACTGAAATGCTGCTCTACACCAGCGTGGTCTTTGTAGGAGCTTGATGTACAGGTAGATGGGTAGTGCTCTGGCACTGAAGTGCTGCTCTACACCAGAGTGGTCTTTGTAGGAGGTTGATGTCCAGGTAGGTGTGTAGTGCTCTGGCACTGAAATGCTGCTCTACACCAGCGTGATCTTTGTAGGAGCTTGATGTCCAAGTAGGTGGGTAGTGCTCTGGCACTGAAGTGCTGCTCTACACCAGCATCAGCGAGGTCTTTGTAGGAGCTTGATGTCCAGTTAGGTGAGTAGTGCTCTGGCACTGAAGTGCTGCTCTACACCAGAGTGGTCTTTGTAGGAGCTTGATGTCCAGGTAGGTGGGTAGTGCTCTGGCACTGAAGTGCTGCTCTACACCAGCATCAGCGAGGTCTTTGTAGGAGCTTGATGTCCAGTTAGATGAGTAGTGCTCTGGCACTCAAGTGCTGCTCTACACCAGAGTGGTCTTTGTAGGAGCTTGATGTCCACGTAGGTGAGTAGTGCTCTGGCACTGAACTGCTGCTCTACAGGCTCATTTTTTGGAGACAAATAGCAGTGCAAAAGGAGGAAAGGTGGTTAAATTGCGTGTGGTAACCCAGGAAACCCAGCACCTCGACCACCCTCAGATGCAGATTGGTGGCCTCATCATACATTGAGACGTTCGGGAGGATCCACCTGTGCATCCAATGTCTTCACTAGGCCACATTCACACATTCAGTATGTGGTCAGTATTTTACATCAGTATTTCTCAGCCAAAATCAGGGTGGAACAATCAGAGTAAAAGTATAACAGAAACGTGCACAACTTCTGCATTATTCACCCACTCCTGGTTTTGGCTTACTAATACTGATGTAAAGTACTGACTAAATACTGAACGCAGCCTTAATCATATTTGCAGTGTGCTTTGGTGTTGGAAACTTCATGGTTTTTGCATAAAGCAACTGTCATTGTGAGAGATCCGAGCCATAGGGGTGATCTAAGTCATAGAATCATAGAATAGTAGAGTAATAGTTTAAAGGAAACAAAACCTCATGTTCACATGCGGCTCTCAACATCACATTTCATCACCTATAAAAGATAGGCCGAGCTGGATTGGTGAAAACACTATGTGGAAGTCATAGTGGTGAAGAGTGAAGGTATGTGCACACCACGTCTTTTTCAGGTGGATTCCACCTTCGAACCTGCGTGAAAAAAGTGCCAAAAAAAAGTAAAAATTAATTAACATAATGCACAGGACCTTTTTATTTTTAAGTCTCCATAGCTGTATGAGGTTGTTTTTGTGGGACAAAGTTGTAGTTTTGACTTACACCATTTGACTTCACCCTATAATGTGCAGAATAACAGTAAAAAAGTGGACTGAAATTGTGGAAAAAATGCAATTGATTTTTGGGTTTCATTTTTGAAGTGTTCATTTTGCGGTAACAATGTCCTTGGCAGTAAGAGACATCAAGTCAGTACAATTATGGCAATTCCAAACTTGGAGTAATATTTTTTTTTTAATACTTTAGTGGCAAAAAAAAAAAAATCTGAAGTCTGTAAAAAAAAAAATTCTTGGATGGAGCTGTATAAGGGCAGTTTTTTTTTGTGTGGCGTACTGACAATTTTGATAATACCTTTTGGGGTACTGTAAGACATTTTGATTGCATCTTTTGATGGAGGCACGGCAATTCTTTCATTTTTATTATTTTTTTTTCTCTTTGTAGCATTTACCAGACAAGTTAATGATTTTTTTATTTTCGTAGATTGGTCTTCTATGGGCGTGGTGATACCAAATGTTTATTTTTTTGTATCTTTAGTTATTTACTGGGAAAAGAGGGTGATTCAAACCTTTATATTTGTATTACTTTTATTTTATTTAGTCCTGTTAGGGAACTTAATCCTGACTTGTACTATATACTGCAATACTACAATATTGTAGGATATAGTGAAAATGGTTGTGTCTGGGCTTCACGGAAGTACCAAGATGGTGACGAAAAGGGTCTTTAGCAGGATCCCAGCCATTGGAACCTCCTGATTGTGCTGCAGGGGTCAGATGGGTGCGTGAAACGAGGCGCCACCTGCATTGCGTCACTCTAATATTGATGTCAGAGATCGACAGTGATTTTTAAGTGGTTAAACAGCAGCGATCATTGTAAGCCCCACCGCCTTAGCATCGCGCCACTTCTAATGTCTGGCTTCAGCGGATGAGTCTTCTGTGCGCACACTGTATAAAATGAGGATATTTTTGGAGTTTACTGAACATCACCACTTGTGCACATTATGTTTGTGATCTGATCCAGATCTGCGTTACTTATGACCCTGTACTATGACATTATGACTGTCGGATATTTTCGACCATGCATTACATGACACTTTCTGTAAAGCTGTAAGTAAAATTTATTGATGAAAATGGAGCACAAGGAACTGGATCTAAATTTCTAAGAATATCCAATATACGTGACCTAGCCGGTAGATACAGTGTGAGGTGGTGTATAAGTCTGATCTGGCAGAAGATTTCATCCATTATATGGTAAGTTTATGCCTAAAACATACAGCACTGCCCTTCATCTCTCCAAACAAACCTCCTTCAACACCCTCATCACCTCACTATTCAACAATCCTTAACGTCTCTTGGACACTTTTGATTCCCTCGTCAATCCAAGAGTGCAGGCCTCGACCACCGACCTCAGCGCTGATAATCTGGCCAATTCATTCAAAGAAAAAAATTAACCATATCAGACAGAAAATGTTCTCCTAATCCCCTCATACCATGCACTGTCCTCCCTCCCCCACTACATCACGCTCACTCTCTGTGTTTGAACCAGTCACGGATGAAGAAGTGATCAGACTCCTTGCATCTTCTCGCCCTACTATTTGCACCAGTGACCCTATTCCCTCACATTTCCTCCAGTCCTTTTCCACAGCTGTCACCACTCACCTAACTAAAATATTCAACCACTCTCTCTCATCTGGTGTCTTACTCTCCTCATTTAAACACGCCAGCTTGCATCCATTAATTAAAAAACCCTTTTCCCCTTACTGTCGGGGTCCTCAAGGATCAGTCCTAGGCCCCCTCCTCTTCTCCTTGTACACTGCCCCTATTGGACAATCAGCAGATCTGGTTTTCGGTACCATCTCTATGCCATCACTCAATTATAAACCTCCTCTCCTGACATCATGCCTACATTATTAAAAAACACCAGTGATTGTCTTACCGCTGTCTCTAACATCATGTCCTCCCTCTCTCTGAATCTGAACCTGTAAAAAACTGAACTCCTTGTGTTTCCTCCC
Source organism: Oophaga sylvatica (assembly GCA_033576555.1). NCBI lineage: Eukaryota > Metazoa > Chordata > Amphibia > Anura > Dendrobatidae > Oophaga > Oophaga sylvatica. The sequence continues at coordinate 49,575,164 of JARQOD010000010.1, read as the reverse complement.
TCCATTAACCTACCTTTGCCCGACATTGCCATTTGTGTGTGTGGTTCCACCATTACTGCCCAGCAACATGCCTGCTGTCTTGGGGTCATACTTGATTCAGATCTTTCCTTCCCTCCCCACACGACGACTTTCGTGGCAGTTGGGCTCACATATATTGACCAATCTATGCACGAAGTACCTTCTTTTACAATATTTTTCATAGCAATTTTGCAGATTGATATTTCATATTTACATTATATAGCATTTTTTTCCCCTTTTTACCATTTTCTATGGCAGTAATGCAGTTTCAATGTTCCAGAGTAATCATTCTTGGTAAATCATGGAGTAACGTTGAGACGTTATCCGAGCACGTTCACTGAGCACTAGATCTGATATGTTATTTGTGAATCAGATCGTTCTGTGAGGGAACACCCAGGTATGTACGGAGCCATGTTTCATCGGATATGACGTATCGTAAGGCGTCCACCATCCTGTCCAGTAGTCAATCACAATCCGCCACGCGCTTCTCTTCATCTTCTCCTTTACTCCTCGCACTTTTGACACTCGGTGGCATCAGGTGAAGAGATTTCAGTTCTGTGTCTTTTCTAATAATATTCACATCAATATCCTAGGGCTTCTTATAATCCTTTCCTGGACATCTAGTGTTTCCTGGAGCGGAAAGGTGCGGGCATTGCCCAGCAGAACAGTCGTGTGTGTCGGTGACTGATCCTGGGTGGGTGTACGTTGCCTCCGCTTTCACAATCGGCCATGTTGAGCTTCATCAGTGCCATCCTCGGTAGAAAAACACAGAAGGAGGTGACTGGCCATTTATTACTTTGATAAAATAATAGTTGAGCTGTGATTGATTGCTGTGGCCGGGGAATGGCTGCTGCCACATTACTCCTGAGGACTCCTTGTGCCCCCCACCATTATCCTCTAATAGGGGCACATTATTGTCTCTTCTAGTTTTACCTCTCCATAGAAGCTTGTAATATTGGATTCTGTACCTGTGACCCTCCAGTCTATACAGAGCGGCTTGGATGTCGATATGGGTGTTTTTTAATCTATTTTTGGGATTATCTATCCTTTGAAGTGCACTTCCACCTCCTGTGCATAGTGTGACCCATCTGAAGGGAGTTTAATAGTCTCTCTGTGCTGCGCTCTTCTTCTTGAACACATCTTGTGCTCTTCTGTTTCCTATCGGTGGGAACAGATGTTTTCTCCATATTTCAAAGTAGCAGAACACCTGGGAGCCAGGATCCAAGACTGTAAACTTTTATAAATGGGGCTTATAAACGGGTTCCCGAGACTTTAATAACGCATTTAAAATGTAGTTATGAGATATGCTTAGTTAATAGATGTGGTTCCCGGCTTTGGATCCCCCCTATTAACGAAAACTAAGGATCATGGACATAAAAAATGACTTTTATGGAATCCATTTATTTGAATGAGGCCCAGTGCCTTGTTTTGCTTTTGTAGTATACACATTATAACTTCCACCTAGTAAAGGTAGGCAGTGGGGAGACCCCCGCATGATTAGTCTCAGGGCCCACTATATAAATGTATAGTATAGAAGTGTTATCAGGCATTGTAATTCTGCCTCTGATGATAATGAGACTATGGAAAACTGTTCCTGAAAAGACAAAATGTACAACCCCTGGCAAAAATTATGGTATCACCGGCCTTGGAGGATTTTCATTCAGTTGTTTTATTTTGTTGAAAAAAAAACACAGATCACAGACATGGCACAAAACTGAAGTCATTTCAAATGGCAACTTTCTGGCTTTAAGAAACACTAAAAGAAATCAAGAACAAATAATGTGGTAGTCAGTAATGGTTATTTTTTTTAACCAAGCATAGGGGAAAAAATATGGAATCACTCAATTCTGAGGGAAAAAATTATGGAATCACCCTGTAAATTTTCATTCCCAAAACTAACACCTGCATCAAATTAGATCTGCTTGTTAGTCTGCATCTAAAAAGGAGTGATCACACCTTGGAGAGCTGTTGCACCAAGTGGACTGACATGAATCATGGCTCCAACACGAGAGATGTCAATTGAAACAAAGGAGAGGATTATCAAACTCTTAAAAAAGGGTAAATCATCACGCAATGTTGCAAAAGATGTTGGTTGTTCACAGTCAGCTGTGTCTAAAATCTGGACCAAATACAAACAACATGGGAAGGTTGTTAAAGGCAAACATACTGGTAAACCAAGGAAGACATCAAAGCGTCAAGAAAGTAAAATTAAAGCAATATGTCTCCAAAACAGGAAATGCACAACAAAAACGAGGAACGAATGGGTGGAAACTGGAGTCAACGTCTGTGACCGAACTGTAAGAAACCGCCTAAAGAAAATGGGATTTACATACAGAAAAGCTAAACGAAAGCCATCATTAACACCTAAACAGAAAAAAACAAGGTTACAATGGAGTAAGGAAAAGCAATCGTGGACTGTGGATGACTGGATGAAAGTCATATTCAGTGATGAATCGCGAATCTGCATTGGGCAAGGTGATGATGCTGGTGATGATGCAGGAACTTTTGTTTGGTGCCGTTCCAATGAGATTTATAAAGATGACTGCCTGAAGAGAACATGCAAATTTCCACAGTCATTGATGATATGGGGCTGCATGTCACGTAAAGGCACTGGGGAGATGGCTGGCATTACATCTTCAATAAATGCACAAGTTTATGTTGATATTTTGGACACTTTTCTTATCCCATCAATTGAAAGGATGTTTGGGGATGATGAAATCATTTTACAAGATGATGATGCATCCTGCCATAGAGCAAAAACTGTGAAAACATTCCTTGAAAAAAGACACATAAGGTCAATGTCATGGCCTGCAAATAGTCCGGATCTCAATCCAACTGAAAATCTTTGGTGGAAGTTGAAGAAAATGGTCCATGACAAGGCTCCAACCTGCAGAGCTGATCTGCAACAGCAATCAGAGAAAGTTGGAGCCAGATTGATGAAGAGCACTGTTTGACACTAATTAAGTCCAGGCCTCAGAGGCTGCAAACTATTGTAAAAGCCAGAGGTGGTGCAACAAAACACTAGTGATGTGTTGGAGTGTTTGTTTGTTTTTCATGATTCCATAATTTTTTCCCTCTGAATTGAGTGATTACATAATTTTTCCCCTATGCTTGGTTAAAAAAAAATAACCATTACTGACTACCACATTATTTGTTCTTGATTTCTTTTAGAGTTTCTTAAAGCCAGAAAGTTGCCATTTGAAATGACTTCAGTTTTGTGCCATGTCTGTGATGTTTTTTTTTTAACAAAATAAAACAACTACATGAACATCCTCCAAGGCCGGTGATTCCATAATTTTTGCCAGGGGTTGTATTAAATCTAAAATAGCCCAAATGGCCAGTGTGAAAATTCCAAGGTTTTAATATACAGAATATATAATGATATGAAAAAAAACTGCCAAAGTAAAAAAAAAAAAAAACACGTAAGATGAATCCTGATTTAGGCAACAGTACGTTTTCTGACGACATTCCCTTTCAGCTTTCTTTGATGGTAACCACTAATACAAGCCAAAATAATGAACCAGGTTTCAGCTGCCAAACTTTTCTACGTAGTTGTAAAAAACCTACACATTTCAATTGATGGAGGACATTTCTTCCATTACTTGGCGAGACAGTGAGGGAAGTAACAGATGGAGTTTACCAAGTCAAGCACCACATTGTCCATCATTCATCCATGAAGGAGGACAATCTGAAATCCACAAATCTAGAGAAAGAAAGTTCCTTTTGAGAGCAGCAAATCTGAACTCCTGATGTTTATTCTCAGCTCCGAAGAATTTTTTTTGCAATGACCCATCCAACCATATTGGTTCATCTTCCATACTAGTCTTTGGTTTGGAAATTTTGGAATTACTCCATGAAACTATTATGTGGTCACTGTGTGACAGTATTATTTGTCCACTGTATGGCAGTATTATTTGGTCACTATATGTCAAGCACAGTGTAGTACAGATTAAGTGAAACACAAAGGGATTAGAGATGGGGAACCAAACACTAGGAAAGGGGGAAGTGTAGACCCCTAGACTGATCTAACATCACCCTGTCTTTCCTACCATCCCTATATAGGTTCCGCACCTATCGCCGGGCAGGATACGTAATCCCTGTGTGACCCTGGTGCTAAGTCCTGCACCGGGAAGGACTGGATAAACGCTAGTCAGTCCTACTAACACTAAAGACAGTGAGGAAAAAGAAAACCAGGGGGACACTTGGCTTGAGTAAACTCAGAAACGCTGACGCTCTCCAAACTCCAAGAGAACGCTAGCAGACTGCCACAGCTCCAAGCTTCAACAGAGAAGTGCAAATAGGAAATAACACCCGTAAGTCCCAACAGGAAGTTGGGAGTTATAAGCACCCAGATCCAGGTGACATTAAGGCCGGGGGAGGTGGTCACTAGTCTGCAAGAGCAACCGCTGCGACCTTCTGCAACCAGATGCAGTGCGATTGTCTGCAGCCTCTGACACACCCATGACACTAAATGACAGAATTATTTGGTCACTGTATGAAAGTATTATTTGGTCACTATATGACAGAATGATTTGTCCACTATGATAGTATTATTTGGTCACTGTATGACAGAATTATTTGGTCACTGTATGAAAGTATTATTTGGTCACTATATGACAGAATGATTTGTCCACTATGATAGTATTATTTGGTCACTGTATGACAGTATTATTTGGTCACTGTATGAAAGTATTATTTGGTCACTATATGACAGAATGATTTGTCCACTATGATAGTATTATTTGGTCACTGTATGACAGAATTATTTGGTCACTGTGTGACAGTATTATTTGGTCACTATATGACAGAATGATTTGTCCACTATGATAGTATTATTTGGTCACTGTATGACAGAATTATTTGGTCACTGTGTGACAGTATTATTTGGTCACTATATGACAGAATGATTTGTCCACTATGATAGTATTATTTGGTCACTATATGACAGTATTATTTGGTCACTGTGTGACAGTATTATTTGGTCACTATATGACAGAATGATTTGTCCACTATGATAGTATTATTTGGTCACTGTATGACAGAATTATTTGGTCACTGTGTGACAGTATTATTTGGTCACTATATGACAGAATGATTTGTCCACTATGATAGTATTATTTGGTCACTGTATGACAGTATTATTTGGTCACTGTGTGACAGTATTATTTGGTCACTATATGACAGAATGATTTGTCCACTATGATAGTATTATTTGGTCACTATATGACAGTATTATTTGGTCACTGTATGACAGTATTATTTGGTCACTATATAACAGAAATATTTGTCATGTCCACTCTATGGTAGTATTATTTGGTCACTGTATGACAGCATTATTTGGTCACTTTGTGAAAGTATTTGGACCTGTAAACATATTATGCATCTAAGCGGTTATGATGGGGCTAATTATTTTGGGGTTATAACACACCGCTATATACTATCACAGAATGCCTCTGATTCTAGACTCATCTGCTGTGATTTTGACTGTTTCTGTAACTCTGAAACTGCACAAGTCAGAAAAGAAAACCAACATCGGTCCGACTACTGTAAAGTACAATACCTGCAGGGCATGAACACTATGTCTCAGCAAGTTCCAGTGCATTATTCTGCCCTGCAACATTCTCTTCACCTGTCGCTGAATATCTAAAATATTTGTCTGTAAGGAACACGCATTTTCTTCTAAAGGTGAAACAATTCCCTTAAGATGTTCTCTAGTCGAATTCAATAAATGGAACAGAAAAGCTGAGGGTGAAAGTTATCGTTCTTAGACTGCGCCTGGAATGTTGTGCGCAGAAGACGCTGGAAGGGCTTTAGGATATGTAGCAGGCATTGTTGGGAATGAGCAAGACAGGACTGATACCGAGAGCTCAGCGCAGTGAAAGGTGAAGCATCTACCGTTCAGCACTAAGAACAATGTACAATCTGACATTTGATAGTTTGGGAGTTCAGGTAGTCCAGCACTGGTCTCCATCGCAGCTGCATTTCCATCTGATTGAGGGGGGTCACAGTGCACTAGAACAGCGCCACACATTGTGTACTGGTAGTGAACGGTACTGCAAGCTTTCTCCGACCCGCTTGTAGGAGACACCTTGCAGTATGATTTAGCCACCATACAATGTACAGAGATGTGCCACTTCCGTGACCCCTTCAATCAGCTGATCGCGAGGGTGCTGGGAGTTGGACCACCACCGATCTGAAGTGGATGAGCTATCCTAAGTAACGCTCATCAATGCTAAAGTCCCAGAAAGCCACCTTCAATATTTACTAACAAATCCAGCCCACCATATTTTTTTATCTTGCCAACAAATATGCAATGTCTATGGCGACTTTAATGGAAATATTAAGCTGAAGACACTTATTTTCTACATTTCATACATAAAGAAAACATAAATATACCAGCAACCGATCCTTTTCTGCCTCCTGTAGCGGTGGATGTGTGTAATCAAGGCCAGAAAGACAAATGGCCGGATCCTGTGCGGACTTGTGCCAGTGTAACCGGTAGTCGCTGTGACCTCGACTGGTGCTCACGTTCCTGCGGTATATTACACTCACGTGAGGGAAAACAAACACAAAGCCAACAGGAGAACAAATACCCGTGCACCGATCGTTGTGGCCCAGTCCTGCCCTCTGGTAGCCCAGTCCTGCCATCTGGTAGCCCAGTCCTGCCCTCTGGTAGCCCAGTCCTGCCCTCTGGTAGCCCAGTCCTGCCCTCTGGTAGCCCAGTCCTGCCTTGGTAGCCCATCTGCCTCTGGTAGCCCAGTCCTGCCCTCTGGTAGCCCAGTCCTGTTGCATACCATGTACCTTACATCTCTGACTCTGTTTTATCCCCTACTGAGCACTTTCAGTGAATGAAGAAAGAAGTTTTCTCACACGTTTGTTGAGCTGGATTTCCTCCTGTTTTGTGATTGCTTCACGCCTTGACGAAGCGTTTCCCGTGCTCCGAACACCTAAGGATGTCTATTACGGTGAGCTGGACCCATCTTTGGAGCAGAGGACATTGCCCGTGTGTCAGGTACACCTACATTCTTTGCTGCTAGTTTACTTATGTTTTGACACTGACCTTGACGTTTCTTCGTCTTGCTTCTTAAAATTAGTCAAAGTAGTTTAGTTTCCTGGTATTAACCCCTGGTCGTCTCCTCATTCACGTCTCGGGCTCATCTTTGGGATTGTCACATCCCGTCTCCTCTCCACTGACTACACCTGGCTTGTTCCAGACTTCTCACGCATTGCTAGTAGCGTAGTCGCCATAAGGCGGTGACTGCTCCCGGACTGCGACCAACCTAGGAAATTGTTAAACAGTCTGAATTAAAGTACTGGGCATAAACCTTTTCGGAATACAAGTCATTCATAATCTAAAATGACCACAAATGCTGCCTTCATTATTATAGGATTGCTACAGTCAACCTCAATCTGATATTTACCTTGCGTCAAAGAGGGAAGCCTGGAGCCAGAGGGATGTAATGCAGCAGCCTGATTGATTGTGATGCTTACTTTTGTTCCTTTAGTGTTTATTCTAGTAAACTCTGGCTTATGTCACTCACATGAACGTTTGCATTATTCGGGGCTGAATGTGACTGTATAGACTTGGAATTTAGATCATCATGTGTGCCTGTGTACAGTAGATGCATTTACTATAGGTGGTCACTCACGGGAAAGGAAGGGTGCCATCATCACTCTACACAAAAACCTGAGCGGGGAGAACAGATGAGTAAGAGCACAAGTAGGAGCCAGTGTGTTATACATGGAGCTAGGAACCGCCATTAATTTACTTTTTTCTTTTTAGAAGAGTAACAGGTCCAAGAGGGTAGAACAGGGGTCCTCAAACTTTTTAAACAAGGGGCCAGTTCACGGTCCCTCGGAGCATTGGAGGGCCGGAATATAGTTTAGAAAAAACGATAATCAAATTCCTATGCACACTGCACAGATCTTATTTTGAAGTAAAAAAAAACAAAACAGGAACAAATACAATATTTAAAATAAAGAACAAGTAAAGTTAAATCAACAAACTTACTGGTATTTCAATGGGAACTATGGGCCTGCTTTTGGCTAATGAGATGGTCAATGTCCGGTTTCATATTGGTCACTGCATAGGTCCCCAATAGGCAGCATATGTCCCCAATAGGCAGCATATGTCCCCAATAGGCAGCATAGTCCCCAATAGGCAGCATAGTCCCCAATAGACAGCATATGTCCCCAATAGGCAGCATAGGTCCCCAATAGGCAGCATAGGTCCCCAATACGCAGCATAGGTCCTCAATACGCAGCATAGGTCCCCAATAGGCAGCATATGTCCCCAATAGGCAGCATAGTCCCCAATAGGCAGCATAGTCCCCAATAGGCAGCATATGTCCCAATAGGCAGTATAGGTCCCCATTAAGGAAAGTAAATGTCCCAATAGACAGCATAGGTCCCCAATAGGCAGCATAGTCCCCAATAGGCAGCATAGTCCCCAATAGGCAGCATATGTCCCAATAGGCAGTATAGGTCCCCATTAAGGAAAGTAAATGTCCCAATAGACAGCATAGGTCCCCAATAGGTAGGTAAATGTCCCCAATAGGCAGCATATGTCCCAATAGGCAGCACATGTCCCCATAGGCAGCATATGTCCCCAATAGGCAGCATAGACCCTAATTGGCCGGTCCCAGTGTTAAAAAAATAAAAAAATATAATACCGGTACTCACCTATGTCCCCCGCTGCTCTGGAGAGGCGCCCGCTCGACTCAGTCTTCTTCTGGCACAGGCGGTGTGACGTCATCAGGCCGCGTGATAACAATCACGTCGTCTCTGCTGCATACGGAAGGTGAAGGCCGTAAAGTCCTTCCTCGCCGCATTGTAGTTCCGCCAGATATTAAAGGGCTCGCCGGCATTGAACTGTAGTGAAGTTCAATGTCGGCCGGGCCCAGGGGCCGACGGGCCGCATAAATTTCCTTCGCGGGCGCAGGCCGTAGTTTGAGGACCCTTGGGGTAGAAAGTCAACCAGTGTTGGCTCAAATGCTTGCATCCATTTTTTTTTTTTAACATTTAGCACCAGTTACATTCCCTCTTAGGGCCTGTGCGCACGTTGCAGATTTGTTGCATTTTAGTTTTGTTTCTTTCTTTGCAGATTTGTCACAAAACCTCAAGGTTTCATGATGCCCACAAAGTGAATACGATCCCTGAAGTCTCATGCACACGTTGCTTATTTGTAACTTGCAGATTTCGTAGTTTTAATTAAATCTGTAGCGTCAATTCTTTCTGCATTTTTGCTGCAGATTTCACTCATACTAATGATTGGGAAAAATCTGCGACAAAAACGCATGTAAAAAGAAACGTTGCAAAAATGCACCTATTTTAAGTTGTGTTTTTACTGCAAAGAGATGCAAAAATTTCTGCACCAAAAACTTAATGTGTGCACTAACCCTAAGGCGGTTTTCATGCATCTATGAAACATGAAAGAGCTGACATCACAATGCCCGGCCCAACCAGGTCTCCTGACCTGAGCTAAGGTTGAGTTTCTTAACACTCCCACAATCCCCAATCAGCCCTGAGAGTGTCAAACTACAGCGCCTTGAAAAAGTATTCATACCCTGTGAATTTTTTCAGTTATACCCACAAACTTATATGTATTTTTTTGTCACTTTATACGATATACAGTCCGAACACAAGGTAGCAAGTATTTGTGAAGTGTAAAGGAAATGATATGAGGCTTTCTAATATATATTTTTTTAAACATAGATCTGAAAATTTTGAGGTGCATTAGTATTTAGCCCTCTTTAGTCTGATACCCCTTCATAAAATCCTGAGGGACCAATTGCCTCCAGAAGTCACATAATTAGTATATTGAATTCACCTGTGTGTAATTTCTTATCAATATAACTACAGCTGTTCTCTGAAGGCCTCAGAGGTTTGTGTGAGAACTTTACGGAACAAACGCCATCATGAAAACCAAGGAGCCCACCAGACAGGCCAGGGATAAAGTTGTGGAGAAGAGTAAATCAGGGTTAGGTCATAAAAAAATAGCCCAAGATCTGAACAACATATCACAGAGCACTGTTCAATCAACATAAAAAAATGGAAGGAATATTGCACAACTGCAAACATACCAAGACATGGCCATCCATCTAAACTGATATCACAAGCAAGGAGAGCACTAATGAAAGGAACAGCCAAGAGGCCTATGGTCACTGAAGGAGCTGCACAGATCCACAGCTCAGGTGGGAGAACCTCTCATTAGGACAACTATTAAAAGAAGAAATCCATTTATGAAAGCAAGCCATAAGAAGTACCGTTTACAGTTTGCAAAAAGCCATGTAGAGGACACAGCAAGCATGTGGTGGAAGGTGCTCTGGTCAGATGACATCAAAGGAGAACTTTTTGGGCAGCATGCAAAATCTATGTGTGGAGGGTCAGGTCATTGACCTCTACTTCCGGGTCTCCAGATGATAATGACTCGTGGACGATCGCCTTGGTTGGGTGTTAAGTTGTACTGTTTGCATTCGTCTACTTGTCTGATTCCAATTATTATGTTAACCTGGATTTCGTTATGAGTCTTTAAATAAAGAATTATAAAAAATCTATGTGTGGTGGAAAACTAACACTGCACATTACCCTGAAAACACAATCCCCACCGTCACACATGGTGGAGGCATCATCATGCTGTGGGGAAGCTTTTTTTCAGCAGGAACAGGGAAGCTGTTCAGAGTTAATGGGAAGATGGGTAGAGCTATAGCCAGGTCAATCCTGGAGGAAAACCCGTTAGCAGCTGCACAAGTTCTGAGACTGGGGCGTAGGTTCATCTATCGGCAGGACGAAGACACTAAACATCCTGCCAGAGCTACAATGGAGTGTTTAGAGCAGAGCAGATTCATGTGTGTGAATGGCCCAGTCACCGTCCAGACCCAAATCCCAGAGAATCTGTGACAGACTTGAAAATTGCTATTCACAGCCATCTCCATCCAATCTCACTGAGCGAGAGCAAGTGTGCAAAGTAGGGACAGAAATGTCACCTCTAGATGTGCAAAGCTGGAGAAGAGAGATCCCAAAAGACTACAGCAGTAATTTCAGTGAAAGGTTTTCTTCCAAAGTATTCACTCAGGGAAGCTGAATACAAATGCACATTGCAATTTTCAGATTCATATTTTCTAACTATTTAAAAAAACAATGTTTCTTTGCCCATAGCTGCATCAACATGTTGCCCAAGAAATAAAGTC
>JARQOD010000010.1:49446370-49563857 GCA_033576555.1 Oophaga sylvatica | reverse complement strand
CCAGACATTTTGGCCTTTTTAAATTGCGTCCTCAGAGTGACAGTGCAGTCTTCACAGTTTCTCACACATGCTGCATTCACGCTCCCTCTCGCACTGCTGTAAATGTGTTGCCCTCGATGTGAAAGTGCAGATCTTCACAGATTCTCAACATGCTGCATTCCAGCTACACGCTCAGCACGCTGTGTGTGCTGCCCCGATGTGACAGTGAGACTTCAATTCACCGCACGCTGCATTACAGCTACCTGCTCAGCACTGCTATACAATGTGCTGCTCCTCAGATGTGACAGTGCAGATCTTCACAGATTCATCACACATGTGCCTCCATCATAACACTCCCTCCAGGAATCATGAAGAGAAAAACCTCAGAGAACGGACCTCACGTCACAGGCCCATGCTAGCGCCGTGCTCCCAGTCTAGGGCTGTGTGCACACAGAGATTCAGGTGAACCCCCCTGTGTGCACACAGCCCGAGCGTTTTCGCTGCGGATGTTGGCGCGGATCCGCCTCAGGTAGCCGGGCAGGACTGATGTGAGGCCATTATCGCTCGTTTCTTGTGTCTCGGCCCCGTCAGGCTCCGCACCGCCGCCGCTTACCACCACGGCTTCTCATCGTCCCCTCAGTGTTTCTGCTTCCCGCCGTCACGTGACTCTGTGGAAGGCGTGGCTTCAACGCCTTCAGATGAATATGCATAGTATGGGCGTGGTTTATACCTTGTAGTTAGAATATTCATGAAGGGGGCGTGTCTCTATTTGTGGCTCCGGCTGCCGCTGACAGCTGCGGAGAGTCACCGGGAGACCCAGGCTCAGGACTGCACAATCCCCGGGCAGAGCCACCAGGAGGACGGGAGAGCCTCTCCCTGAGGGGAGCACCATGCACTGGGAGGACCCCGGGCCTGCTGAGCCCTACTGACGCCGGAGCCTGCCCCCCGCTCCAGCCCGGGCATCCTTGCACCCCTTCCTGCCCCTGTCACTCCAGCTCTTGCTGGTTTTGCAGCACAGTGACCCCATTTTCTGCAGTCACTATTTGCTCCTTTGCTTTGGTCTCTGACCCTGCACCTCATTGAACCCCCCCATAGCTTGAAGGTACTTTTGCATTAGTTTGCACACCCCTTCCGTACTTTTGGCCCCCCAGACCTGACCTCCACAGTTTGGATTGCACCTCTGCCCCTCCTGGCATCCTTTTACACCTTGGCGCGGCTTCATTGCTCCTTCTTCCCATCCAGCCACCTGTGACTGATCCGTTCTCATGGATGGCGGCCCACCCCGGTGACCCCTGACGAGGAGAAGCTGCGACCACCATGGAGGGGGTCACCGTGACCCAAGAGCGGAGCTTTCACAGCCCCTTCCTGGAGCTGGAGGACTTGACGGAGGCAGATTTTATGAGCAATGTGGTAAGAGAAAAGCTGTCATGTTGGATAATCATTGAGGACCACAAGTCCCAGCCATCCCGGTACTGTAAACCATAATCGTCCATTAGTAACGGATCCAGTAGAAAAAACTCCGGTGCGAACGGAAACCAAAGTTTAAAATGAATGAAAACTTTGGTTTCGCAGGTTGTTCCGGTCGATGGGATCCATTTTATATTTCGGCGGCGTCCCTGGCGCCTCTCGCGCTCTGAGCACGCTCACTGCTAAAAACGGATCCGGGAATGGATGACCCAACAGGTGAGCGTCCCCTCTGACCCCCGGCCCAGAAACGCTAAATCCGGAGAGCGGATCCTTCTCTACACTGCAGCTGCCGGGCAGGCGGAGATGTAGCAGAGCTGAGGTGGGCAGTGGGAATAATACGTCTTGTCTTTCAATTCTGCAAATCAGTTGTTGCCAAGATCCACAAAGGGATGAAAAGAACCATGTATCACCGTCCGATGTAATAGTCACCCCTTGTAACAGGCGGTTTGTAAGATACTTTGTAGGGAGTCATACAATGACAGAATGGCAATGTGATCACTGAAGAAGGTGCTGGAGGAGAGCGCGGCCCCCCGCAGCATCACAGGATGGAGCCATAGGGGGCAGTTATGCTCCAGACCCCCAGGTACTGATGGAGCCATAGTGTGCAGTTATCCTCCAGACCCCCAGGTAGTGATGGAGCCATAGTGTGCAGTTATCCTCCAGACCCCCAGGTAGTGATGGAGCCATAGTGGGCAGTTATGCTCCAGACCCCCAGGTAGTGATGGAGCCATAGTATGCAGTTATCCTCCAGACCCCCAGGTAGTGATGGAGCCATAGTGTGCAGTTATCCTCCAGACCCCCAGGTAGTGATGGAGCCATAGTGTGCAGTTATCCTCCAGACCCCCAGGTAGTGATGGAGCCATAGTGGGCAGTTATGCTCCAGACCCCCAGGTAGTGATGGAGCCATAGTGTGCAGTTATGCTCCAGACCCCCAGGTAGTGATGGAGCCATAGTGGGCAGTTATCCTCCAGACCCCCAGGTAGTGATGGAGCCATAGTGTGCAGTTATCCTCCAGACCCCCAGGTAGTGATGGAGCCATAGTGGGCAGTTATGCTCCAGACCCCCAGGTAGTGATGGAGCCATAGGGGGCAGTTATGCTCCAGACCCCCAGGTACTGATGGAGCCATAGTGGGCAGTTATGCTCCAGACCCCCAGGTAGTGATGGAGCCATAGGGGGCAGTTATGCTCCAGACCCCCAGGTACTGATGGAGCCATAGTGTGCAGTTATCCTCCAGACCCCCTGGTAGTGATGGAGCCATAGTGTGCAGTTATGCTCCAGACCCCCAGGTAGTGATGGAGCCATAGTGGTGCAGTTATCCTCCAGACCCCCAGGTAGTGATGGAGCCATAGTGAGCAGTTATGCACCAGACCCCCAGGTACTGATGGAGCCATAGTGTGCAGTTATCCTCCAGACCCCCAGGTAGTGATGGAGCCATAGTGTGCAGTTATCCTCCAGACCCCCAGGTAGTGATGGAGCCATAGTGGGCAGTTATGCTCCAGACCCCCAGGTAGTGATGGAGCCATAGGGGCAGTTATGCTCCAGACCCCCAGGTACTGATGGAGCCATAGTGGGCAGTTATGCTCCAGACCCCCAGGTAGTGATGGAGCCATAGGGGGCAGTTATGCTCCAGACCCCCAGGTACTGATGGAGCCATAGTGTGCAGTTATCCTCCAGACCCCCTGGTAGTGATGGAGCCATAGTGTGCAGTTATGCTCCAGACCCCCAGGTAGTGATGGAGCCATAGTGTGCAGTTATCCTCCAGACCCCCAGGTAGTGATGGAGCCATAGTGAGCAGTTATGCACCAGACCCCCAGGTACTGATGGAGCCATAGTGTGCAGTTATCCTCCAGACCCCCAGGTAGTGATGGAGCCATAGTGTGCAGTTATCCTCCAGACCCCCAGGTAGTGATGGAGCCATAGTGGGCAGTTATGCTCCAGACCCCCAGGTAGTGATGGAGCCATCAAGTGGGCAGTTATGCTCCAGACCCCCAGGTAGTGATGGAGCCATAGTGGGCAGTTATGCTCCAGACCCCCAGGTAGTGATGGAGCCATAGTGTGCAGTTATCCTCCAGACCCCCAGGTAGTGATGAAGCCATAGTGGGCAGTTATCCTCCAGACCCCCAGGTAGTGATGGAGCCATAGGGGCAGTTATGCTCCAGACCCCAGGTAGTGATGGAGCCATAGCGTGCAGTTATGCTCCAGACCCCCAGGTAGTGATGGAGCCATAGGGGCACTTATGCTCCAGACCACCAGGTACTGATGGAGCCATAGTGTGCAGTTATGCTCCAGACCCCCAGGTAGTGATGGAGCCATAGGGGCAGTTATGCTCCAGACCCCCAGGTACTGATGGAGCCATAGTGTGCAGTTATCCTCCAGACCCCCAGTTAGTGATGGAGCCATAGTGGGCAGTTATGCTCCAGACCCCCAGGTAGTGATGGAGCCATAGTGTGCAGTTATCCTCCAGACCCCCAGGTAGTGATGAAGCCATAGTGGGCAGTTATCCTCCAGACCCCCAGGTAGTGATGGAGCCATAGGGGGCAGTTATGCTCCAGACCCCCAGGTAGTGATGGAGCCATAGCGTGCAGTTATGCTCCAGACCCCCAGGTAGTGATGGAGCCATAGGGGCACTTATGCTCCAGACCACCAGGTAGTGATGGAGCCATAGGGGCACTTATGCTCCAGACCACCAGGTAGTGATGGAGCCATAGTGTGCAGTTATGCTCCAGACCCCCAGGTAGTGATGGAGCCATAGTGTGAAGTTATGCTCCAGACGCCCAGGTAGTGATGGAGCCATAGGGGGCACTTATGCTCCAGACCCCCAGGTCGTGATGGAGCCATAGGGGGCACTTATCCTCCAGACCCCCAGGTAGTGATGGAGCCATAGTGAGCAGTTATGCTCCAGACCCCCAGGTAGTGATGGAGCCATAGTGGGCAGTTATGCTCCAGACCCCCAGGTAGTGATGGAGCCATAGTGTGCAGTTATGCTCCAGACCCCCAGGTAGTGATGGAGCCATAGTGGGCAGTTATGCTCCAGACCCCCAGGTAGTGATGGAGCCATAGTGTGCAGTTATGCTCCAGACCCCCGGGTAGTGATGGAGCCATAGTGAGCAGTTATGCTCCAGACCCCCAGGTAGTGATGGAGCCATAGTGGGCACTTATGCTCCAGACCCCCAGGTAGTGATGGAGCCATAGTGAGCAGTTATGCTCCAGACCCCCAGGTAGTGATGGAGCCATAGTGAGCAGTTATGCTCCAGACCCCCAGGTAGTGATGGAGCCATAGTGTGCAGTTATGCTCCAGACCCCCAGGTAGTGATGGAGCCATAGGGGCACTTATCCTCCAGACCCCCAGGTAGTGATGGAGCCATAGTGGGCAGTTATGCTCCAGACCCCCAGGTAGTGATGGAGCCATAGTGGGCAGTTATGCTCCAGACCCCCAGGTAGTGATGGACCATAGTGGGCAGTTATGCTCCAGACCCCCAGGTAGTGATGGAGCCATAGTGGGCAGTTATGCTCCAGACCCCCAGGTAGTGATGGAGCCATAGTGGGCAGTTATGCTCCAGACCCCCAGGTAGTGATGGAGCCATAGTGGCAGTTATGCTCCAGACCCCCAGGTAGTGATGGAGCCATAGTGAGCAGTTATGCTCCAGACCCCCAGGTAGTGATGGAGCCATAGTGGGCAGTTATCTCCAGACCCCCAGGTTGAGTGATGGAGCCAGACAGTAGTTGGCAGTTATGGCGTCCAGACCCCCAGGTAGTGATGGAGACATAGGGGCAGTTATCCTCCAGACCCCCAGGTAGTGATGGAGCCATAGTGTGCAGTTATGCTCCAGACCCCCAGGTAGTGATGGAGCCATAGTGTGCAGTTATGCTCCAGACCCCCAGGTAGTGATGGGCCATAGTGGGCAGTTATGCTCCAGACCCCAGGTAGTGATGGAGCCATAGTGGGCAGTTATCCTCCAGACCCCCAGGTAGTGATGGAGCCATAGTGGGCAGTTATCCTCCAGACCCCCTGGTAGTGATGGAGCCATAGTGTGCAGTTATGCTCCAGACCCCCTGGTAGTGATGGAGCCATAGTGTGCAGTTATGCTCCAGACCCCAGGTAGTGATGGAGCCATAGTGTGCAGTTATGCTCCAGACCCCCAGGTAGTGATGGAGCCATAGTGTGCAGTTATGCATCCAGACCCCCAGGTAGTGATGGAGCCATAGTGTGCAGTTATGCTCCAGACCCCCAGGTAGTGATGGAGCCATAGTGGGGCAGTTATCCTCCAGACCCCCAGGTAGTGATGGAGCCATAGTGGGCAGTTATGCTCCAGACCCCCAGGTAGTGATGGAGCCATAGTGGGCAGTTATGCTCCAGACCCCCAGGTAGTGATGGAGCCATAGTGGGCAGTTATCCTCCAGACCCCCAGGTAGTGATGGAGCATAGTGGCAGTTTGCTCCAGACCCCAGTAGTGATGAGCCATAGTGTGCAGTTATGCTCCAGACCCCCAGGTAGTGATGGAGCCATAGTGGCAGTTATGCTCCAGACCCCCAGGTAGTGATGGAGCCATAGTGGGCAGTTATCTCCAGACCCCCAGGTAGTGATGGAGCCATAGTGTGCAGTTATGCTCCAGACCTCCAGGTAGTGATGGAGCCATAGTGGCAGTTATCCCCAGACCCCCAGGTAGTGATGGAGCCATAGTGTGCAGTTATGTCCAGACCCCCAGGTAGTGATGGAGCCATAGTGGGCAGTTATCTCCAGACCCCAGGTAGTGATGGAGCCATAGTGGGCAGTTATGCTCCAGACCCCCTGGTAGTGATGGAGCCATAGTGGCAGTTATGCTCCAGACCCCCAGGTAGTGATGGAGCCATAGTGGGCAGTTATCTCCAGACCCCCAGGTAGTGATGGAGCCATAGTGGCAGTTACTGCTCCAGACCCCATGGTAGTGATGAGCCATAGTGGCAGTTATGCTCCAGACCCCCAGGTAGTGATGGAGCCATAGTGGGCAGTTATGCTCCAGACCCTCAGGTAGTGATGGAGCCATAGTGGGCAGTTATGCTCCAGACCCCCTGGTAGTGATGGAGCCATAGTGTGCAGTTATGCTCCAGACCCCCAGGTAGTGATGGAGCCATAGTGGGCAGTTATGCTCCAGACCCCTGGTAGTGATGGAGCCATAGTGTGCAGTTATGCTCCAGACCCCCTGGTAGTGATGGAGCCATAGTGTGCAGTTATGCTCCAGACCCCCAGGTAGTGATGGAGCCATAGTGGGCAGTTATGCTCCAGACCCCCAGGTAGTGATGGAGCCATAGTGGGCAGTTATGCTCCAGACCCCCTGGTAGTGATGGAGCCATAGTGAGCAGTTATGCTCCAGACCCCCAGGTAGTGATGGAGCCATAGTGGGCAGTTATCTCCAGACCCCCAGGTAGTGATGGAGCCATAGTGGGCAGTTATGCTCCAGACCCCCAGGTAGTGATGGAGCCATAGTGGGCAGTTATGCTCCAGACCCCCTGGTAGTGATGGAGCCATAGTGGCAGTTATGCTCCAGACCCCCAGGTAGTGATGGAGCCATAGTGGGCAGTTATGCTCCAGACCCTCAGGTAGTGATTCTCCGAAGTGATCGGGCATAACTGCATGATCACTGGAAGCCCCACCAATCACTAGAACAGGGGTCCTAAGCCCCCTCATTGAAGGCGAGTGAATGAAGTGGTGGTCCCAAATGCAATACCACTCCGTTCAGTGTCCAGGGGGCTGACATAGAATAGAGCAGAAGTTTGCATGTGTGACCACCAGTGCATTCACTCACCTCCGGAAAGTGTTCCAGTGATTAATCCAGCATTATTGCAATGGATAGATAACATGATGGTGATGATTACATGATCGCTGGAACCCCCACTAATTACTAATAGGGGTCTTATCCGGGAGGGAGTGATGCAGTGGTCTCTCCGGCTCCGTTCAGTTTCTATGGGACTGACATAGACAGGAGCGGACGTGTGCTTGTGTGATCACCGGGGCGTTGGACCGCTGTTCTAGAGATCATGCATGTATCACCTTATGCATATTGTCTGTCAGTCCCACAGACACTGAGTGGAGCGGTGTTGTGCATGTGTCACCCACTCACCACTGACTTTCCTCCAGAATGGGGCTGTAGTGATTGGTGGCAGCCTCAGCAGCCATAGAATTATCACCTATCTTGTAGATAAGCGATAAATACTTTTGTGGATCATTCCCTTTAAATGACAATCTCAGCTCTGCTACATGTGCACGACATTGCGCAGGGGGCACGGTACAGTAGCTGTCATTGCTGCAAGGCGCTGTAATATTACACTGTGCACGTGTGGAGTGATGATGATGATGGGCTTGTCGGAGTCACATTCCTATTACGTTATATTATGTCTCACAACAATGCCTTCCACAATCCCCCAGGTTACCAAGGGGTGGATGGATTTCCCACATTAACAATCGTATCATGGACAGGTCTAGCGGCGGACCTGCTGGAGCCGACCATACGGTGACGGGTGGCCATCCTATGGCTCTCTGCCTCTTGCAGAACTACAACTGCCAGCATGCCATGAGAGCTGCTATAGAGAAGAAACTGTAGTAACGCGGTTTTACAGTATTTTTCTGAATCAAATCCTCATGTTACTCGCAGATTCTGCCACGGACATCACCGTATACATTGCAAAAGGTGAAAATCCCAACAAAAATCCCCAGAAAGAATTGACACTCGTGTAAATGTACAGAGTCCACTCCACAATGAAATGTGTAGATGAGTCTTCTGACCTTCTATTTAGCTGGTGGTGCGTTATGCTGTGGAATACCCTCGTATATTTCGATTAATCTTAATAATGTTGTATCAGATAAATGGGACATAAGAGCAGCAGAAATCTGCAAACAAAATCCACCGCAAATCCACAAGGATTGAAAAACTCGAGCTTCTGCAGTTCGTCTTCTCATTGACATCTGTTCACATTGCATGCGCGGTTTCTCTATTTTCAGCACAGGGTGAGCAGAGAAGACCTCCATGCATCTTCCCTGAATTCTGTTAGTTGCACACAACTCCCATAGAAGTGAATGGAGAGAATAGCGCATGCTCTGTTACCTCTTGACTCAAGATGAGACCCTGGTCTCGAAATAGGTGCACGTACCTATATCAGATTGGTGTGGTCCGAAACCTGGCACCCACATAATCAGCTGCTTGCCAGTCCCGCAGGTGAAGGATGTATGACAGCACAGCTACATACACTATGTAGTGGCCGTTCTCGATACTGCAGATCACATTGCATTCACTTCAATAGGAGGTGAGCCGCAGTACCGAGAACGGCCATTACGCGGTGTACGGAGCTTTGCCGTTTCGGCTGTGTGCACTGTCTACATTCGGCTGTCGTGGGACCCAAGACCCATAGTGCCTGATGCATCACAATAGACTGTATTTTAAGGGCGTCAGTACATGCACCATTTCTAACACCTGCCTCCTGACATTTGAGGGCTGGTAACTGTCTGTAAATTCATGGACAGTCCATAAAGAAATAAGTTACCGATGCATCACATATTGGTACAAAGCTGGAGAAATCTGTGCAGAGAATTATCTAGTAAATATCATCCGGTCAGAGTAATGGTTATTGTCTGATGCCTTCAGATTGGGACTCTGGATTGTGAACATGGATCAGATGTGCTTTATCTGTAATTTTTGGGATAAATTGTCAAGAAAAAGAAAACATCGGTTTGACAACTTTGTTTCCAACCAATGACAGGTGAGACCCCGGTGATACACTGACCTGAGCTGCTCCTGCACCTGCACCGCCTGCAACCTTGTACAAGTTGATACATTGTTACATCAATCAAGAAGAAATGACTGATACAGTGGGTGCCGAAAATATTCAGACCCCTTTCAATTTTTCACTCCTTTTTCATTGCAGCCATTTGGTAATGGTAAATTCAATAAAGTTCATTTTTTTTCTCATTAATGTACACTCTGCACCCCATCTTTACTGGAAAAAAACAGAAATGTAGAAATTTTTGCAAATTTATTAAAAAAGAAAAACTGAAATCTCCCATGGTCATAAGTATTCAAACCCTTTGCTCAGTATTGAGGAGAAGCACCTGTTGAGCTAGTGCAGCCATGAGTCTTCTTAGGAATGATACAACAAGTTTTTCACCCCTGGATTTGGGGATCCTCTGCCATTCTTCCTGGCAGATCCTCTCCAGTTCCGTCAGGTTGGAGGGTGAACGTTGGTGGACAGCCATTTTCAGGTCTCTCCAGAGATGCTCCATTGGGTTTAGGTCAGGGCTCTGGCTGGGTCAGTCAGGAATGGTCACAGAGTTGTTCTGAAGCCACTCCTTTGTTATCTTAGCTGTGTGCTTAGGGTCATTGTCTTGTTGGAAGGTGAATCTTCGGCCAAGTCTGAGGTCCATAGCACTCTGGAAGAGGTTTTCATCCAGGATATCTCTGTACTTGGCCGCATTCATGTTTCCTTCAATGACAACCAGTCGTCCTGTCCCTGCAGCTGAAAAACACTCCCATAGCATGATGCTGCCTCCACCATGCTTCACTGTTGGGATTGTATTGGGCAGGTGATGAGCAGTGCCTGGTTTTCTCCACACATACCGCTTAGAATTATCACCAAAAAGTTCTATCTTCATCTCATCAGACCAGAGAATCTTATTTCTCATAGTCTGGGAGTCCTTCATGTGTTTTTTTAGCAAACTCTATGCGGCTTTCACATCTTGCACTGAGGAGAGGCTTCCGTCGGGCCACTCTGCCATAAAGGTCCGACTGGTGGAGGCTGCAGTGATAGTTGACTTTGTGGAACTTTCTCCCATCTCCCTCCTGCATCTGTGGAGATCAGCCACAGTGATCTTGGGGTTCTTCTTTACCTCTCTCACCAAGGCTCTTCTCCCACGATTGCTCAGATTGGCTGGACGGCCAGGTCTAGGAAGACTTCTGGTGGTCCCAAACTTCTTCCATTTAAGGATTATGGAGACTACTGTGCTCTTAGGAACCTTGAGTACTGCAGAAATTCTTTGGTAACCTTGGCCAGATCTGTGCCTTGCCACAATTCTGTCTCTGAGCTCCTTGGCCAGTTCCTTTGACCTCATGATTCTCATTTGGTCTGACATGCACTGTGAGCTGTGAGGTCTTATATAGACAGGTGTGCGCCTTTCCAAATTAAGTATTATCAGTGTAATTACACACAGCTGGACTCCAATGAAGGAGTAGAACCATATCCAGGAGGATCACAAGGAAATGGACAGCGTGTGACGTAAATATGAGGGTCTGAGCAAAGGGGCTGAAGACTTATGACTATGTGATATTTCAGTTTTTCTTTAATAAATTTGCAAAAATTTCTACATTTCTGTTTTTTTTCAGTAAAGATGGGGTGCAGAGTGCACATTAATGAGAAAAAATGAACTTTTTTGAATTTACCAAATGGCTGCAATGAAACAAAGAGTGAAAAATTTACTGGGGTCTGAATACTTTCCGTACCCACTGTATATCAGCAGTGAAGTGACATGGGGTCGTGCAGTGTGGCCAGAAGGGGCCGGTGTAGTGACCTCACTGTTCTTATAGGGACAGGCGGAGGGGCCCCTATAAGATCAGCATGGCTTTATGATGCATCTATGACTCACAGGACACCGGCTCGCAGATTCATCCAGACCGTGCATGCAGACGGTGTGTCAGAGGATCGACCCTGCATGCTTCTGCCTCATTACTCCGGAGGGTTACATAGGGAGATAATGAATGAACAGTTGGAGGACGTCTCATTTATATTACATCGTGGCGATGAGGCGCAGGCACTGGGGGGATGCCTTCCATAGAAATGTGACAGGGCTCTAGTCTTGATTACTAGGGGTTCAGGAGCGATGTGCCTGTGTTGCTTTTTTTTATAAGGGTCTCTTGATTATGGCCCCCAGAGTGGGTATCCTAAATGGGGGGCAGCGCATACAACATCAGTATGCGCTAGTGTGAAGGGGACTGGCTTCATAAAATAGCCCCTTGAAAGGGTTTGTCCAGAACCGTATTTTATTGTAAAAAGTCCATGGTGGCCACAAAAAAAACCCAGACACTTAATGAACCCCTCCCTTTGCACCACTGGCCATGTCCTCCAGCCATCTCTTTGCTTCCTCTCCCGGTGAGGAGTGTCATGTGACCATTGCAGCCAATCAGCGGCCAGTGATTGGCTGAAACGGTCATGTGCCATTCAAGCCGGAAGAGAGCTAGGACACTGTTTCTTGCGGATCAGGCAGATTGTCGAGGCTGCAGCCATTCTGGGGCTGCTAAATGGCACGTGATGTCCCCCACCAAAACGCAAGTTTACTAAGCTAAAATACGGGCTCTGATTATTGCTGTTTCCAAGAAGCAACAACAATAAAGAAATACGTGGTATGCACTGACCCAACACTTTTCACAGCTGAGAATTTGCTAAGTTGTATCCAGTCTAGACAATCCTCTGTGAGCTAAACACATCAGCAGCACAAGTTTTCCATTTCCTAAAAGTTTGCTACAATGTGTCAGTTCAGGTAAAATGTGTTAGGCTACGTTCACATTGCGCTTTAGGCTCGGGCCGCCCGTCAGCAGGTCCATCGGTGCTTATGTCTGAAGCCCTGGAAAACGGGATTCACATGTTTGCACTGACGGGCAAATTGACTTTAATGGTGCAGACAGATTCGTATTGTGCTCTGTCGGACATCCTTTAAGGCTTCATATGCCTATGCGGAGCGCAGTCAAGCAATAGTGGTGCTGGCTTCAAACAGGCAAATGCTTCCGAAAGTGATGTCCGACAGAGCACAGTATGGCTCCGTCTGCAGCTTTAAAGTCAATGTCAGCGCAAATGTCCGAATCCCGTTTTCCAGGGCTTCAAACATAAGCATTGACGGAGACACTGACAGAAGCCTAAAATGCCATTGAACATAGCCCTAGAACCCTGGAAGACTTTACCTTTACTTCTAATTTAGAGATTCAGTTTGTTCATCTGTAAAGACACTAACAACTGGGTGACTTATCCAACTTTACAAGGATAGATAGATAATAGATGGATCATAGATAGATTAATGGATAGGTGATAGATAATAGATAGATAATAGATAGCTAGCATGCACCTTCTCCGCTCTGCTGTCTCTACAGTTCATCATCCTTCATTATGAACTTTTTCGCTTTCTCTGTGGTTCCAGAGAGTTGGCTTTAAGAGGAAGCCGATGTCCCGCTGTGACAGGAACTAAATCTAATGATATAATATGCTTGTGGTTGTCACTAATTATTCGTTCTGCTCCTTGGAATCTGTATTACGGCTTGGAAGCTGTCGTTGGTAGTGAATCAACGCTCACAATTACAGATGACAGCCGCTGTAGAAATGACAGTGCTGTTCTCTCACAGAATGGGCTCTGCTGCATCGCTCATGTGTTGCACGTTTGCTGCTGGGGTGATGGGAGCAGCTGGTCTTATTACTGGGCACATTCTTGTGGATTTAGTCTCATTTGGGTAAAGCTCACATTTTCCCACTCATCACTAAAGGGATCCTTTATTTTTCTGGCAAGTAATAGTGGGATGGCACATGGGTGACAAATATGGCCTCTTTTTGTGCTGGTGGGCTACTTTTACCTTGGTGCCCTCTTTGGTCTCATTCTTCTGATTGGCGTTGTGCTGTGTAATGATTATTCGCTGCATTGGTGATTACTGTTAGATCGCTGTGGGCCATATCATTGGGGCCACCACCAATAACAAGATCAGGGACTTGTATCCCCCTTATCCTCTGGTTACAAGACCGTCTCTAGGAGGATCACGAGTCTGGGGTCTTGTGTTCCCCCTTCTCCTCTGGTTACAAGACCGTCTCTAGGAGGATCACGAGTCTGGGGTCTTGTATCCCCCTTCTCCTCTGGTTACAAGACCGTCTCTAGGAGGATCACAAGTCTGGGGTCTTGTGTTCCCTCTTCTCCTCTGGTTACATGACAGTCTCTAGGAGGATCACAAGTCTGGGGTCTTGTGTTCCCCCTTCTCCTCTGGTTACAAGACCGTCTCTAGGAGGATCACGAGTCTGGGGTCTTGTGTTCCCCGTTCTCCTCTGGTTACATGACCGTCACTAGGAGGATCACGAGTCTGGGGTCTTGTGTTCCCTCTTCTCCTCTGGTTACAAGATCGTCTCTAGGAGGATCACGAGTCTGGGGTCTTGTGTTCCCCGTTCTCCTCTGGTTACATGACCATCTCTAGCAGGATCACCAGTCTGGGGTCTTGTGTTCCCCGTTCTCTGGTTACATGACCGTCTCTAGGAGGATCACGAGTCTGGGGTCTTGTGTTCCCCGTTCTTCTCTGGTTACATGACCGTCTCTAGGAGGATCATGAGTCTGGGGTCTTGTGTTCCCCATTCTCTGGTTACATGACCGTCTCTGGGAGGTGCACGAGTCTGGGGTCTTGTGTTCCCCGTTCTCCTCTGGTTACATGACCATCTCTAGGAGGATCACCAGTCTGGGGTCTTGTGTTCCCCGTTCTCTGGTTACATGACCGTCTCTAGGAGGATCACGAGTCTGGGGTCTTGTGTTCCCCGTTCTCCTCTGGTTACATGACCGTCTCTAGGAGGATCATGAGTCTTGGATCTTGTGTTCCCCTTTCTCCTCTGGTTACATGACCGTCTCTAGGAGGATCACGAGTCTGGGGTCTTGTGTTCCCCCGTTCTCTGGTTACATGACCGTCTCTAGGAGGATCACGAGTCTGGGGTCTTGTGTTCCCCGTTCTCCTCTGGTTACATGACCGTCTCTAGGAGGATCATGAGTCTTAGGTCTTGTGTCACTCTTTCTCCTCTAGCTGAGAGAGTTAAATGGAGCATCAGGTTGAACATGCATCCTGCTGCTCCAGTCAACTCTATAACACCAAGATACCCAGAGCTGCTCTCGACTATCATTATTGGTGTGTCCTACCTGGGGTGGTCTTGCTGCCGGGGAGAAGGGGGCAAGAGGTTCCCCATTCTGACAATCATTGACAGTTCACGTGGGACTCACACTTACAGGTCCTTCTCAAAAAATTAGCATATAGTGCTAAATTTCATTATTTTCCATAATGTAATGATTACAATTAAACTTTCATATATTTTAGATTCATTACACACCAACTGAAATTTGTCAGGTCTTTTATTGTTTTAATACTGATGATTTTGGCATACAACTCCTGATAACCCAAAAAACCTGTCTCAAAAAATTAGCATATCAAGAAAAGGTTCTCTAAACGACCTATTACCCTAATCTTCTGAATCAACTAATTAACTCTAAACACATGCAAAAGATTCCTGAGGCTTTTAAAAACTCCCTGCCTGGTTCATTACTCAAAACCCCCATCATGGGTAAAACTAGCGACCTGACTGATGTCAAGAAGGCCATCATTGACACCCTCAAGCAAGAGGGTAAGACCCAGAAAGAAATTTCTCAACAAATAGGCTGTTTCCAGAGTGCTGTATCAAGGCACCTCAATGGGAAGTCTGTTGGAAGGAAACAATGTGGCAGAAAACGCCGTACAACGAGAAGAGGTGACCGGACCCTGAGGAAGATTGTGGAGAAGGACCGATTCCAGACCTTGGGGGACCTGAGGAAGCAGTGGACTGAGTCTGGTGTAGAAACATCCAGAGCCACCGTGCACAGGCGTGTGCAGAAATGGGCTACAGGTGCCGCATTCCCCAGGTAAAGCCACTTTTGAACCATAAACAGCGGCAGAAGCGCCTGACCTGGGCTACAGAGAAGCAGCACTGGACTGTTGCTAAGTGGTCCCAAGTCCTTTTTTCTGATGAAAGCAAATTTTGCATGTCATTCGGAAATCAAGGTGCCAGAGTCTGGAGGAAGACTGGGGAGAAGGAAATGCCAAAATGCCTGAAGTCCAGTGTCAAGTACCCACAGTCAGTGATGGTGTGGGGTGCCATGTCAGCTGCTGGTGTTGGTCCACTGTGTTTCATCAAGGGCAGGGTCAATGCAGCTAGCTATCAGGAGATTTTGGCGCACTTCATGCTTCCATCGGCTGAAATGCTTTATGGAGATGAAGATTTCATTTTTCAGCACGACCTGGCACCTGCTCACAGTGCCAAAACCACTGGTAAATGGTTTACTGACCATGGTATTACTGTGCTCAATTGGCCTGCCAACTCTCCTGACCTGAACCCCATAGAGAATCTGTGGGATATTGTGAAGAGAAAGTTGAGAGACGCAAGAACCAACACTCTGGATGAGCTTAAGGCCGCTATCAAAGCATCCTGGGCCTCCATAACACCTCAGCAGTGTCACAGGCTGATTGCCTCCATGCCACGCCGCATTGAAGCAGTCATTTCTGCAAAAGGATTCCTGACCAAGTATTGAGTGCATAACTGAACTTTATTATTTGATGTTTTTTTTGTTTGTTTTTAAAAAACACTTTTATTTTATTGGACGGTTGAAATATGTTAATTTTTTGAGACAGGTTTTTTGGGTTATCAGGAGTTGTATGCCAAAATCATCAGTATTAAAACAATAAAAGACCTGACAAATTTCAGTTGGTGTGTAATGAATCTAAAATATATGAAAGTTTAATTGTAATCATTACATTATGGAAAATAATGAAATTTAGCACTATATGCTAATTTTTTGAGAAGGACCTGTATTATCATCTCTCCAAATAATATCTAGGTTGGAATACACCTTTAACTGGGGTGAAAATTTTACATATGGTCTTAATTAAAAATCTGTTGTTTTGTGTCTACAGCTCCTATGCTGAACTCTGTGTCTCCATGGTACCAAATTACAAACAAACCCCATATAGTCTGGTCCTGAACTTATAGTTCCAGTCCCCTATTTCCTAAAAATCAGCTAGAAGTATGACTATGAGATCAGCCTACATGGGGTTTGTCTGTAGCCTGGAACCATGGAGACACATAGATCTGCATGGGAACTGTAGACAAAAAACGGTTGAAAGATTATAATCAAAACTATTTGTAAGACTTCACGTTATGACCAGACGTATACATTAGATGGCTACAATTATGTCACTCACAAAAGAAAGTATAAAAAAAACTTAGAGATGGAAGGGATAGTTGTGAAGTAAAGAAATGAGGGTATGCCCGTGGTTAGAGCGACACCGCTTTGGTGGTCTTCCATGGGACTGGAAGTGATGACCTTCTGTCCACCTGACTTCTATGAAGTGACTGAGTGGCCTTTGGGGTCAGTAGACTGATTGATGTCATCTAAGGGTATAGCGCCACCAATGAAGAAATATTTACCCCCAACATAATTATTAACCCTTTCCAGTCATTGGTGGACAGATTATCTGACTGCATGGACTGTATATCTAATGCTAGAAAGTCTGGACGGAGGAGGAACAGACCTCACATTGTGAACACGGTCCTTAGACAGCACTTAGGCTCACAGAATAATATTTATCGAAGCAGTGAGAAGGGCCGAGCATCCGGGGAGGTCATATAGGAATACAATGGAGACCTGGGGTCACATCGCTGCATGGTAATGATGACTGCAACGTGCAGGCGAGATGTAAAGAAAGTTTGATGTGACTTTGGGGCCCCACTAGTGAGGGCCCACTTCTCACCCCTCTTATAGCCACCGCCTGGACATTTTCCCACAATTCGTGCCTTGTGATGTATGGGCCTATGTATGGATACAAAATTATATCTGCGTTTCTGCTATTTCTTTGTTGTGTCTGTGTATCCCTGTATGGTCCCACCTCCCAACTCTGTATTTTCTCTCATTTCCTCCCCCACAATTGACATTTTCCATCCTGGTTCACATATCCTGGAGCCTTTGGAGTGACTGAACCGTCCTTTTGATTAAATGCAAACAGCAGACGCAGGCGAGGGCCCGGCAATGCAGTGTGGGAAGTCTGCGCCGTGTGAGATCTCATCAGGAACTGATTAACAGGTGCATTTACCATCGTGTTTACATGGGGCGCCTCGCTGCACCGCGGAGTGTGAGGACTTACATTAGGCTAATTGGGCCAAACATAACAACTGATGTCACCACTAATAGTACCTGCTGCTTAATTCTTATTGTCCTGAAATCCAGATGGGGGCCAAGGGGTCCGATGTAAACAGCTGGCAGCAGGAAAGCGCTCTCTTCAGTGCATCTACAATGAAAAATGAAGCAACTTCAAATTTAGTTCTGTAAAAATCTCTTACCACTTTGTGTTTACAACTCCTATGCAGACCTATGTATCTCCACAGACGACACACAATCCTCTGTCATCTGATCCAGCGGGCTTACTTCTGTCCAACTGTTCCCTAAGCTACATTTTCCCATCACCTCTGACCAGCTTCCCTGCCCCTGCTGAAGAAAAGCCTCACCCCAGCATGATGCTGCCACCACCATGTCTGATGCTGGGCATGGTGCTTTCATGGTGATGTGCAGTGTTTCTTTTCTGCCACACATAGCCTTTTGCATTTAGCCTCAAAAATTCTTCTTTGGTCTCATCTGACCAGAGCCCCTGCTTCCACATGCTCGCTGTGTTGCCTACATTGCTCTTTGCAAACTGTAAACGAGACTTTTTATGGTTTTCAAAAATGGCTTTCTTCTTGCCTCTCTTCCATAAAGTCCAGATTTGTGGAATATACGACTAATAGTTGTCCTGTGGACTAATTCTCCCACCAGAGCTGTGGATCTCAGCAGCTCCTCCAGTGACCATGGTCCTCTTGGCTGCTTCTCTAATTAGTGCTCTCCTTGCTTAAGATGTTAGTTTAGGTGGACGGCCATGTCTTTGTAGGTTTGCAGTTGTGCCATACTCCTTCCATTTTAAATGATTGACTGAATAGTGCTCCGTGAGATGTTCAGATCTTGAGCTGTTGTTTATAGCCTAACCCTGCTTTACTCTTTTCTACAACTTTATCCCTGACATGCCTGGCGGGTTCCTTGGTTTTTAAGCTGTTGTTTGTCCACTGATGTTCTCAAATCTCTGAGGCCTTCACAGAACAGTTGCAGTTATACTGAGAACAAATCACACTCAGATGGACGCAGTGTACTAATTCTGTGACTTCTGGAGGCGATTGGTCACTCAGGATTTTATTTAGGGTTATCAGACTACAGGGGCTGAATACTAATGCACCTCAAGATTTTCAGATTTATATTTTTAAAATAATTAGATAACCTTGTATCATTTCCATTACACTTCAGAAATACTTGCTACGTGTTAGTGTCACATAAGATCTCAATAAAATACATTTAAGGCCTTCTTCACACATACGTTTTTTGTGTCTGTATGCGGTGCGTTTTTTAAGGGCTGCAAACACAGACACACGCACACCCATTGTATTCAATGGTGAGGCTCACATGTTATGGTCTGTGTGAAAAACCTGCAGACACGTCAGTTTCTTTTGCACAGCACGTACAAAATGTGTGCCGCACACGTTCACACTGATGACACACCGATAACATCCGTGAGTCATCAGCGTGACACGTACCGGCAACTGGGAATAAGCGGTACAGCTTGCATTGTTTCCAGGCGCCGGCGGATGAAGGAAGATCTCATCATTGTCTCTTGCTCGACCTGAGATCAGCGTGACCAGGAAACAATAATGGGAGTTGTATTCCGCAGCAGTTGTGTAACTCCTGTGTAAAATAAAGAATTAAATGGAAAAAAAAAAAAATGGGCTCCTACGCAATATTCATAACCAGCAGAGGGACAGCCATGGGACAATACCCCATAAGTTTTACTGGCTATTAATAACAGCTCAAAGCTGTTTGCTTAGCCTTTAATGGTGAATTTACGGGGACCCCCATAAAAAAAAAATGACGTAGGGTTCCCCTATAAATTCAAACAAGCAAAGAAGTTGTGGGTTGATATTAATAGCCTGGAAGGGGTCAGAGATATTGCTCCCCCCCACCAGGCTACTAACATCAGCCCTCTGGCGCTTAGCCTTGCTCCTTCCACTTGCCCTGTGGCAACTCCCACCATTGTCTCCTGGTTGCCTGTTCTCTATAGCGCGAACTGTACTGCTTTTCTCAGGCACTGGGATATGACATACGGACGGCACATGGATGTCATATACATACACACGGACCACGTGCAAAAAATGTGAAAAATTTCACAGAGTATGAATACTTTTTCAAGGCACTGTATAATACAGCCCCTATATTACAAGAATATAGCTAATATATTGTCCATCTTTTGGTGGATCTGAGCCCTTTCTCTGGAGGATCGGTCACTCTCTGTGACATGTGCGTCCATGGTTTAGGACTCATTGACATTAAAAGGTCCAGAAAACTGGTAAACGCTTGGGGTCCTAGATTTCGTGTTCGTTTACGTACCAGTCCTCCCCAGATTCTGCAGCTGAGACGCTGATAAAACATTTTTTAGTTGCATCTTTTGGCTGGAGGAGCAGGATTCCCTATGAGTCACACGAACACGAAACTGGACCATGGACAGAGACCTGTCTGCAGCTTATAACAAAACAGCTGACAACAATATTATTGTGATATCGCTGGTGTACCTGTTACCCAGCGCAAGGAAAGCTGCTCAGGCAGCGCGGCTCAGGTCTAGATCACTAAAACGCAATTGTCACATTTGTTCTATTTTGTCATTATTATCACCACCTGTAGATTAAAAGCAGAGAATAGAAAGGGAATTCCTTATTAAGTATTTGATATTTAACCCCGTGCAGGCCCAGGGATTTTTATTTTTACGCTTTTGTTTTTTTCTTTCTCGTCTTCCAAAAGCCACACGTTTTTTTTTTTTTGCATATACATATTCGCATTAGCGCTTGTTTTTTGTGGGACGAGTTGCAGTATTCATTTTTCCCATATAATTTAGTGACTACCAGGCAAAAAATTAGTGAGGTAGAATTGGAAAAAACAAAATCAATTCCGCCTTTCTTTTTTGGGCTTTTGTTTTTGCGATGTTCGCTTGGCTTATTGGTTTACAAAACCCATTTTCTGATACATCACTAGGGATTTAATAAATTAGGTTCTTATTCAAGATCCCCCTCTACAGTACGGCTTCAAAGGGCAGCTCTTACTCCGGAGGATCAAACATGTCCATGCTTTACACAGGCACAGCTGATGTTTATAGGCACTGTGTAATACCCCGTTTCTCCTGTGGGGCTGCTGTAGAGATCCTGAACAGTTTTTGCATGGTTCTCCTTCGCTGATCGCTGGGCATCATGATAACTGGATACCCAATGATTAGCTTTTTATGGGGTAAACCCTTCTAACAAAAATAGATTGTTCCCAGCAGACTACCTCTTTAATGGATAGGCTGTTTTCTCATGAGGTCAAGCGGCCATCATATAATTATACCTTTCCCTTGCATCAGCCACTGCAGCAGGAATGCCTGGCCGGTTGAGGCACCATGTTGAATACAGCTGGTGCCTGGGAGTAAGACTTAATCGATCCCCTAGCAGCTAAATTTTAAGACAACCCTTTGAATATGGCTATCCACTTCTATGCCGCCATTACAGAACCAGGAACCCAGGGTTTTGTGGCTTACCACCATGCATTGCAGTCATAAAGAAGTGCAGAACCCTTGGAACTGTTCCCTTCGAAAACTTAAGCAGCCGGCTATGCCAAAAGTATTTAGGCATTCTACAAAAACAGCAAAGTGCACCATTTGCACCACCCAGGGCAAGATATGGATTACTACCTGTGTAGAAACCTGAGCCAGGTTCCTTTTCAGTGATTTTTGGTTGCTTGTACCCCTACGTAAAAATTACATCAAAGTACTTTCATGGACAGGGCAGGGACCCCCTAGAGACATGGCATGTACCCATTCGGGTACACATAGCAAAGGTTGAGAACTTATGAAAGCCTTTGGCATTGTGTTGGCTCTTTACCCGTCGGTGTTGCTACGCTACACTTTTGTGCACTTTCTGTGTAATATAGTATCTGAGGAGTTTGCAGTCATTCTGCACATTGCTCTGGTTAAATATGTTGGACTTTCTTGGCGCTGAGCTGCTTCCCCTTTGATTTGAAGCCAGTTGGAGCTGCCGCCGACTCTGCCTCATCTCACTCTCTCCAGTTGGGAGAAATCTTTCCAATTCTTATTACTTTTGAACTCTAGGATATTTCTGTCCCGGAATCCTGTCATTCAAACGAGTCTCCATCCTCCCACCGAACCGGGCCGATGCACTCATGCATGGAGATGATCCTAAACAATTATGTCTGCTCAGTTAAAGTCTATTTAATGATGCTGGCTCTGCCCGGGAACTTAGTGAGTCTTGGAGAAACTTTTTTAGAAACTTTCCAGTTACAGCGAAGTTTGATTAAGTACGAGCTGAAATAATGATGCTCCCATCCCCCATAATCCCTTTATGTCTTACTAGTAAAGTACCAATGACATATTCAGTTTTGGGTTTTAATAGGCATTATGATAGCAATAGGTAATGTTATTTATATTGACGTCACTGATACAAGGTATACAGACCGTATATTGACGTCACTGATACAAGGTATACAGACCGTAATAACCTTGGTTGGTGGATGCTGACTTGTTCATTTTAGTCTGTTCTTTGGTAAACAGTTTGTGAACCCCCATACACATTTACAATTTTCTCTGAATGTAAAATCGTTGAGCTAATGATCCGACAAAGCGTATCTGCATCTGTAACTCGTTTGTACGATGTCACAAAATAGTGGTGCCATGTGCAGTACAGTTCCATTTCATCAAGTCAATCCCTTCCACATGCCCTATAGTCATAGATGGGACCCCCCACCCCCGCATTTGGGACCCCCCGTACATTAGCTAGAGCGTAAAGTCACTAACAGAAAGCAGACACATTCAGGTCCTGTATTACATGATATTCATTGGAATATCCAGCATGTAATTCTACATTTCCACACGGCATCTGAAATTTATCTCCACGGCACCTGCGAGGCTCGCTTGCTGCAGATTTCACATTGGACTCATGGCAATGCCTATGGCTGGAATGTAAAGAGGAGATCTGGGAGAACCATCGCTACAAGGGGGTGTCTAGCTGTGCAAAATGCATGGCCAATTCTTAAGATAGGCATCGATCTTTGAAAATTTTGGGTCAGACTCTCAGAACCTCCTCTGATCTGCTGATTGAATGGGTTACGTCACCTTCATGCACAGCTCTGTTATGAATGTGCTAGAGATGGTTTCTGAGCAGAGGCTCCCTCTGGTGGTTACAGACAGTACTGAACCCTTCAGCGAGGAATGGCAATCTGGGTTCACTGACTGGTCTGATATAAGGGAGGTTCCCTCCCTTGATGGTTGCCGGTGATCAATTGTTCTTGTCTCAATTGTGGTTCCTGGTTCATTTGGAAGTTTGCTGAGTCTTGCCTGCATCTTCTGCTATCAGATAAGATATTTTCTGCTTTTATTTTTGTGCTTGCTTTTTGTATTGTTCCCTGCACTTCTGTGGACCTGGCTGACCTCCACAGAAGTGCAGGGAACAATGCAAAAAGCAAGCACAAAAATAAAAGCAGAAAATATCTTATCTGATAGCAGAAGATGCAGGCAAGACTCAGCAAACTTCCAAATGAACCAGGAACCACAATTGAGACAAGAACAATTGATCACCGGCAACCATCATGGGAGGGAACCTCCCTTATATCAGACCAGTCAGTGAACCCAGATTGCCATTCCTCGCTGAAGGGTTCAGTACTGTCTGTAACCACCAGAGGGAGCCTCTGCTCAGAAACCATCTCTAGCACATTCATAACACAGCTCCTTACGTTTTGCAGTGGCTTGATCCTATTCACGTAACTGGGACTGAGCTGCCTTTCATGGCATGGCAACTATTAAAAGTATTGATCTGTGCCTGCTAAACAACGAAGCAGATGTGACTCCTTTAATCAATCGATCAGTGGTGGGTGTGAGAGTCCCACCTTGCTGATATCGATGGTCTTTCCAACTGATAGTCCAGGAGAACTTTATGAAATCTCACTTCAGCTCCAGAGTCATGTTGCTTCCATCCCTCATGCTTGTGATTTTTGAGGGGCTTAAAGATCCCCACCAATGCAATCTATAGACATATTGCATTATACCAAAAAAAGTTAAGGGCTTGTGCCTACCTCAAGAAATGCCCCTTGAAGTAGAATGGTTTCTACATATGAACAGTCGCTAATCCAATCTAACGGGACATTTCGGAGCCAGTTCTGAGGATAGATGTAAGCCCAGCGGTAAGAGATGTCTCGCCTATTTTTCAGTAGGTTGACTTGTACATTTTGGATTGTTGTCCCCCTGCTAAATAGATCACCTATATCTGATTAGTAGGTCCCTGACACTTGGGACACCAATATCAGCGAAACATATGGGACCATCAGTGTTTTTCCTGGTGCAATGGCTGGAACGTGCATGTGATTCTGCTTGGTGCAGCCGCTCGGCCTCCATCAAGGGTGGACAGACTCCCACCGATCACACATTGGTCTTTGCCAAACATGAGCCACTGATGTCTATTCCAGAAAATCCTTTTAAGCCTAAAAGTTGAGTTTTGGCAAAATTGCCTGTTGTTTACCCTAGAACTAATATAAAGTATCACTTTTGTCAATGTCAACTTTTACCTTTCATCATATCAATAGGTCAATAATGGAATACTCACCAGGACAGGCCACATTGTCTGGATCTACACTCTCGAATTTAGAATTGGCCTCAGATCACTGCAAAAAGTTGGCCCTAATTTACAATTCTATCACTGCTTATAGGAAAATTGATTTGACTCGCCGATTTTGGGGCATCTGCAAGACAGATGCTTCTTACTGACCGCATTCTAGACATGACAGCCACTCATGTGCTTGTATGATCACGGTACCTATGATCCGAAAATCAAAACCATCCACAGAAGAGACGACCACTGGAAGAATATCCTAGATTTTACTATCTGCTGAGTTCACATTTTTCGCAGCGTTGTGGTTGTATGGAAGACTTGGACAAACTTAGTAAATGAAACGAGCTGTCGGATAATAAATATGCTCAAAGAATCTGGATCTCGCCTTCCACCATGAGTGATTATCTCCCACTTTGGAGCTCACCTAGACGGTCTTAACGTGTCCATACTTTTTAGAGGAAAGGTCATGTAACTGGATTATTTTTAGGGGATTGGCTGAATATCTAATATGTATAATAATAATTTTATTTATTTATTTTACTAATTTATATAGCGCCATTAATTCCACAGCGCTTTACACACATTATTGGCACTGTCCCCGATGGGGCTCACAATCTAAATTCCCTATCAGTATGTCTTTGGAATGTGGAGAAAACCAGAGTACCCGGAGGAAACCCACACAAACACGGGGAGAACATACAAACTTACTGCTGAAGTTGTCCTTGGTGGGATTTGAACCCAGGACTCCAGTGCTGCAGTGTATGGGAGTGGCCGACTTTCCTGAGACTGCAGAAGAGGTCTGGCTTATTCCAATCTCCCCTTGAAAACACACGCATGCTCTGCTGAGATGAGCATCCATGTAAATGGAGGAGTCAAGAAATATAGCTGTCACATGACAGATCTCTTGAGAAAGAACACTTGCTTGTTCGAAACGCGTTACCTGCAAGAGCATGTGCAGTCTGTCCGTTGATTTCTGTTTTTAATGGTTTTGCAATAAATTTTGTATGCAATTTGGAAGCTGGATCCATTCTACTTTTTTATGCTATCGAGATAAATAGCTGCCTGCCAGGCAAAGGGTTTGGTACTGTTATCATGACAAGATAGACATTCGAGGACATGTTTTCAGTCTCTAAATGCAAAAAAAAAAAATAGTTTCCACTCACTGACGGCAGGTAGAGGACATGTGCTCATTTGCAAACTGCAAAAAAAGGAATGGGCTTGTTGAATTTCAGCATGCCTGATCCTTCTTTCTTTTGACACCTCCCATCCACACCACCATACACATTAGATTGTCAACTGCTCCCTCTGAAATCAGCGGGTTTGGGAGACATTTATCTAATGTGTATGCCCACCCTAATACCGTAACGTACGTGATAATGATCTACTGGACAGAAATGTGTTGAGCACTTTCCTTCTCTTATGGACGGATGAAACCGATTTCCAACTGCTAGAAATAATTCCCTAATTGCCGTCAATGATTATTTATGTAAGCACTTGCTACCAGGTGTGTCTGCAGAATCTTCTGCAAACCTATTAAGGGCTTAAAAAATATATTAAATGTATATGACTCATCCCCTGCTCCAAATCCATTGCACAGGTATAACTAATCCTAAATCTTTGCAGTCAACACAAAAAGTAGACTTTTGTGGCTTTGTCCAGTGGACATATAATAAATGTCTGATTTGTAGGGTTTGGTTACTTAGGCATAGATATACAGGATGAGATGAAGAGGTAGTGACACCCATCCGTGGTGCTTGAGGGTGTCCAATAAATGGCACATCGTAGGTGTCCAATAAGTGCACATCGTAGGCGTCCAATAAATGGCACATCGTAGGTGTCCAATAAATGGCACATCGTAGGTGTCCAATAAATGGCACATCGAAAGTGTCCAATAAATGCACATCGTAGGCGTCCAATAAATGGCACATCGTAGGTGTCCAATAAATGCACATCGTAGGTTCCAATAAATGGCACATCGTAGGTGTCCAATAAATGCACATCGTAGGTCCAATAAATGGCACATCGTAGGGTCCAATAAATGGCACATCGTAGGCGTCCAATAAATGGCACATCGTAGGGTCCAATAAATGGCACATCGTAGGCGTCCAATAAATGGCACATCGTAGGCGTCCAATAAATGGCACATCGTAGGCGTCCAATAAATGGCACATCGTAGGTGTCCAATAAATGGCACATCGTAGGTGTCCAATAAATGGCACATCGTAGGTGTCCAATAAATGGCACATCGTAGGCGTCCAATAAATGGCACATCGTAGGTCGTCCAATAAATGGCACATCGTAGGGTCCAAAAAAATGGCACATCGTAGGGTCCAATAAATGGCACATCGTAGGCGTCCATAAATGGCACATCGTAGGCGTCCATAAATGGCACATCGTAGCAGTCCAATAAATGACACATCGTAGGCGTCCAATAAATGGCACATCGTAGGCGTCCAATAAATGGCACATCGTAGGCGTCCATTAAATGGCACATCGTAGGCGTCCATTAAATGGCACATCGTAGGCATCCATTAAATGGCACATCGTAGGTGTCCAATTAAATGGCACATCGTAGGCAGTCCAATAAATGGCACATCGTAGGCGTCCAATAAATGGCACATCGTAGGTGTCCAATAAATGGCACATCGTAGGCGTCCAATAAATGGCACATCGTAGGCGTCCAATAAATGGCACATCGTAGGCGTCCAATAAATGGCACATCGTAGGCGTCAAATGGCACATGTAGTTTCCAATAAATGGGCATAGTAGCGTCAAAAAATTTCACTCGTAGGTGTCAATAAATGCAATGTAGGCGTCCAATAATGCAATCGTAGGGTCCATAAATGGCACATCAGTAGGCTCCAAACTAAAGGCACGTTAACCTAAAGACACTCGTAGGCGTCAATAAAGGTAATAGGGTCAATAAATGCCACATCGTAGGCGTCCATTAAATGGCACATCGTAGGCGTCCATTAATGGCACATCGTAGGCATCCAATAATGACACATCATAGGCGTCCAATAAATGGCACATTGTAGGCGTCCAATAAATGGCACATCGTAGGCGTCCAATAAATGGCACATCGTAGGCGTCCAATAAATGGCACATCGTAGGCGTCCAATAAATGGCACATCGTAGGCGTCATTAAATGGCACATCGTAGGTGTCCATTAAATGGCACATCGTAGGCATCCAATAAATGGCACATCGTAGGCGTCCAATAAATGGCACATCGTAGGCGTCCAATAAATGGCACATCGTAGGCGTCCAATAAATGGCACATCGTAGGTGTGGGCAATGCTACAGATTTTTATTGGGGCTATAGAACCTAAAGATACACCTTTACTAGCAGGTGGTAATAAACAAAGGCTCTAGAAGCAGGGTATAAAGGGGCATCCATCATGTATCATCCATCCACGTTATACCTACCAAGACCGTCATAACAGGGTGAAATAGGTCTTGCTCCACTTTATAAAGATGTAAATGCAAGGGAGAGAGCCACCATTTCTAGAAAGCATGTCAGCGGGAATGGAGCTGGTTACTACTATGTAACCAGCACCATACCTAAAGAGGAATTGTTCTTTCCAAAAATTATCACCTTAGATTTGTGTCCCTCATTCTACCTTGGTCACACTGTCCCTTATTCTCTCCATGGTTAGGAGGAGCTCAAACAAGGAGCTGGATCTGTATGTGTCCTCCATTCATTACCTATGGCACTGATGAAGATAGACAATGAATGGAGCTAATATATAACGTAAGTCTAAGCGAAGTGCAGCGGAAATCCATCAGATCCCATAATAATTAGGTGCTGGTTTGTTTGCTGCCGTTTGTGTCGGATATTTTAGGCTCCTTTGTGGATGAGAGCCGAGCCTATTCTTTCTCACATAGCTGGACGGTTTAGGTAGGAGACCAGGAGGACGAGATTTGTGCTGCTCGTTTTTGAATACAGCACAGAAAACTGAAATTGGGCCCCCAGCAATTACCGTCTGCCTCTCTGTACTTGAAGTAAGTGACGGACACTTTTTTGGCCATTGTATGGGAAATTGAGAGGTGAGATCTGACTCGGTTGCTGATCTGGATGCTCTTGTAATCCCCCAGAATTTATACGATTATTACTTTGAGTAAATTGATCTTTGCATACTTTGCGAGGTTCTCCAGTTGACTTACATCTGCATTAATTCTACAAAAATAGTTGTAGGATTCTTTTCTAGAACTCTTTATGTTTTAGGGCATGTGCACACAGTCTTTTTTTGTTGAGTTTTTGGAGCAGAAATTGAGCAGAAAAGTTTTTGAGGTGGAACTGGAGAGTTTCCACTCGCAAAATACTCAGTGTGCATATACCCTAAAAACAAAAAAACCTGTCAATTCCTCCCCCTCCACGGGTCCAATGCAGGGTCTCTGCCGCTGCTCTCCGTTTGTTATTGTCACATTGAAAGTGGCTCATGCCATCATCCCGGTCACAGCCGCTGATCTCCGTTTTTGGCAGCAGCGCTGTTGCCTCAGTGTTGGACCAGTGGAGGATGAGGAAGGTACACATGTCCTGGAAACCCCCAAAAATGTACACAGCATTTTTTTTTTTTAGGAACAAAGCAACAAAAAAGAAATATAAAAAATGTATTATATGTAATAACAAATGCATAAATCTGTGCACCTGGTGGAGAAACTGCGCCATCGATATCTGCATCATGTGAACATACCCTTACAGATCTGTAACATTGAGGGGGAACCATGATGTGAATCCTTCCATTATATCCATGTACCCTTATAGGTCAGGTAGATGTTATTACGATGTGGCCGAAAGGTAGTTAACGCAAAAAAAACGTATAGACGGTGACGGTACAGTAAATGTCTCCGATTGCAGGTGCTAACTGTGTCATACAGC
The DNA here is from genome assembly GCA_033576555.1 of Oophaga sylvatica. Taxonomy (NCBI): domain Eukaryota; kingdom Metazoa; phylum Chordata; class Amphibia; order Anura; family Dendrobatidae; genus Oophaga; species Oophaga sylvatica. The sequence goes on along the minus strand of JARQOD010000010.1, from coordinate 49,535,041 downwards.
TACGGTTCTGCTCCAAAGGCCTAAACTGAAGATGGCTGCGATCCCAGCCGTTAAACCCCTTAGCTCCTGCAGTCAGTGTTGCCCGTGGCATCTAATTGGTTAACAGCGGGACGTGATCACATGATGCTGATGGATTGCTATGGCTGCCTATCAGATTACAGAAATATTCCAGTGTATTATATGGGTGATCAGAGGATCACATGTTCCGATCCCCCTACCCGGATCTAGAGTAAAACAAGCGTATAACAAATTTTGAATTAAAAAAACCCTAAAAAAAAAGAAAACAAAACTCACCTTTTTCCCAATAAAAAATATATAATTGGCATTGCTGTATTTGTATCGATGAAGTGATCACATAATTGATTTACAATCAGTGACGTATCAGTTTATGCAGCGGATTTTACCCTTTTTTGCCCATTTCCTGCTGTAGAGTCCACGGAGGTCGGGAAGTACGGTATGTAGAAATCAGCAGGCCCTATAGTGAGGATCCGAGTTGGGCCTCTCCCACCTATTGGTCCCCAGCTGCTCTTTAACAACCCATCAGTCCTTGGCCGAATGCTGGTAACAGATGCCATCCGCATCTGACCTCCTAGATGCCACAGTATCCGCTCACAGCATCTAATGACCTGAGATGACTCCAATCTCAGCAGGTGTATACTGTGTAAAACAGCCGGCACCTGCCAGACATGGAGTGAGCCTCTCCATATACATTCTTCACGACTTCTGCTGTACATTAATGGCAGATGTCAGGAGAGGTGGATGAATGCAGGTTGAGAGCAGGTCCCTCCAGCTTGTGGGCCCCATAGCAGTTGCACGGTGGTACTAGAAAACCCAGAAGATAATACCTGTTGAATAGCAATGGGCCAAGCTCCTTCAGCCGATGGCTATTCCCACAAGCACGCGCACACTCACTTTTCTGGCAGTCTGATATTCCAGAACGTCTGATAATCCGGCACCTGTCAGGTCCCATTAATGATGTATAATGGAACCTGTGTGACCATAAGAGCTGATTCAGACATCAGTTTTTCTCATACAAGTTCTGTCCGGGTTTCTTGCCCCTCTTATAGTCTATGGGGTTGTTCACGTGTCTGATTTTTGTTCCTCAGAGTGAGCGGTCCTCACAAAATCACCGACACTTGACCCATTTTGATTTGAGTCTAGGAAATAAACGCATCAACGCAAGTGAATGGGTCCACGAAAAAAATCGGACGCCGTCCCCGTACTGTCCGCTTGATAATCCGCCATCAGTTTTTTTTTTTTTTCAGTAGCTGGCGGTGCAGAGGAACAAGATAGTAGAAAAATGATTATTTCCTATGGATAGCAGCCAGGGAACGCGGAGTCCGTGTTGTGCCGCGCTGCGGACGGAGCTACCTGTAGTACAGCGCACCAGGGCAGTAGCGTAGCGTGCGAGAAGCTGTAGTATCGCACAGTGGGGGTGGTCAGTATACGTACAGGGGTCCACACGTAATGCTCCCACCTGTGAAGCATCCCCCAGAATCACTAATGGGGACGCTCCACCATTCTAGCCCTGCACTCCCAGACTTATGCAGCTCCATGAAGTTTTCACTGCTGCATTCTTGTCCCCCAATGGCTGCCTCCTCCAGCGCTGGCCTATCCCAATTCCAGGACTTGTGCCGGCTTACTTTTAACTCCTCGCTCACCCCCTGACGACTGTGAAATGGCCTTGTATTTAGCGTAGATGTCGTCTCGTCCGATATCGGAGCTCGCCATACTCTATATGATTAGGGACATTGCATTCAGGGCATGCTGGGGGTTGTAGTCCTGGGCTCAGCTGGAGGTCATGAAGGAGGCAGTGCTCAATTTTAGGAGATTCTGCACAGATGATATAAGGGATTTTACAGGAATAGAAAAACATGGCTGCTTTCTTTCACAAATAGCGCCACCCCTCGCTCATAGGTTGTGTCTGATATTGCAACTCGGCTCCATGATAAGATGCAATATCATGCCTAACTCACAGTCAGGTGTGGCGCTGTTTCTGAAAGGAAGCCGCCATGCTTTCCTGATCCTGGAAGACCCCTTGAAGCCATCGTCACACGTAGCTTAAATGCTATTTCTTTGTGCCTGCACTAAATAACACAATAACAATATTCTCGGATTATTGCATCTTTGCGGCATTTTTTAATGCATTTTACACTTTATTTGATGCCTTTTTAGGGCAAAATTGAAGCAGCATTTTTTTAATACGTTTTTTTTTAGTACAGAAAAGCTTTGATTCTGCTGTAAAAAAAAAAAAGAAAAAACATAAATCTGCATATTTTATAAACGGATTATTGTGCTGATTTGTCAGAGATGTTACCCCATGCGTCACAATAAATACCATAACATAAAGGTGAGGCTTTAGCTGGTCACTTTATATCAGCGTTATAGGAGATGGCGCTCCCCCGTATACCTGATGGCAACTGGGGTTTCCACCATATGTTTTGGCTGCAGCAATAACATGTCACCACTGCAGCCAATCACTGAGCTCATTGGAGATGCTGATGTAGATGACACAAGCTATTAAATATCAGTGATTGGCTGCAGCGATGAAGAACACCATAGTCAGGACGTCACTTGCAGCCAATCTCTGAGCTCAGTGGAGATGCTGATGTAGATGACACAAGCTATTAAAGCTCAGTGATTGGCTGCAGCGGTGAAGCGCACCATAGTCAGGACGTCACTTGCAGCCAATCTCTGAGCTCAGCGGAGATGCCAGTGTAGATGGCACAAGCTATTAAAGCTCAGTGATTGGCTGCAGCGGTGAAGCGCACCATAGTCAGGACGTCACTTGCAGGCAATCTCTGAGCTCAGTGGAGATGCCGGTGTAGATGACACAAGCTATTAAAGCTCAGTGATTGGCTGCAGCGGTGAAGCCACCATAGTCAGGACGTCACTTGCAGGCAATCTCTGAGCTCAGTGGAGATGCCGGTGTAGATGACACAAGCTATTAAAGCTCAGTGATTGGCTGCAGCGGTGAAGCACACCATAGTCAGGACGTCACTTGCAGGCAATCTCTGAGCTCAGTGAGATGCCAGTGTAGATGGCACAAGCTATTAAAGCTCAGTGATTGGCTGCAGCGGTGAAGCGCACCATAGTCAGGACGTCACTGCAGCAATCTCTGAGCTCAGTGGAGATGCCGGTGTAGATGACACAAGCTATTAAAGCTCAGTGGTTGGCTGCAGTGGTGAAGCAACCATAGTCAGGACGTCACTTGCAGCCAATCTCTGAGCTCAGGGAGATGCTGATGTAGATGACACAAGCTATTAAATATCAGTGATTGGCTGCAGCGGTGAAGCACACCATAGTCAGGACGTCACTTGCAGGCAATCTCTGAGCTTCAGTGGAGATGCTGATGTAGATGGCACAAGCTATTAAATCAGTGATTGGCTGCAGCGGTGAAGCCACCATAGTCAGGACGTCACTTGCAGCCAATCACTGAGCTCATGGAGATGCCAGTGTAGATGGCACAAGCTATTAAAGCTCAGTGATTGGCTGCAGCGGTGAAGCGCACCATAGTCAGGACGTCACATTGCAGCCAATCTCTGAGCTCAGTGGAGATGCCGGTGTAGATGGCACAAGCTATTAAAGCTCAGTGATTGGCTGCAGGGTGAAGCCACCATAGGCAGGACGTCACTTGCAGCCAATCACTGAGCTCAGTGGAGATGCGTGTGTAGAAGACACAAGCTATTAAATGCTCAGTGATTGGCTGCAGTGGTAATGCGCACCATAGTCGGGACATCACAACTGCAGCCAATCACTGAGCTCAGGGAGATGCCGGTGTAGATGGCACAAGCTATTAAAGCTCAGTGATTGGCTGCAGTGGTGAAGCACACCATAGTCAGGACGTCACATTGCAGCCAATCACTGAGCTCAATGGAGATGCCGGTGTAGATGGCACAAGCTATTAAATATCAGTGATTGGCTGCATGGTGAAGCGCACCATAGTCGGGACGTCACTATTGCAGCCAATCACTGAGCTTAGTGGAGATGCCGGTGTAGATGGCTCAAGCTATTAAAGCTCAGTGATTGGCTGCAGCGGTGAAGCGCACCATAGTCAGGACGTCACTATTGCAGCCAATCCTGAGCTCAGTGGAGATGCCGGTGTAGATGGCTCAAGCTATTAAAGCTCAGTGATTGGCTGCAGCGGTGAAGCACACCATAGTCGGACGTCACTATGCAGCCAATCTCTGAGCTCAGTGGAGATGCCGGTGTAGATGGCACAAGCTATTAAAGCTCAGTGATTGGCTGCAGCGGTGAAGCACACCATAGTCAGGGACGTCACTTGCAGCCAATCACTGAGCTCATGGAGATGCCGGTGTAGATGGCACAAGCTATTAAATATCAGTGATTGGCTGCAGTGGTGAAGCGCACCATAGTCGGGACGTCACTATTGCAGCCAATCACTGAGCTTAGTGGAGATGCCGGTGTAGAGATGGCACAAGCTATTAAAGCTCAGTGATTGGCTGCAGCGGTGAAGCGCACCATAGTCAGGACGTCACTATTGCAGCCAATCACTGAGCTCAGTGGAGATGCCGGTGTAGATGGCACAAGCTATTAAAGCTCAGTGATTGGCTGCAGCAGTGAAGCACACCATAGTCGGGACGTCACTATTGCAGCCAATCTCTGAGCTCAGTGGAGATGCCGGTGTAGATGGCACAAGCTATTAAAGCTCAGTGATTGGCTGCAGCGGTGAAGCGCACCATAGTCAGGACGTCACTTGCAGCCAATCTCTGAGCTCAGTGGAGATGCCGGTGTAGATGCTCAAGCTATTAAAGCTCATGATTGGCTGCAGCGGTGAAGCCACCATAGTCAGGACGTCACCTGCAGCCAATCACTGAGCTCAGTGGAGATGCCGGTGTAGATGGCACAAGCTATTAAAGCTCAGTGATTGGCTGCAGCGGTGAAGCGCACCATAGTCGGGACGTCACTATTGCAGCCAATCACTGAGCTCAGTGGAGATGCCGGTGTAGATGGCACAAGCTATTAAAGCTCAGTGATTGGCTGCAGGGTGAAAGCACACCATAGTCAGGACGTCACTTTTCAGCCAATCACTGAGCTCAGTGGAGATGCCGGTGTACTGTAGATGGCCAAGCTATTAAAGCTCAGTGATTGGCTGCAGCGGTGAAGCGCACCATAGTCAGGACGTCACTTGCAGCCAATCCTGAGCTCAGTGGAGATGCTGTGTAGATGACACAAGCTATTAAAATCAGTGATTGGCTGCAGTGGTGAAGCACACCATAGTCGGGACGTCACTATTGCAGCCAATCTCTGAGCTCAGTGGAGATGCCGGTGTAGATGGCACAAGCTATTAAAGCTCAGTGATTGGCTGCAGCGGTGAAGCGCACCATAGTCAGGACGTCACTTGCAGCCAATCACTGAGCTCAGTGGAGATGCTGGTGTAGATGGCACAAGCTACTAAAGCTCAGTGATTGGCTGCAGCAGTGAAGCACACCATAGTCGGGACGTCACTATTGCAGCCAATCTCTGAGCTCAGTGGAGATGCCGGTGTAGATGGCACAAGCTATTAAAGCTCAGTGATTGGCTGCAGCGGTGAAGCGCACCATAGTCAGGACGTCACTTGCAGCCAATCACTGAGCTCAGTGGAGATGCCGGTGTAGATGGCACAAGCTATTAAAGCTCAGTGATTGGCTGCAGCGGTGAAGCGCACCATAGTCGGGACGTCACTATTGCAGCCAATCTCTGAGCTCAGTGGAGATGCCGGTGTAGATGGCACAAGCTATTAAAGCTCAGTGATTGGCTGCAGTGGTGAAGCACACCATAGTCAGGACGTCACTTGCAGCCAATCACTGAGCTCAGTGGAGATGCCGGTGTAGATGGCACAAGCTATTAAAGCTCAATGATTGGCTGCAGCGGTGAAGCGCACCATAGTCAGGACGTCACTTGCAGCCAATCTCTGAGCTCAGTGGAGATGCTGATGTAGATGACACAAGCTATTAAATATCAGTGATTGGCTGCAGTGGTGATGCGCACCATAGTCAGGACATCACAACTGCAGCCAATCACTGATCTAAGTGAAGATGCCACGTCTGATTTCTAAGCCACACCCGTCAAAAGTTATCACCTAACATTTCTGTGGTGGGCCGAGATACAAAGCCCCTCACACTCCTGATTGGTGACCTGCGCTAGAAGATGTTGGTGGATGTGGCTGCGTCCTGGATTTTATCACAGAATATTGGCCCTCGCTCCGTGACCCCGTAGTCGCGCTGCACGCGCTGATTTTTGTCTCACGTGAATCTTCTGTGTCCGGTCGCTGCCGTCCTGTGATGGAGCACGCATAGTACGGAGCCGTGCGTCATCACCTCACATGATGCAACCATTCCACATGGCGTCCGCCATCATGTCTGGTCACAATCCTCCGCGTTCCTCTGTTCATCGTCCTCCTTTATCCCTCGCACTGCTGACACAGTGGCCTCAGGCGCGGTGATTTCAGTACTCGGCGCCATGTTCTTCTGCCGGAATCTTTTCCCTCACAAATTTCCTGGGGCTTCTCATGATCCTCTCCTGGAAATCTGAGGTAATGGCGGGTGAAATGGGGCCTATTTCTCTGGCTTCAGCAACGTATCCCGTGTTACTCCAAGCCGAGCATCCAGCTTATTACTGTGTGTGACTGGCCCTGTGTGTACGTCGCCTTCTGTATCACAATCCGCCATGTTTTACTTACACATAACACGACACGACCGCCGTCCACAGAGAAACACCGACTGCAGGAAGAAGACGACGGCCGCAGTCATTCCTCACACTGCTGAGGTAAAGTGAAACACCGACCGCAGGAAGGAGACGACGGCCGCAGTCATTCCTCACACTGCTGAGGTAAAGTGAAACACCGACCGCAGGAAGGAGACGACGGCCGCAGTCATTCCTCACACTGCTGAGGTAAAGTGAAACACCGACTGCAGGAAGGAGACGACGGCCGCAGTCATTCCTCACACTGCTGAGGTAAAGTGAAACACCGACCGCAGGAAGGAGACGACGGCCGCAGTCATTCCTCACACTGCTGAGGTAAAGTGAAACACCAACCGCAGGAAGGAGACGACGGCCGCGGGCATTCCTCACACTGCTGAGGTAAAGTGAAACACCGACCGCAGGAAGGAGACGACGGCCGCAGTCATTCCTCACACTGCTGAGGTAAAGTGAAACACCGACCGCAGGAAGGAGACGACGGCCGCAGTCATTCCTCACACTGCTGAGGTAAAGTGAAACACCGACCGCAGGAAGGAGACGACGGCCGCAGTCATTCCTCACACTGCTGAGGTAAAGTGAAACACCGACCGCAGGAAGGAGACGACGGCCGCAGTCATTCCTCACACTGCTGAGGTAAAGTGAAACACCGACCGCAGGAAGGAGACGACGGCCGCGGGCATTCCTCACACTGCTGAGGTAAAGTGAAACACCGACCGCAGGAAGGAGACGACGGCCGCAGTCATTCCTCACACTGCTGAGGTAAAGTGAAACACCGACCGCAGGAAGGAGACGACGGCCGCAGTCATTCCTCACACTGCTGAGGTAAAGTGAAACACCGACCGCAGGGAGGAGACGACGGCCGCAGGCATTCCTCACACTGCTGAGGTAAAGTGAAACACCGACCGCAGGAAGGAGACGACGGCCACAGTCATTCCTCACACTGCTGAGGTAAAGTGAAACACCGACCGCAGGAAGGAGACGACGGCCGCGGGCATTCCTCACACTGCTGAGGTAAAGTGAAACACCGACCGCAGCAAGGAGACGACGGCCGCAGTCATTCCTCACACTGCTGATTTAAAGTGAAACACCGACCGCAGGAAGGAGACGGCGGCCGCAGTCATTCCTCACACTGCTGAGGTAAAGTGAAACACCGACCGCAGGAAGGAGACGACGGCCGCAGTCATTCCTCACACTGCTGAGGTAAAGTGAAACACCGACCGCAGGAAGGAGACGACGGCCGCAGTCATTCCTCACACTGCTGAGGTAAAGTGAAACACCGACTGCAGGAAGGAGACGACGGCCGCAGTCATTCCTCACACTGCTGAGGTAAAGTGAAACACCGACCGCAGGAAGGAGACGACGGCCGCAGTCATTCCTCACACTGCTGAGGTAAAGTGAAACACCAACCGCAGGAAGGAGACGACGGCCGCAGTCATTCCTCACACTGCTGAGGTAAAGTGAAACACCGACCGCAGGAAGGAGACGACGGCCGCAGTCATTCCTCACACTGCTGAGGTAAAGTGAAACACCGACCGCAGGAAGGAGACGACGGCCGCAGTCATTCCTCACACTGCTGAGGTAAAGTGAAACACCGACCGCAGGAAGGAGACGACGGCCGCAGTCATTCCTCACACTGCTGAGGTAAAGTGAAACACCGACCGCAGGAAGGAGACGACGGCCGCAGTCATTCCTCACACTGCTGAGGTAAAGTGAAACACCGACCGCAGGAAGGAGACGACGGCCGCAGTCATTCCTCACACTGCTGAGGTAAAGTGAAACACCGACCGCAGGAAGGAGACGACGGCCGCAGTCATTCCTCACACTGCTGAGGTAAAGTGAAACACCGACCGCAGGAAGGAGACGACGGCCGCAGTCATTCCTCACACTGCTGAGGTAAAGTGAAACACGACCGCAGGAAGGAGACGACGGCCGCAGTCATTCCTCACACTGCTGAGGTAAAGTGAAACACCGACCGCAGGAAGGAGACGACGGCCGCAGTCATTCCTCACACTGCTGAGGTAAAGTGAAACACCGACCGCAGGAAGGAGACGACGGCCGCAGTCATTCCTCACACTGCTGAGGTAAAGTGAAACACCGACCGCAGGAAGGAGACGACGGCCGCAGTCATTCCTCACACTGCTGAGGTAAAGTGAAACACCGACCGCAGGAAGGAGACGACGGCCGCAGTCATTCCTCACACTGCTGAGGTAAAGTGAAACACCGACCGCAGGAAGGAGACGACGGCCGCAGTCATTCCTCACACTGCTGAGGTAAAGTGAAACACCGACCGCAGGAAGGAGACGACGGCCGCAGTCATTCCTCACACTGCTGAGGTAAAGTGAAACACCGACCGCAGGAAGGAGACGACGGCCGCAGTGCATTCCTCACACTGCTGAGGTAAAGTGAAACACCGACCGCAGGAAGGAGACGACGGCCGCAGTCATTCCTCACACTGCTGAGGTAAAGTGAAACACCGACCGCAGGAAGGAGACGACGGCCGCAGTCATTCCTCACACTGCTGAGGTAAAGTGAAACACCGACCGCAGGAAGGAGACGACGGCCGCAGTCATTCCTCACACTGCTGAGGTAAAGTGAAACACCGACCGCAGGAAGGAGACGACGGCCGCAGTCATTCCTCACACTGCTGAGGTAAAGTGAAACACCGACCGCAGGAAGGAGACGCGGCCGCAGTCATTCCTCACACTGCTGAGGTAAAGTGAAACACCGACCGCAGGAAGGAGACGGCGGCCGCAGTCATTCCTCACACTGCTGAGGTAAAGTGAAACACCGACCGCAGGAAGGAGACGACGGCCGCAGTCATTCCTCACACTGCTGAGGTAAAGTGAAACACCGACCGCAGGAAGGAGACGACGGCCGCAGTCATTCCTCACACTGCTGAGGTAAAGTGAAACACCGACCGCAGGAAGGAGACGACGGCCGCAGTCATTCCTCACACTGCTGAGGTAAAGTGAAACACCGACCGCAGGAAGGAGACGACGGCCGCAGTCATTCCTCACACTGCTGAGGTAAAGTGAAACACCGACCGCAGGAAGGAGACGAGGCCGCAGGCATTCCTCACACTGCTGAGGTAAAGTGAAACACTGACCGCAGGAAGGAGACGACGGCCGCAGTCATTCCTCACACTGCTGAGGTAAAGTGAAACACCGACCGCAGGAAGGAGACGACGGCCGCAGGCATTCCTCACACTGCTGAGGTAAAGTGAAACACGACCGCAGGAAGGAGACGACGGCCGCAGTCATTCCTCACACTGCTGAGGTAAAGTGAAACACCGACCGCAGGAAGGAGACGACGGCCGCAGTCATTCCTCACACTGCTGAGGTAAAGTGAAACACCGACCGCAGGAAGGAGACGACGGCCGCAGTCATTCCTCACACTGCTGAGGTAAAGTGAAACACCGACCGCAGGAAGGAGACGACGGCCGCAGTCATTCCTCACACTGCTGAGGTAAAGTGAAACACCGACCGCAGGAAGGAGACGACGGCCGCAGTCATTCCTCACACTGCTGAGGTAAAGTGAAACACCGACCGCAGGAAGGAGACGACGGCCGCAGTCATTCCTCACACTGCTGAGGTAAAGTGAAACACGACCGCAGGAAGGAGACGACGGCCGCAGTCATTCCTCACACTGCTGAGGTAAAGTGAAACACCGACCGCAGGAAGGAGACGACGGCCGCAGTCATTCCTCACACTGCTGAGGTAAAGTGAAACACCGACCGCAGGAAGGAGACGACGGCCGCAGTCATTCCTCACACTGCTGAGGTAAAGTGAAACACCGACCGCAGGAAGGAGACGACGGCCGCAGTCATTCCTCACACTGCTGAGGTAAAGTGAAACACCGACCGCAGGAAGGAGACGACGGCCGCAGTCATTCCTCACACTGCTGAGGTAAAGTGAAACACCGACCGCAGGAAGGAGACGACGGCCGCAGTCATTCCTCACACTGCTGAGGTAAAGTGAAACACCGACCGCAGGAAGGAGACGACGGCCGCGGGCATTCCTCACACTGCTGAGGTAAAGTGAAACACAGACCGCAGGAAGGAGACGACGGCCGCAGTCATTCCTCACACTGCTGAGGTAAAGTGAAACACCGACCGCAGGAAGGAGACGACGGCCGCAGTCATTCCTCACACTGCTGAGGTAAAGTGAAACACCGACCGTAGGAAGGAGACGACGGCCGCAGTCATTCCTCACACTGCTGAGGTAAAGTGAAACACCGACCGCAGGAAGGAGACGACGGCCGCAGTCATTCCTCACACTGCTGAGGTAAAGTGAAACACTGACCGCAGGAAGGAGACGACGGCCGCAGTCATTCCTCACACTGCTGAGGTAAATGAAAGCTGAGCTCTGGATTGGGTTGTCTGCTAACATGAAAACTGAGCTAAGGATATGGTTGATCTGCTAACATGATTGGTTGCTGTGGTAGTCACAGTCCTGATGAAAGAGACACCGTAAGTGAGAGAACAGGGGCCGGTTGTCGGGCCCCGTGTTCCATGCACTGGTTATAGATTAGTCAGTATAATTATCTATTGAGGGCTAATACATTTCATACTATTTCTATATAGAGGCCAAGTAGGTTTTTATATAGAGGCCAGGCAGGTTTTCTATTTAGAGGCCAGGCAGGTTTTCCATGTTGAGGCCAGGGTGGTTTTCTATATAGAGGCCAGGACGGTTTTCTATTATAGAGGACAGGGCAGGTTTTCTATATAGAGGCCAGGGCGTGTTTTCTATGTTGAGGCACGGGCGGTTTTCTATATAGAGGCCAGGGCGGTTTTCTATATAGAGGCCAGGGCGGTTTTCTATATAGAGGCCAGGGCGGTTTTTCTATATAGAGGCCAGGCGGTTTTCTATATAGAGGCCAGGGGGTTTTCTAATAGAGGCCAGGGCGGTTTTCTATATAGAGGCCAGGGCGGTTTTCTATATAGAGGCAGGCGGTTTTCTATATAGAGGCCAGGGCGGTTTTTCTATATAGAGGACTGGGCAGGTTTTCTATATAGAGGACTGGGCAGGTTTTCTATATAGAGGGCCTATGGGGCGGTTTTCTATATAGAGGCCTGGGCGGTTTTCTATATAGAGGACAGGGCGGTTTTCTATATAGAGGCCAGGGCGGTTTTCTATATAGAGGCCAGGGCGGTTTTCTATATAGAGGACAGGGCGGTTTTCTATATAGAGGCCAGGGTGGTTTTCTATATAGAGGCCAGGGCGGTTTTCTATATAGAGGCCAGGGCGGTTTTCTATATAGAGGACAAGGCGGTTTTCTATATAGAGGCCAGGGCGGTTTTCTATATAGAGGTCAGGGCGGTTTTCTATATAGAGGCCAGGGCGGTTTTCTATATAGAGGCCAGGGCAGGTTTTCTATATAGAGGCCAGGGCGGTTTTCTATATAAAGGCCAGGGCGGTTTTCTATATAGAGGACAGGGCGGTTTTCTATATAGAGGCCAGGGCGGTTTTCTATATAGAGGACAGGGCGGTTTTCTATATTGAGGCCAGGGCGGTTTTCTATATAGAGGCCAGGGCGGTTTTCTATATAGAGGACAGGGCGGTTTTCTATATAGAGGCCAGGGCGGTTTTCTATATAGAGGCCAGGGCGGTTTTCTATATAGAGGACAGGGCGGTTTTCTATATAGAGGACAGGGCGTTTTTCTATATAGAGGCCTGGGCGTTTTTTCTATATAAAGGCCAGATCGGTTTTTCTATATAGAGTCCAGGGCGGTTTTTCTATATTTTAAACATATTATTAAAAAAGACCTGACACCCCCAAAAAAATATGTTGTAAAAATCTCTGGACTCCTCTGATTATGACACTTTTTTTTCATTTTGTGCTACGTTGCTCCATTGCAGAGATATTATTTGTTGGTATTGAAGTGCAATATCTGAAATCTCTGCTTGTAGTTCAGCTGGACTCAGAGTCTTCTATGGCAGTGTAATTTTCACCCCTCAATCACAGATGCTGCCAATTACAGCTCAGCAGTTTATCAGTCTTCTATGCTGTCAAACTGTGATTGACATAGCCTGGAAGTGAGGGATGAAAGCGCAGAAAGCTAAAAAGAAAACGCTCAATTGGACTGCAAGCAGAGATTTCACATGCTGCGCTCCAGAAGAAACAAATGTCAATATCTCGGCAATGGAGTGACGCAGCTCAAAACGGAAAAGAGCAACAGAATTAGGTTGAGCTCAGATATTTTTACAAGGTATTTAACTACATTTTTTGAGCATGTGACAGGTCCTCTTTAAAGCAATACCAAAAGGGGAGTTTACTAGAATTAGGAAAGCCTGGAATGATAATGACGTCTATGGATGACAGGTGGAGGGAGCGAAAAACGGAAAAATAGGCTGAGAAAAGGAGGTTACACTGATGACACACTAGATTATGTAAAAGTTAAGGGGGAATATAAAGCGAGATCTTTTGTTTAATGATAGAATAAAATAAAGGAATGGAGAAATAAAGGTTTGTTTGTTTATTTTTCCACATCTTATAGCAATAATTACAAAGAGATTCAAGGGAATCTGTTAGCAGGATCAGTGCCTCCTGAGCCGTTTATATGGGCATGCATGTCATAGGGAGCTGAATAAAATGACACCTAGATATCTCCGATCCGATGTCTTAGTCCCAGAGAAATCCACATTTTTCATAATATGTAAATGAGCTGTTGAGATCTATGGGCTGGTCAGAGATCTCCCCGACAATCCACTTCCAGCGATTATTTTAAATAAAATCGGCGTTACCAGTATGAGACATGTAATGACTGACAGTCTGCTCTCCTGATCTACATGTCTCACACTGGTAATGTCCCATTTTTTTGCAATCGTAAGTAAAAAAAAAAAAAAAAGCTAAGAGGAGGTTGTTGGGCAAAGCAAGGAGGCATTCTGGATATTGCATCTTACGGTCAGGGTGTTCTGCGATATAAAAGAACATCTGTTGAATGCGATTGCTACGGGTTACATGGGATTATAAAGTCAGGTGTAGTTTAGCGGAAAAAGAGTTGACACTTTCACTAAGAACGAGTAGGTTTGAAACGCGTCAGTTCTGTTTTATCAATAATGTTTTGTCATCTGTCACATTATTGGTTTTAATGAACTAAAATAAAGGACAAATTGCTTTTATGGAGAAACATGCTGACTGCAGGATTTTTGACACTATATTTGATCTACTATCTGTGGACCGGCAGTCTCCATCGATAATGGATATTATATAGTCACATGAAGTGGTGATTAGACCTTTCTTCTTTTTTGGCTATATATGAAGGTATATACAGTATCTGGAGGCTATTGTATAAAGTATACGGCAATATTTTGTTCACCAATCCACTTTATTATTATCCTTTTGCCTTATGACATGATTTCCGTCATACTGGAAAAAGCATTGTCCATGGATGGTCCCTTTCCTCTACTCGATAACAAGCTGGATGGTCCCTCTCCTCCATAACAAGCTGGATGGTCCCTCTCCTTGATAACAAGCTGAATAGTACCCCTCCTCGATAACAAGCTGGACGATCCCTCTCCTCAATAACAAGCTAGATGGTCCCTCTCCTCAATAACAAACTGGATGGTCCCTCTCCTTGATAACAAGCTGGACGGTCCCTCTCCTCGATAACAAGCTGAAGGGTCTCTCTCCTCAATTCGGCTTCTTTGTGGATTGCACAGGGAACTTGGATCAGACACTAATTTCTGGAAGTTTTCATGACTTTTCTAACATTCTATGATTCTATGAAAATCAAGAATGCCATGATCTGGAAATCTCATCACCATAATGTACTCAGAGTAGAACATAGAACAGATCAGAAGTTGAAACTCAGACATTTTTCCATTTAATTTGAAAAATTAACTAATTTAGAAATTGGTAGCAGCGACACATCTGGGAACAGTTTTGCCCAGGTCGTGTCCACCATTGAGGAGCATCCCAGTCTGTAAATGTCGGAAGTGAGGAAACAATTGCTTGAGATTTGGAAGAGGAACGTTGCCCCTTCTTGACGTCAGATTATCGCTGCTCCAGAGTGTGGGGTCTTTGCTTGATTTTTAATTTCATAATGAAACAAATATTTTTTATTGGTGAAAGGTCCCGACTGCAGGCGGCCGGGTTCAGCACCCCAACTCTTCTTCTGAAGAGCCATGATGTGTGATGGATGCAGTATGGGGTTTATCATTGTCTTGCAGCAATATACAAGTCCTTCCCTGGAATAGACATCTGGATGGAAGAGATATTGTTCTCACACCTCTATATGATGCTCAGCACTGATGGCGCCTTCCATGTATGCGCTGCCCATGTCATAGGCACTAATGCCCCCAATACATGTCACGGGTTTACCTCGAAAGAGTGGGGCCAGAAGACTGCGGTGTCTGATTTCACTTCACCATCATATTAAAAAATAGAGGTTTCTGCTAGTAGTGCAATGGTTAATTTGTTCAGTTGAGAGATCCTGAAGCTTTTCTGCTTTGATGGTCTCAGCTGTTCAGTTTTGGCCACTACCCTCTTCTATATATACTCACCTCTGGCAAACAGGAATTGCCAGTGTTAGTTTTATACTGCCTGGTTCTCGAGTTGGAGGTGTTAGTTGTTTAAGGAGCCGTTTGGAGTGTTGTTTAGAAGACTGTTGCTAGGTGATTTGTCTGTGTGCACATCCTCATCTGCTCCTATTTGGTTTTCCTTCATGTTCTCCCCAGTGTTCCTCTCTGTAGTCTGGGAGTACATATTTGTATAATTGCTATTTTCATTTATCCCTGTATGTCTTCCCTTGTTAGCTGGTTTGTGTGTTCTTATACACTATTACTCCCCACATCCCTGGGTGGGGGAGTGAACAGATAAAGGCTGATTTAGGAGCTCAGCAGAGCACGTGGTCCCAGTGTCTTCACCATCAGAAGTAATCCAGGGAGCAGGGATAGCTAGGGCGCCCCAGCTTTAGGGATAAGGAAGGAGCCCATATCCCCGGGATATCTTGCAACAGTGCCGTGACAATACATCAGAGATGTGAACTGTGTGCTGATGACAAGCTGGATAGCCCTCTCCTCGATAACCAGCTGGATGGTCCCTCTCCTTAACGACAAGTTGGATGGTCCCTCTCCTCAACAACAAACTTTATGGTCCTTCTCGATAACCAGCAGGATAGTCCCTCTCCTTCTGAGTCCACAGGGCACAGTGATTCCCATAAAGAGTTTCACATTTTGATTTATCTGACCACAGAACCGTTTACCATGTTCCTAGATTGTGCTGATATTCAGCTTCAGCTTTCCTTTTGTGGTTTGCATGGAGAATTGTGATCAGACAATGATTTCTGGAAGTTTTCGTGAGCCCATGCAGTGATTTGCGCAAGTGAATCATGCTTGTATTTAATGCAGTGCTGACTGAGGGCCTGTGGATTACAAATATCCAATATTAACCATCAGCTTTGTCCCTTATGGACATAAATTTCTCCATAATCCCTGAATCTCTTGATGATCTCATGTACCATAGATGCGGGATATTTAAAATTTTGCAGTTTTACGTTGAGGAACATTTGTCTGAAATTGTTCCACCATTTTTAGCCGCAGTTGCCCACAGATCGGTGACCAGAGACCATCTTTGCTTCTGAGTGTCTCTGCCTCTCTAGCACACCATTGTTATGCACATTTGTGACTCTTATGAAAACTGTCACTTCAGCTGTTTTTCATTTGTATCACATACTTTTCAAGCCTTTTCTTAACTCTGTCCCAACTTTTGTGAAGATGCGTCGCTGCCATCAATTTCTAAATAAGATAATTTTTTCAAACGAAATGAAAAAATGTCCAACGTCCAATTTTCTGATCTGTGTCCAATGTTCTGCTGTGAATAAAATGTGACGGTAACAGATTTCCAAATCATTGCATTCTTGTTTTCTTTACTTTTTACACAGCGGGACAACTTTTTTGCAATTGAGGTTGTACATAGGTAGATAAATGATACATGTCAGATAAATAAATAGATAACATTTCCAAAGTAGCACCAATCTAATTAATTAAGCGTGGGTATAAGCCACAGAGTCCGGACCACTAGACCACCAAAATAAAGAATGGCAGAACTTCCATTTTAAAAAGGTGAAAAATTGTATTTATTCCGTTCCCATGTTCACTCCGGGACCTTTTCACTTGTAAAAGGCTCATTGCCGGAGCTGACGCTTTACTACGTGGGTTTGGATTAAATCCAAGTTTTCACCTTTTTGAAATGTCATTTTCTTATAGGTTGATATGAGGCTCACAACTTTGAGCCAGATCGTCGCCATTTGGGGCTATTAAGTGGCACTTTTTCACCTTTAACGGGTGAGCTGCCTCTATTTTTGATCTTCTAGATATGAGGGAGATATATCCATGGAGCCGTGTGTACGCACATGTTTTTTTCAGTCATTCCGCCCTTGTCCCTGGTTCTTATTAAATCCTCGGACAATGTTACTTTCCCATCTGTTTCACAGATTCTTAATTTTTTTGCCCATTGTGAGACAGTGAAGGGGTGCGTACTGGACGGGGTGTATATCTCGCCCAGGTTTCTTAGCTGGGTCGCATAAGGAATATAGGAGTGAAGGTAGGATGGCAGTACGACATTCACTCCACTCCTCATCCAGTACAGGCTTGCAGCTCAACCCTGAGTACACACAGCTACCTAATTAAGCAGCCAGAAATAGGTGATAGAGTTACACAGACAGAGCTCTCAGTCTGAATCTGGCTTCAGACGCTGCTGGAGTCTCCTGCAAGCCCATCTCTGGTAATTACAAATTTGTGTTGTTGTGGCCAGGCTGCTAGAGCCTAGTTCACAGTAGTGAGGTAACTGACTGTGTTTAGCTAGCAGCCTGACAGGCTTAGGATTTTATTTTATGGTTTGATTTTGTGTATTGCTGTGGACTTTCAATAAAACTGGTTGCGGCCAGTTTACACCAGTGCTGCTGTCTGTGATTGGACTCTTTATGCCACTCCGTCTACCCGAGACGGCGATCCCGGAGCTAAACCCCTGAACAGTCTACACCATGTAAAATCGAGATGCAATCGTGTGGTCCCCGATACTTAGGTTTATTTCTGAAACTTTTTGGAAAAGTCCCAACCAAGATTACTGCCAAGCATGCCAATCTCACCCATGGACTCCCATCACCGTCCTCTCACAAGCCCATATTCCTCTGATTTTTCTTGCTCTTCCATGGGCCCACTAATTATAAGATCTGGGCCTAAGAGGCTACATCAAGATCCCTCTTTTCTAAATCTGTGGGTCCAGTCATGTTATGTACCCAAGAGGGTACAAAGTGGATATAATAAAGGGGCTACTTGTTCCTTGTTCCTTCCATGTAAAAAGCACCAATGATCTTATCTTCTAAGGTGGGATTGACGAGAGGTCTCTGCTTGTGCCCGCTACTGCCGTGGGCCCCATGTTTCTAATTCCTGACTGCTCAGCTGCTTTCCCCATCGCACAAGTGATATTTAGCTGCATTTCTTTTTTTTACTGTCGCCTATTATGTACAAAATGTGTTGTTTTTTTTTCCTGGAAGACTTATTAAATAGGACTTGGCTCTTTTGCACCTCTGGAAAAATAGTCTGCAGACGCCCTTGTCTCTAGTCACTGCCTGGTTTTGTGCAGGGTGGCAGAGGACTTGTGTTTTTTACATTTTCCCCAGAGCTGCTCTATAATTAACTGTCCCTGTATGTATGAGATTACTGGTTTCCTGTCCATATGATGCCGTCCTGCCTGGCTCCAGATGGATCATCAGGTGTATGCAGCCATCTGGATGCAGGGTGCATGCGTTCAGTCATATGTGGTCATTCTGCTGCAACATTGCCATGTATTTATAACATTGTGCTACAGAGCATCTGCTCATTATCACCTGCCCCTATGTATAATACTATGTAAGTACCCGTATATATATATATATATATATAATGTGTCTGAGCTATAGATAGACTGTTTTAGAAGTAGGCAATCATGCTGCGGCCACAAAGACATATCGGCCCCTAAAGAGGCAATGTAGTGATACATGGCTGCCATTGATCAAACAGTAATTCATGAATGTCTCAAATTCACCAGCTCTGTGTCATATATGGGAGTCCTGGAGGGAGCCACTATATGAGATCCTTTTTTTTTTTTAAAGTTGCATTTTTCACTAGTTTTTCCCTCTGCAAGCTCTCTAATTTTCAGTTGTCTCTCAGCTAGGGAATAGGGACTAGCAGCTGTGATGTCTCCCATACATAAAACACACAGCCATGAGGGATTCATGCTTTCCTGTTTCTGTATAGCACATGTTCAGAAGATGCATAGAGGACATTTGCAGAAGGATCGAGCAGTGTAGCTGTGAAAAAAGCACTGGATTTAGATAAAACAATACTAAGAAAGAAGCAGCATGGAGAACTATACAGTGGTAGTGAGTGGTATAGCTGTGAATCTAGTTCTGGGATGAGGTAAGACACACAAAGCAGAAGCATGGAGAACAATATAGAGTAGTACCTAGCAGTGTAGCTGTGACACCAGCCATTGTTTTTTTTAACAGCCTTCAGCTCATCTCGACCCATGGCGACTTGATGGATGAACAATCTGTAGGAAGATCGCTCTTGTGCAACCTAGATAGGTCCATTGGGGTTTTCTCTGCCATTATCTTGATAGTATCACGCCACCGGGTTGCTGGTCTTCCTTTTCACCTTGTTCCTTCTATTCTTCTGACCATGATGTCCTTCTCCAGTGATGTTTTGGGAATTTAAACAGAGACTCTGATACTAGCTATAGGATGAGATAAAATAAAACTATTAGAAAGTAGCAACAGTATAACCTACAGTATACAGCAGAACTGAGCAGTGTAGCTGTGTATCCAGCGCTGAGGTGAGATAAAACACTTACTAGAAAGCATCAGCACTGTTTGTGACTGTGCCTCGCTTTGCTCCTCCCTCTCATCCCTCCCCTCTCCATAGACTTCAATATGCAGCTATAATCTGATCCCTCAGAGAGCTGATAGTCCATCTTCCTTGACCAATTAGAATTTTAGCAGTGTTTTAGAATGAAGGATTAATTCAAGAGGCAGAGAGAAGGGGAAAAGTGGCTCATAAGTGGAGACTAAAGAAAATTTCTGTAATAAGATATATTAGAGTGTTTCTTATATTGACTTGTACTATTGATTTATGCAAATTTATGAAAACAACAGCGACCATAGATAGACATTGCTCTCACAATATCACTCATGCATGTATTGCATACTCACTCGACTGTCCATAGTAGTGGAGTAATTTAAAGAGTTGTATGACCCGTCATCCACTTGCCTATGACTTAGAGCCATGAGCCGCCTTCTGATTATTACTGGTTTTGCCCCACAGCATTTCTCGGAAGCCCTCGATGAATTCTCCAATGACCTGTTTAATAGTTTCTTTGATGATCCTCCTCTCTTGGATCGAGATTCCTTCCTGGATATGGAGGTTGAAAGTCCTACTCCACCCATACAGGCTGAGCACAGCTACTCACTGAGCGAAGACTCCGCTCCACAAAGTCCAGCCCTCACCATCAAAGAAGAAGATGAAGACAGTCCAAGAGGTAGGAAGACCTTATATGAGAATCTGAACATTGTTAACCAAGATTTGTCTTTACTCTGTCATTATTGCCAAGTTTCAATGATGATTGGTGAGGGTCAGACCCTACTGACCGCCATCAAATGTCAGAATGAGCTGCAGGACCCAGTGCCGCCTCTTGTACAGATGAGGCCATGTGCCTGGGGCATCAAGGGGCTTCTTCATTCTGCCGATCTATGGTGGTCTTAGGGGTTGAAAACTAGAAAGTGCACTCTGGGCTTTTGGCTTGACTCCGGTGGTGGCCTCAACTCATTAGACGAGTAGCCGATTCCACCAGAATCGGTGGCTTCAAGCGAACAATAATCTAATATATATGGCCACTTTGACAAGCAAAGGTCTGCAGAAACACCAGAGCAAAATAAGACTGCCCAAAAATTATCAATGTATAGTCCTAAATAAAACTGCCATACAGTGTGAAAAAGGAAGTGGCACATAATGCTGCGTACAAATACCATTCATTGCTTACACAGATGGGTACAGCAGGTGCAGTGGGTGCGTGACTCTCTTTAATTGTGGCGGTACAGAACAATGATGCTACCGGGAGACACTAATTTGTCTTTTTTTCTCCTTTGACGCCATGCAGTAGCCATACATCGTATCAGGAACCATGATCGGTAGTAAGAGTCTGATCTCTAGGTCTATAACTGATTTATGTTTGACCTGCAGATCCGGTAAGCGCCGTCTGGGCCTTGGAGCATGAACTCTGCTCTTTACTGGTGAAGCAAGAACAGAATCTCATTGCAAAAGTGGAGGCCGTACATCCGAATGTAGCGCTGGAGCAAGGTCCTGGTACGGGGTTACTGCACAATGAGGAGGTACGTATGAGAGTGATCATCGGAAGCCGCTGCACCATTGTGGTAGTGCCCAAGCGGTGGCCTCTTAGGCCCATGTGTAGAAGATGATGGAGGCTGTGTTCAGCTTGGTTACACCGCCGGACGGTTTATGGCCGCTCCTTACCACACTCTCATGGTGAAGATCGTTCATCTGAGGGTTCCTCTATTTGTGTTTTTGCTATTGCTCCCCTGTCCTCTAACTCAGATCAGTCGCCATGACACATTGACTATTTTCTCCAACTTTGGAACTGAATGATTCTCAAATCCCATTGGTGCATGGTGCATTAAAATACTTAAAAAATATCTTAATCTATAGTAACCCCAACAGGCTGGATTTTTTTATTAGGGTGTATCACCTACTTGCCAACTCACCCGAGAAGTCTAAGAGGCTCCCAGAAAAAACGGAAGCTCTAATGGACTCTCGGAAAAGTCAGCAAGTCTACAGGGCCATGCCGAAACTGTGATCAGCATGGAGACCTTGTTGTGGTAACTGTCAGGTCAATGGGGGTCGGACCACCGATCGCAGAATGTGGCACTTTTATCCCCTCTTGTAATGGAGCCTCAGTTTTCTCGGCCGCCGCGCCGTTCATTCTCTTTTGGAGCGGCCAGTAAAAGTCATCGGCCCCATAGAGGTTGTACGTAGTCGGCGGCCGGGCGTGTGCAGACCCACTTTATAATAGTGATAGGCCGCAGACCCCAGCAGTCAGACTCCACTGATCTGCAAGTTATCACTTATTCTGTAAGTTAACCCCTTTAATGCCTAATTTTTGTATTTTGCAGAATGTTTCTCGAAATTCAATATCGCACATAAAAGTAGAGCCAGGAATCCCAAACCATCTGCTAAATGTAACCTCAGGTAAGTGATCAGATATCTGGAGCGGAAATGTCCACACAGCGGAGATTGATGTACACCCCTTAGAGGGGTGTACCGGGGGTCTAGCAGCTCTAGGCCAAATCACTGCCCAGTGATATAAAACCAAATCACTTGACCTCTTATGCCGACGAAACCCATCTCCCGGGATAATGGCCGCTGGGCTTTTTTTTACGCAGCACCGCATTTGATATATTTTTGGCACTGCAGCTGCTGGGAGTTGCAGTTTCGCAATCGCTTGATTTTTATTTTCAATTCATGTCGGTTGTAATAAACTGTTACTACGGTGGAGCCTTTAATAATGTTCCCCAAAATTGGCGTTTGTGTTTTTTATTGTCATCCCGGGCAGATCGGTGGTGGTCGCTGCACTGCAGATTTATATTGGTCTCTTTCTGTTCCAGATGTTTTAGGGGTCATGCCTCTCACTCCCCCCAGTAGTCACAGCAGTGACAGTGATGGATCTCAGAGTCCTCGCTCTCTTCCACCCCCAAGTCCGGCCCGTCCAGTCGCGCGGTCATCCCATGCCATCTCCTCCTCTCCGCTCCTCACCGCTCCCCATGTAAGTACCCAACCTGGAGGGTATCCATCTCCCCTATGTTATTTGGGTCCTTTCACAGATCTATGAAGTATTTTGTCACATTATAGACATTGCTATATGGGATATTTTTTGCTTTTTCTCGGCACGTAGAAACTCCAGGGCACGTCAGGACCACTCATGCTGACAGAAGAGGAACGACGCACCTTAGTGGCTGAGGGGTACCCCATTCCTACTAAGCTGCCCCTCACAAAAACAGAAGAGAAAGCCCTGAAGAGAGTGCGTCGGAAGATTAAGAACAAGGTGAGGATGGGACCCCATGGGACTTACGTGTCCAGCTCTGAAGACCGTAGACTGGATATGTCTGTGTAGCACTAGGCACCTACATGGGTCACGAGCCCGTGCGCAGAATAGCAGGGGACCAGCCATGTACTAAAGGCCTCAGTTTAAAAACTAAGAAAGCACGTCTGCTTTCTTCCAGTTACAGCGCCACTCCTGTTCACAGGTCGTGTGTGTGGTATTGCAAATAAGCCCCATCCATTTCCCTTGAGCTGCAGTGCCATGCACAGCCCCTGGACAGAGAAAGCAACCATGTCCTGCACAACTTTTTACCTTGAGCAGCTCCACTTGCCCATGCTCACGCTTGGTGGCCCCTTTCCTTTCCATGCTTTCTAAAAATGTGTGGACTGCTCGACCCATTATCATTAATGTGAACGCAGTCATGGGGAAGAGGGATGGGTAGAATCTGGCCGCGGGTCCATTCACATGGGGTTGCCATGATGTGAGGAACTTTGCAGGCGACCCCTGCCGACTTTATATATTCTGACCTTGGTGTAAAATATAGATTGTCACCAGATTTTTATTTTTCCCAGATCTCAGCACAGGAGAGTCGGAGGAAGAAAAAGGAGTACGTGGAGTGCCTAGAAAAGAAGTGAGTCCTGTGATGTGCGTCCACCCGTGGCCCCAGCCGGCGTGCGCAGTGCAGGGGTGCGGTGTCTCCTGTGTCGCCCTGATGACTATCAGCAGTGTATCCTAGTTGCATTGTTCCTGTTGTTCTGTGTCACCACATAGCACCCCACCTGCCTACCTTCCGCTGCGTCCATTGTGTATTATGTCGCCACTGCTTTCTTGCAGGGTGGAATCGTTCACATCACAGAACAGCGAGCTGTGGAAAAAGGTGGAGACTCTGGAGAACGCCAATAGGTGAGATGTACTTCCAGGTGCTCCGTGAAAGGTGGAAACGCTGCCGGCATTTTGCGCCACATAATCCTTTTTTCATAATATCTGCGAGGCATCATCACAGCACAGGGACTCCGACCTGGAAACTATGGCCGCTCATGTGCTCTGTCCCCAGCAGGACTATACCTGGTGCAATCAGTGTTTCCGCTTTAGCATTAACCCCTGGAAATTGTACTTGTGCATTAAATGAAAGCCTATTTTACAGTATCCTATTCCCCTGCGCGAGTCCCCATGTACTAGTTATAACTTCTGTCTCTCATATTGGAGGACTGGATACATCCATGCATTATATGGCCAGCCCAAAGGCATTATGTAATGCTCCATTTGCCCTGCGGGGGTGCAGCAGCAGAACTAAACACTTGCTACTTGGTTTCCTCCTGCTGATCACTGGAGATTAAGAACCTGTGATGAATTTATATTAGAAAAAAACATTTTTGATAAATAATGGATTTCCAAGTGACCAATGGGCATGTGGTTTACACTTAATTAAATCTCTAAATTATAGCTGAATACACGGGCACATCTGGTGATATCAGAGCGGTGACTTTAGGGATCATGCACAAATTGTTTGCATGGAGCCTATCAGAGGCATATGTAATAGGGTCACATATATTATTAATGGTGCCGTATCCCAGATCCGTGCACCTCAGTGATTGCACATAGCTGTAATATGGCCATCAGCATGGGAATATAACACTAATAAATGACCACAGCGTCCTCCCTGCTATTCTGCACTTATATCCCAGACCAAGTGCACAGACGCCACAGCCAATTCCCCCCACCCCAAATAATAGTAAACTTATCATCCCGCGCTGGATCCATAAACAGTCATCTATTTCCAATTGTAAGAACCTGCGTTCTATTATTTTATTGACACTTTGAAAACTTCTCATATTTTTAACCAGAACAAACTGAAGTTTGGAAAAAATAAGAGGAAAAAAATAGCAGACAAATGTTTACTGGGCATATTGGGTCGTGCTGGAAGGTGCAGGAAAGAGACGTTTATATGGGAGAGTGCAGGAATGTGGCGCCATCTGGTGTTCACACCTGGCAATGACGTGTAAGAATTCTAATATGAGGTAATATTATTGTAATTCACTAATCCTGGGTAAATGTTTCCAGAAAGAGTCACTATATAAGAAGGTGTAAGAGTAGGAGGCGCTGACGTTGTCTTTGCACCCACTGACCCCTCTACAGCCCAAGAGAAGCTTTACTGTAAATGGCGAGGTAGTTGAAGGGCAGTTGTAGATTTATCACGTCTGATAGCCCTGTGACTCAGCTTTCCCGGACTCCTGAGTTACAGATCTGTCAGGGTATTGGTACAGCTCCGCTCTGAAGTTGTGTTTTACTCCACAGGTGTCTTCTGCAACAATTACAAAAGCTCCAGGGTTTAGTAACAGGAAAAGTGCCAAGACCCTGCAAACTTGCAGCAACCCAGACGGGAACTTGTCTTATGGTAGGTCCAAGGATGAGATGACCCGTGTGATGGCGGAACAATACGACAGCCGTCCTTTATCTCCTCTGGACTTCCGGGACCTCCGGTTATTTGTAGAAATGTGCCCCTATGAGTGTGACCTCGATGGGCTGAAGAGTCTGCAGACTTATGTGTAGGAGACTCCTGTCTCTGTGCTGTACACTGAATTATTTGTATCGTGCACATGCATGTTATATACATGTATACTGTATATTCACGGTGCTGCGGTCTGTCTGCATGACAAACCTGACATTATATCATATAGGTATTATAATGTGCCTATAAACCTTACAAATTCAGTTATAGACGCTCATGTCCCCCATATTACATCACTGTCTGAGCGATCTCCGGAGCAGCTGCACCCCTGAGTGTTTGTTTACCTGCGCGCTTGCACCACTTATGGAGTGTTTGCCTGAGCATCTGCACCCCTAAGTGCTCTCCGGAGTGTCTGCACCCCTGAGTGTTCTCCAGAGCATCTGCACCACTGACTGAGCGTTCTCTGGAGTGTCTGCACCCCTGAGTGTTCTCCAGAGCATCTGCACCACTGACTGAGCGTTCTCTGGAGTGTCTGCACACCTGAGTGTTCTCCAGAGCATCTGCACCACTGACTGAGCGTTCTCTGGAGTGTCTGCACACCTGAGTGTTCTCCAGAGCATCTGCACCACTGACTGAGTGTTCTCCGGAGTGTCTGCACACCTGAGTGTTCTCCAGAGCATCTGCACCACTGACTGAGCGTTCTCTGGAGTGTCTGCACCCCTGAGTGTTCTCCAGAGCATCTGCACCACTGACTGAGCGTTCTCTGGAGTGTCTGCACACCTGAGTGTTCTCCAGAGCATCTGCACCACTGACTGAGTGTTCTCCGGAGTGTCTGCACACCTGAGTGTTCTCCAGAGCATCTGCACCACTGACTGAGCGTTCTCTGGAGTGTCTGCACCCCTGAGTGTTCTCCAGAGCATCTGCACCACTGACTGAGTGTTCTCCGGAGTGTCTGCACCCCTGAGTGTTCTCCAGAGCATCTGCACCACTGACTGAGCGTTCTCTGGAGTGTCTGCACCCCTGAGTGTTCTCCAGAGCATCTGCACCACTGACTGAGCGTTCTCTGGAGTGTCTGCACACCTGAGTGTTCTCCAGAGCATCTGCACCACTGACTGAGTGTTCTCTGGAGTGTCTGCAGCACTGAGTGTTTTCTGGAGTGTCTGCACCACTGAGTGTTTTCTGGAATGCCTGCACCCCTGAGTGTTTTCATGATCGTCTGCACACCAGAGTGTTTTCCGGAGCGTCTGTACCACTGACTGAGTGTCCTCCAGAACATCTGTACCCTAAGTGCTCTCCAGAGTGTCTGCACCATTGAGTGTTTTGATGATAGTCTGCACACCAGAGTGTTTTCCGGAGCGTCTGCACCACTGACTGAGTGCTCTCTGCACCCCTGCTTTCCTTAGTGTCTGCATCCCTGAGTGTTTGCCGGAGCGTCTGTCCCCTAAGATTTCTCTGGAGCATCTGCACCCCTGAGTCTTTTCCGAAGCGTCTACACCCCAGAGTGTTTTCCGGAGTGTCTGCATCGCTAAGTGCTCTTCTGGGGTCTGCACCCCAAGTTTTTTCCAGAACGTCTGTACCCCTGACTGAGCATTTTCTGAAACGTCTACCCCCTTAATATTTCTCTTGAGCGTCTGCACCCATGAGTGTTTTCCGAAGCGTCTGCACCCGAGTGTTTTCTGAAGCGTCTGCACCCCTGAGTGTTTTCTGGAGTGTCTGCACCCCTAAGTGTTCTCTGGAGTATCTGCACCCCAGCTTTCCTTAGTGTCTGCACCCCTGAGTGTTTTCCGGAGTGTCTGCACACCAGAGTGTTTTCCGGAGTGTCTGCACACCAGAGTGTTTTCCGTAGTGTCTGCACACCAGAGTGTTTTCCGGAGTGTCTGCACCCCTGAGTGTTTTCCGGAGTGTCTGCACCCCTGAGTGTTTTCCGGAGTGTCTGCACCCCTGAGTGTTTTCCGGAGTGTCTGCACACCAGAGTGTTTGCCGGAGTGTCTGCACACCAGAGTGTTTTCCGGAGTATCTGCACACCAGAGTGTTTGCCGGAGGGTCTGCACACCAGAGTGTTTTCTGGAGTGTCTGCACCCCTAAGTGTTCTCTGGAGTATCTGCACCCCAGCTTTCCTTAGTGTCTGCACCCCTGAGTGTTTTCTGGAGTGTCTGCACACCAGAGTGTTTTCCGTAGTGTCTGCACACCAGAGTGTTTTCCGGAGTGTCTGCACCCCTGAGTGTTTTCTGGAGTGTCTGCACCCCTGAGTGTTTTCCGTAGTGTCTGCACACCAGAGTGTTTTCCGTAGTGTCTGCACACCAGAGTGTTTTCCGGAGTGTCTGCACCCCTGAGTGTTTTCCGTAGTGTCTGCACACCAGAGTGTTTTCCGTAGTGTCTGCACACCAGAGTGTTTTCCGTAGTGTCTGCACACCAGAGTGTGTTTCCGGAGTATCTGCACACCAGAGTGTTTGCCGGAGGGTCTGCACACCAGAGTGTTTTCTGGAGTGTCTGCACCCCTAAGTGTTTTCCGGAGTATCTGCACCCCAGCTTTCCTTAGTGTCTGCACCCCTGAGTGTTTTCTGGAGTGTCTGCACACCAGAGTGTTTTACGTAGTGTCTGCACACCAGAGTGTTTTCCGGAGTGTCTGCACCCCTGAGTGTTTTCTGGAGTGTCTGCACCCCTGAGTGTTTTCCGTAGTGTCTGCACACCAGAGTGTTTTCCGTAGTGTCTGCACACCAGAGTGTTTTCCGGAGTGTCTGCACCCCTGAGTGTTTTCCGGAGTGTCTGCACACCAGAGTGTTTGCCGGAGTGTCTGCACACCAGAGTGTTTTCCGGAGTATCTGCACACCAGAGTGTTTGCCGGAGGGTCTGCACACCAGAGTGTTTTCCGGAGTATCTGCACACCAGAGTGTTTGCCGGAGGGTCTGCACACCAGAGTGTTTTCTCGAGTGTCTGTACCCCTGAGTGTTTTCTGGAGCGTCTGCACACCAGAGTGTTTTCTGGTATCACTGTACTATGTATTCTGTCCTCCTCAGTGTCTGTTCCTCAATTAGTGTCCTTGTATTGATAAATCTGCTCATTCGGGGGTCTTCACCACTTGCTGTTCCTTCTCCAGTATGACTATTAGTGTCCGTACACTGGATGTTCTTGATTAATATTCGTGACTACGGGAACAATTCTAAGAGAATGATAATAGTGACCCGTCTGTGGCAGGTGACGTTTATCTCCGGCCGGACCTCCCTACAGCTGAGACTGAACTGTGACCATAACACAACTGCTTGTAGATCTTCACAGCCGGCATTGACTTCAGTGCTGGTCATACAAATCACATATGTTGTTAGCTCCCTCTAGTGGTGGCCACACAAATCCAGGATTTCACCATGTTATTCTATGAGCATGTGAGAGGAGGATGAGGATAGGGAGCCCTGAGCACTATCACCCCGCGCCCTATACGGGGGAATTCATTAACGTTGGTGGAGCCGCCATATTGGGGGCTCGTTCTGAGTTTTGCTTTGCTGCTTTATAACTTTGTATACTCCTGGTACAGATTTACTTCTTCTCATCTCCGTGATTTCAGATCGCTGGAATATACCATCATTTAGTGATCGCTGAGGGTCTGACCTCTGGAACCCCCAACACCCCTGATCCTGAAAATGAAGTTTGTTGTGCAGGGGACCCCTTTATTGTCAGGATTACTGGGGGTCCCAGCGATCATTAAGTGACGGCTTAATCTAGGGATACGGCATCACTAACTAAGATGAGGATAGCCGTTTAATATCTTGTTTCCATTAACCGTGACTGGAGCTTTTTTTCCTGTGCTTTAGCCCATTTGGCCATTTCTAATACTGCCCCCTATGGGTTAGATGATGCACCTGCAGCTGTCTGAGATTTTTCACTCCTGGCATGTGATGTGTGTGGGGCCCCTATGGTGCCGGTCTCTGTATAACACTGATGTACGTGATGGCGATGTCTCTATACTAACGCTATAACCGGTCTCTCGTTTGCACGCCGTCCCTCTGACTTCTCTCTCCTCTCTGCAGGTTGTCGTACTGTGTTTTATTCTTGCCTTTGGCTCCATGATTCCGTCCTTCCCAGAGTTCTCTACGGGGTCTCAGACAGTGAAATCGGCCCCTCTTTTGGCACCCGACCTGTATACCCTCAGCCAGAGTAAGACTCAGACTTCCTTTCTTTTCCTGCCCAGATGTCATTGGGTTCTGTTGGGACTGTGACGATGACTTCCCCCATAGGATAAGTGGTGCCATCGGTGCCTGGCGGCCGCTGATCTCCGCTCTCCATAGAAATACAAAGCCCGTTAGGCTGTGCTGATTGGAGTAGGGATAACTGCGGTTAGTATTGGGCCATGTTCCCACATGCAGGAATGCTGCTGCTTTTTCTGCAGATGTGCACACCAAAACACCGGATAGCACTTTTTGCAGCTTTTTTAAAGCATTTTTCCCTTTTATGAATCAACATTTTTAAAATGCATTTTTTAGTGCCGCGACGCTGAGATTCTGTTTGCAGAGCTGCAGTCGCACATTTTTTACCTGCATTTTTTTCCATAGAAGCCTTTGGGATAAAATTGTCCCAGAAGACACGTAGTTCATCAGCATCTTTAGACGCACAGCAGATAGGAGCTTTCAAGAAATCACATCCACTTTTCTTGCATTGATAAAAGCTTTTCTACAAAAACAAAAAAAAAAAATAAAAAACTAAATAAAAATAATGCAACATTTAGGCCTGGTGGAAACATGGCCTTAGTGGTGTCCTGACCGACGTGGCTTCAGGACGATCAAAGCAAGCTGCTAACCTTCATGTGAAGTGTGTGATAAGGTCGGGATGACCAATCCTTCCCTCGTGGCCATGGAATGGCTGATAACTGGGAACTAGATGGCACAGGAAATAGAACAAAGCTTTGGGGTCTCCTTAATTCTAGAATTCCTTTTACTTTTCCATCACAAACTTATAACAATCATGTCAGAGCCGCGGTCTCCGGCTAAAAGTGAGTCCTGAAATGACGACCTGTCTGATGAAACCTCGTCTCGCCCCGTCCGGCCCTGAAGAGCGGAGATTCCGCTAAATTAGGAGGACTGAGATCTCTGCTTTCTGTCACTTAATAGAAACTTTCACTGGATCCTTCCAGAGTAAGTGCATGTCCGTCTCTGGAGGAGCCATCGTGTCCGTGCATTACAAGGACCCTCTGCTAATACAATAAGAACGGTGTAATGCTTTATTTCACCTGTGGTGGCGCTGCAGAGGGGCTGAACACTTATTGCACTGAGATTATAGATGATCACTGGGGGGTCCAACCAGCACAAGAGCCATTTCATCAGCTGATTGTTGGGGGTCACCTTCACAAAAAGGAAAATGTCCAAACAACAGAACTGACAACTAATAAGAATGTAATAACTAACGAAGGAAGCAACACAGACAAAAAAGAGATCAAAGTGTCACTCCTGTGCATCGGGCAGAAACGAGCCTAGGTCAGAGTCACTCCTGTGCATCGGGCAGAGACGACACTAGGTCAGAGTCACTCCTGTGCACCGGGCAGAGACGAGCCTAGGTCAGAGTCACTCCTGTGCATCGGGCAGAGACGAGCCTAGGTCAGAGTCACTCCTGTGCATCGGGCAGAGACGACACTAGGTCAGAGTCACTCCTGTGCACCGGGCAGAGACAAGCCTAGATCAGAGTCACTCCTGTGCATCGGGCAGAGACGAGCCTAGGTCAGAGTCACTCCTGTGCATCGGGCAGAGACGACACTAGGTCAGAGTCACTCCTGTGCATCGGGCAGAGATGACACTAGGTCAGTCACTCCTGTGCATCGGGCAGAGATGACACTAGGTCAGAGTCACTCCTGTGCATCGGGCAGAGATGACACTAGGTCAGAGTCACTCCTGTGCATCAGGCAGAGACGACACTAGGTCAGAGTCACTCCTGTGCATCGGGCAGAGATGACACTAGGTCAGAGTCACTCCTGTGCATCGGGCAGAGATGACACTAGGTCAGTCACTCCTGTGCATCGGGCAGAGATGACACTAGGTCAGAGTCACTCCTGTGCATCGGGCAGAGATGACACTAGGTCAGTCACTCCTGTGCATCAGGCAGAAATGACACTAGGTCAGAGTCACTCCTGTGCATCGGGCAGAGATGACACTAGGTCAGAGTCACTCCTGTGCATCGGGCAGAGATGACACTAGGTCAGAGTCACTCCTGTGCATCAGGCAGAAATTACACTAGGTCAGAGTCACTCCTGTGCATCGGGCAGAGATGACACTAGGTCAGAGTCACTCCTGTGCATCGGGCAGAGACGAGCCTAGGTCAGAGTCACTCTTGTGCATCGGGCAGAGACGACACTAGGTCAGAGTCACTACTGTGCATCGGGCAAGAGATGACACTAGGTCAGAGTCACCTCCTTGCATCGGGCAGAGACGACACTAGGTCAGAGTCACTCCTGTGCATCGGGCAGAGATGACACTAGGTCAGAGTCACTCCTGTGCATCGGGCAGAGATGACACTAGGTCAGAGTCACTCCTGTGCATCAGGCAGAAATGACACTAGGTCAGAGTCACTCCTGTGCATCGGGCAGAGATGACACTAGGTCAGAGTCACTCCTGTGCATTGGGCAGAGATGACACTAGGTCAGAGTCACTCCTGTGCATCGGGCAGAGATGACACTAGGTCAGAGTCACTCCTGTGCATCGGGCAGAGACGACACTAGGTCAGAGTCACTCCTGTGCATCGGGCAGAGACGACACTAGGTCAGAGTCACTCCTGTGCATCGGGCAGAGACGACACTAGGTCAGAGTCACTCCTGTGCATCGGGCAGAGATGTGCCCAGTTGGGTGGTAGGTGCAGCTTTACTGTTCACTTTGTGATTGCAATCTGTGCAGATCATCAATGGAAAGCAATTAACTCTCCTCTAAAAAGGAAAAAAATAGCTATGTAGCGCCACCTATTGGAGGTAGCCAACCTAGATATTAGTCCTTTTCTACAGGTGTCGACCTCGTGTGTGCGTGAACCTGTTCTGGGAAAAATACCTCCAAAACTAAACACATTTGATCTGCACTTGTCTCACACTTTGATCGTTTCGTCATTGTCGGACCCTATAGAAAAGGCAGCGATTTATGGGCTGCACTGATTGCAGGAAAGCGATAATGCAATATTTTGTCTGCGACATACTTTCCCATAAGACTGTCAATGACATGAGAGGGGTAAACTATTTTTTGGAACCTTTTTTCATATTTTATGCATATTTTACGGTTTACATTCTGAAATAATCTGCATTTTTGTAATGTAATACTTTCTTTGTGTTTTTTTTTCCTAGTCCGCTCCCGAAGCCTCTTGTCCTACGATGAAGGGGCTGGAGTTTCATCAGAGGACCCCAGCGCAGATTTGGGAGACCACAGAAAATGGAGATCTGACTCCGCATCTCTCAGCGACCGTCTCGAAAACGCGGCTCACGAAAGGGACAAGTACTTTGGACAAACAGACCGGAAGAACCAGACACATGGAGGACTTGCAGGGCAGGAAGAGGGGTGAGTGGTCCCGTTGTGGTCTTCTCCTGTTTCCGCCGATCATCTGTTCTAAAATATGTTTTGCTTTCATGCAAATGGTCTTAAAAAGTTCATGAGATTATTTGTATAAAAGCCAAAAGAAGTCAGAGCTGCCGGTCAGTCCATGGAGACTCTGACACCGTGCAGGGACCCCGGGTTGTAATATTCTCACATCCTCCGTCATCCATTGAAGATTCCTCTAAGTCTCCAGCATGGCACTGGTTTAGTTTGGCCTTGGATGTAGAATTATTCGCGTCCTTTCTTTTACATAGGCCGCCTCCAAGGAGGGAAATTATCAATGCATGTTCACCAAAAATTAAAAGAAAAGTCTAACATTTTTTGTGCACAAAAATTTTGCAACTTTTTTTTCAAATTTCCCCCTAAAAATTGTAAAAATTTACCCGGGGATGAGTATGAAGCTACATATCAGTAATTTGTCATTTACACCATTAGATTACCATTCAGAAGAAATTTACGCCAAGTCTATGGCGACCGGTCAGATGTTTTATTCTCTGGACAGCCCACGATGCACAGAGTCGGAGTGACGCGTGACTCCTAATAAATTTTCAGCCTTCTGTTCAGGACCGGCCGTGATAAATTTCCTTCTTAGTTGGATCGGAGACCATTCGTTTGCATTGGTGCATAATAATTTGGCGCTGATTACTACTACAAACCCCCCCAGTGTCATTCTTTTTGGCTCAAAAATGTAATAAATCACTTTGCACCTAAATTTTGGCACAACTTAAGCCAAAAACAGCTGCAAATTGCCCCTCTTCTGTGTGACCACAATGGTTTTGCAGACAAGACTTCATGGTCTGATCTCTATGAATGGGCGGTATATATATATATATATATATCAGTCACCCAAGTTTAGTTTTGAACTACAATCCCCAACATCCAGGAACTGTTCCTGTTTCTGGCAGATATTGCGGTTTTCTCACCTCGGTGTTCCTCCGTACCCGGCTCCGGGCTGCATTAATGTCACCGTGTGACAGCATGTCCCATGTCATCAATTCAAGACTGACCGTGACCTTTTTTCTCTTTCACAGGGGCACAGGCTCTGAGTTATTGTAGGGTTGGAGCCAAGGGGAGAGGGATCGAAAGCTGAACACTATGCGTGGGTGGAGCAGGAAGGAAAAAAAAATTGGGATTTCTGGAATTAAAGACTAAAACACCTTGGTGATCCCAAACCGGAATCTCAACCTCCCCAGCAGATTTAGGCCGTCAGCCCCATGGCATCAACGTAATGCGTGCAGAGACTCTGTCAACGTGGAGCTGACCCAGCGGCCCTCCTTGTGCCCGGGCAGCGAGCGAGACTGACGGCGGCTTCTTCTGCGCACCAGAGGGGTACGCGACTGCTCAGCCTTCCATCTTGCACTATAAGGAACCCAATTCTCACTAAATATGACTTTATGGAAAGCCAATACTAATCGATAATCCTTACTTGTCTCCGGGAAATGACTTTTTAGCTGGATCGTGCCCTGCTCTGCCCATGATCATCCCACCAGCCTGAACGTCTCCTGCGGGCCTCGGCGGACCCCTCTGTCCCTGTACATAACACACCTGGATCTCCTGGAGAAAATTGGTTAGTTAACGCAAGCTTTGTACGCACGGATACAGATTTATACGCTTCTCATCTCCGCTCTCTGCCTGCTTCAGTCAAGCAAAATAATAATAAAAAAAAAACAATAGCATCAGCAGCACGTCTCCGGTGTGAGTCACTGAAAGGGGAGGGGGCGCAAAACAGGCCGAAGCTGCAAGGGGGGGTGCAGGGAAGTAATGCAAAAGGGAGAGGAAATCCCAGATGCTGAATAATGCATGCAAGGTAGCGCGTGTGGACAAGCAGGGTCGTGCGGAGCAGAAGGGGTTAATCAGTCAGATGCAGATGTTTGCAGACATGGAAAAGTCAGTGAGCAGTGACTCCAATAATTCCTAATCATCCTTCCTGCCGCTGACAGATCACATTCACCTAATGAGATCAAGCATCGCTCCAGCGGCGGCGGCAGGAGCAGCGGCCTCTCCCTGCACCCCGGGTCTCCTGTGCGGTCTGTACCTGGGGCACTCGCTCTGTTACTCAATTATCTGTGACCCTGAGCATTACTAATGAATCACAAAGGCCTACTACATGAACTGTGCAAAAATGTATCATTACTGGCAATGCCGAACCATGGGCGGCCATACATGGTACCATGTGCCGCACCGTCTGTGCAGAATAACCATAGACAGGGCAGCGACCACCATACACTGCAAAGATAACAACCTGCATTGTCTGCACACAATGCCACACTATAGTGCTCACATAATACTGGCATACAGTGCTGAAATAGTGTCATATGATGCACAAATACACACAGTGCTCACATACCATCATACAGTGCTAAAATAATACCACCATACAGTGCTGAAATAGTGTCATATGATGCACAAATACACACTGCTCAAATACCATCATACAGTGCTCAAGTAATACCACCATACAGTGCTGAAATAGTGTCATATGATGCACAAATACTCACAGTGCTCACATACCATCATACAGTGCTAAAATAATACCACCATACATTGCTGAAATAGTGTCATATGATGCACAAATACACACTGCTCAAATACCATCATACAGTGCTAAAATAATACCACCATACAGTGCTGAAATAGTGTCATATGATGCACAAATACTCACAGTGCTCACATACCATCATACAGTGCTAAAATAATACCACCATACAGTGCTGAAATAGTGTCATATGATGCACAAATACACACTGCTCAAATACCATCATACAGTACTAAAATAATACCACCATACAGTGCTGAAATAGTGTCATATGATGCACAAATACACACAGTGCTCAAATACCATCATACAGTGCTCACATACCATCATACAGTGCTGAAATAGTTATATGATGCACAAATACACTCAGTGCTCAAATACCACCATACAGTGCTAAAATAATACCACCATACAGTGCTGGAATAGTGTCATATGATGCACAAATACACACAGTGCTCAAATAATACCACCATACAGTGCTGAAATAATACCCTGGACCGCAAAACATCAGGACAAATGAATGAGCCCCCGTGCTTCCCATAAATCACAGAAAGAAGGTGGGGGGAAAATAAGCACAAAACGCTTCTGTGTCTGGTGGTGAAACTTATGATACTGTAGATAGATAATACATAGATAATAGATACATAGATGATAGACAATAGAAAGATAATAGATAAATTAATAGATAGATTGATAATACCTAGATAGATAATCGATATGATAGATAATAGATAGATAAATAGATAGATAGATTGATAATACATAGATACATAGATGATAGATAATAGATAGATGATGGATATGATTGATAGATAGATAGATAGATACATAGATAGATAGATAGATAGATAGATAGATAGATAGATAGATGATAGATAATAGATAGATGATGGATATGATAGATAGATAATGATAGGATGATTGATATGATAGATAGATAGATAGATAGATGATAGATAGATAGATAGATAGATAGATAATAGATAGATAGATAGATAGATAGATAGATATTATATAAATAGATATACCGTAGATGGAAATAAAGATTGATACAGGATATAAATATAAGTTAGATAATGATATATACATAAAATACGTAGATGAGAGAAATAGATCTCGGATGTGGTGCTAGATCGGGGATAGATATTACACAGATAGATAATGCTGTATACGTGAGATATATGAATCCTTAGATACACATCATTAGAGAAGAGAAGCTTTTTTCTGTGTTTTTATGTTTCAAACTGTTTATTGACCCATTATGTAATGAGAAGTAGACAAGAAAATGAGGACGGAAGACCTCCGGGCGTAATAAACAGTGACACATTAGATAGCGACAATGAGCGGAGAAAACCATTGTATCAGATCGTCCTAATGATAGAAAACAGAAAGAAGCGACGGCCAAGACCTGAAATGAGGCTTTATGCTGAACAGAATATGAAAGAAAGGACGAGGTGGCAAGAAGGAAAATGTAGAAAAAGAACAAAAGCTGTCCCATCAGTAGTCACATCCTCCGAATACTGCGCCCACGGTAGTGACCCAGTCTTCTCCAGAGCTCGTGGTTACTGATTTACCTTGTTCGCTTCTAATGGAGGAGCTCACCAGTAATCCTGGTGACAAGGGACATATCTGAGATCCGCAGCAGCTCCTGTGTGTAAAGGAGGCAGAGGTGACTGTATCAGGGAAAAAAGCTAATCCAGACCACCAGATATGTGATAGTGAGCCTGCCCCCCAACAACACCTACAACAAAGGGGGAGGAGCCTGTAGAAATCTGTGCCGGCCCCTGAGGAGCTTATCCCGGGGCTCCTCCACAGATGGATTAATGGACACGTTTACCTGTGGACTCGGCCCCATCATGCCAATGCTTCACACAAACGCAATTTTGCCGGTTAGATTTGTTTCTCATTACTGCGTTTACTGATCAGAATCATTTTATATTTTGATAGATTGGACACTTATGGACGTGATGAGACCAAATATGATTTTTTTTATTTATATTTAAAGGGGGAAAAGAAGGGTAATTCAAATTTTTAAATTTTTTGTAATTTTTCTCAATTTTTTTTTTTTAATTTTCACTTTATTTTATTACACTTAAACCTGGAATTGTCTGATTGCTTATAATATGTACTGTAATATCATCGCATTTTAGTATTTAGGAACAATCTTAGTCTCCTGTGAAGCCGGTGAGCGGAGCTTCACCGGAGTGCCCAGATGGCAGTGACTTGGGCGGTCCCCTGGCTGCGTTGTACCCTTTGGCCCCCATGATAGAGTCTTGGTGGGCTGATGGAGCTGTCAGTGACCGACTCACAGGCCTTTCCTAGACCATACATAAACACATACTCTTTACATGTATTTTTTCTCTTTATTTTTCTCGTCTCTTTTGGATCCACTCACTGAGCTAAACTGATACCAGGTCCAGGACGTCCTCTGCCCACTAATCCTGTACAACCATCACTGCCATATCAATGCTCAGCGGCTACAGATATCGTCCAACCCTATTCCCGTCACTAACCATTCTTCATCAGATCCAACTACATTGACAGATCCGCCGTTACTCATTACTCTAATTCTGGTCACTAAATCTGCCTGATTCTTTCCTCTTAAAACCAAACGAGGAGCAAGGAGCTTGAACTCGATCTGTAATCAGTATCTACAGGCGATGATTATCTGCTGTGTATTGTTTTATTTTTTTTTTGCAGCTTTGCTGATTTTTAGCTAATTTTCCATTATTGCAGAGCTGTGATCTGTGACTACAGTTTATCTCCAGTGCAGGTAGTGAGTCTGAGGTGGTCTGGGACACGCCTGCTGTCTCCTCATTGGTTCAGGCTGCTGTTCTCTTTGTCTGTAGGGAGTCTGAGGTGGTCTGGGACACGCCCCTCTCTGTCATTGGTTCAGGCTGCTCTTCTCTTTGTCTGTAGGTAGTCTGAGGTGGTCTGGAACGCCCCCTGTCTCCTCATTGGTTAAGGCTGCTGTTCTCTTTGTAGGGAGTCTGAGGTGGTCTGGGACACGCCCCCTCTCTGTCATTGGTTCAGGCTGTTCTCTCCAGTAGCTGTAGGGAGTCTGAGGTGGTCTGGGACACGCCCCCTCTCTTGTCATTGGTTCAGGCTGCTGTTCTCTTTGTCTGTAGGGAGTCTGAGCTGGTCTGGGACACGCCCCATCTCTGTCATTGGTTCAGGCTGTTGTTGTCTCCAGTGTCTGTAGGGAGTCTGAGGTGGTCTGGGACACGCCCCCTGTCTCCTCATTGGTTCAGGCTGCTGTTCTCTTTGTAGGGAGTCTGAGGTGGTCTGGGACACGCCCTTTTCTGTCATTGGTTCAGGCTGCTGTTCTCTTTGTAGTGAGTCTGAGGTGGTCTGAGACATGCCCCCTCTCTCCTCATTGGTTCAGGCTGCTCTTCTCTTTGTAGGTAGTCTGAGGTGGTCTGGGACATGCTCCCTCTCTGTCATTGGTTCAGGCTGCTGTTCTCTCCATTGTCTGTAGGGAGTCTGAGGTGGTCTGGAACATGCCCCCCTCTCTGTCATTGGTTCAGGCTGCTGTTCTCTCCAGTGTCTGTAGGTAGTCTGAGGTGGTCTGGGACACGCCCCCTCTCTGTCATTGGTTCAGGCTGCTGTTCTCTTTGTCTGTAGGGAGTCTGAGGTGGTCTGGGACACTCCCCCTCTCTGTCATTGGTTCAGGCTGCTGTTCTCTCCAGTGTCTGTAGGGAGTCTGAGGTGGTCTGGGACATGCCCCCTCTCTGTCATTGGTTCAGGCAGCTGTTCTCTTTGTAGTGAGTCTGAGGTGGTCTGAGACATGCCCCCTCTCTGTCATTGGTTCAGGCTGCTGTTCTCTTTGTCTGTAGGGAGTCTGAGGTGGTCTGGGACACGCCCCTCTGTCATTGGTTTAGGCTGCTGTTCTCTTTGTAGTGAGTCTGAGGTGGTCTGGGACATGCCCCCTCTCTCCTCATTGGTTCAGGCTGCTCTTCTCTTTGTCTGTAGGTAGTCTGAGGTGGTCTGGGACACACCCCCTCTCTGTCATTGGTTCAGGCTGCTGTTCTCCAGTGTCTGTAGGTAGTCTGAGGTGGTCTGGGACACGCCCCCTCTCTGTCATTGGTTCAGGCTGCTGTTCTTTCCAGTGTCTGTAGGTAGTCTGAGGTGGTCTGGGACATGCCCCCTCTCTGTCATAGGTTCAGGCTGCTGTTCTCTCCAGTGTCTGTAGGGAGTCTGAGGTGGTCTGGGACATGCCCCCCTCTCTGTCATTGGTTCAGGCTGCTATTCTCTCCAGTGTCTGTAGGAGTCTGAGGTGGTCTGGGACATGCCCCCTCTCTGTCATTGGTTCAGGCTGCTGTTCTCTCCAGTGTCTGTAGGAGTCTGAGGTGGTCTGGGACATGCCCCCTCTCTGTCATTGGTTCAGGCTGCTGTTCTCTCAGTGTCTAGGTAGTCTGAGGTGGTCTGGGACACGCCCCCTCTCTCTGTCATTGGTTCAGGCTGCTGTTCTCTTTGTCTGTAGGGAGTCTGAGGTGGTCTGGGACACGCCCCTCTCTATCATTGGTTCAGGCTGCTGTTCTCTTTGTAGGTGTCTGAGGTGGTCTGGGACACGCCCCTCTCTGTCATTGGTTCAGGCTGCTGTTCTCTTTGTAGTGAGTCTGAGGTGGTCTGGGACATGCCCCCTCTCTCCTCATTGGTTCAGGCTGCTCTTCTCTTTGTCTGTAGGTAGTCTGAGGTGGTCTGGGACACGCCCCCTCTCTGTCATTGGTTCAGGCTGCTGTTCTCTCAGTGTCTGTAGGTAGTCTGAGGTGGTCTGGGACACGCCCCCTCTCTGTCATTGGTTCAGGCTGCTGTTCTTCCATGTCTGTAGGTAGTCTGAGGTGGTCTGGGACATGCCCCCTCTCTGTCATAGGTTCAGGCTGCTGTTCTCTCTGTCTGTAGGAGTCTGAGGTGGTCTGGGACATGCCCCCTCTCTGTCATTGGTTCAGGCTGCTATTCTCTCCAGTGTCTGTATGGAGTCTGAGGTGGTCTGGGACATGCCCCTCTCTGTCATAGGTTCAGGCTGCTGTTCTCTCCAGTGTCTGTAGGGAGTCTGAGGTGGTCTGGGACATGCCCCCTCTCTGTCATTGGTTCAGGCTGCTGTTCTCTCCAGTGTCTGTAGGGAGTCTGAGGTGGTCTGGGACATGCCCCCTCTCAGTCATAGGTTCAGGCTGCTGTTCTCTCCAGTGTCTGTAGGAGTCTGAGGTGGTTAGGACACGCCCCTCTCTCTCATTGGTTCAGGCTGCTGTTCTTACAGTGTCTGTAGGTAGTCTGAGGTGGTCTGGGACAGCCCCCTCTCTGTCATAGGTTCAGGCTGCTGTTCTCTTGTCTGTAGGGAGTCTGAGGTGGTCTGGGACACGCCCCCTCTCTGTCATAGGTTCAGGCTGCTGTTCTCTCCAGTGTCTGTAGGGAGTCTGAGGTGGTTGGACATGCCCCCTCTCTGTCATGGTTCAGGCTGCTGTTCCTTTGTCTGTAGGAGTCTGAGGTGGTCTGGGACACGCCCCCTCTCTGTCATAGGTTCAGGCTGCTGTTCTCTCAGTGTCTGTAGGGAGTCTGAGGTGGTCTGGGACACGCCCCTCTCTGTCATTGGTTCAGGCTGCTGTTCTCTCCATGCTGTAGGGAGTCTGAGGTGGTCTGGGACACCCCCTCTCTGTCATTGGTTCAGGCTGTTCTCTCCAGTGTCTGTAAGGAGTCTGAGGTGGTCTGGGACACGCCCCCTCTCTGTCATTGGTTCAGGCTTGTTCTCTCCAGTGTCCTGTAGGGAGTCTGAGGTGGTCTGGGACACGCCCCCTCTCTGTCATTGGTTCAGGCTGTTCTCTCCAGTGTCTGTAGGGAGTCTAGGTGGTCTGGGACACGCCCCCTCTCTGTCATTGGTTCTCTCCCTTTCCCTTGCCGCTCTGCTGTACATAAACACAAGTGGAGGTTTTGATGGAGTGCAGCAAAGTGGAAATCTCTTCGGGAAAAGTCGTGGAGGATCCAGGTCAGTCGGCAGCATGCCCTGTGTGTGAACTATCACAGAGCACGCTATTCATGGTGCCTCTCTGGGCAGTGGAGTAGCGTGGCGGAGTCACAGGGGTGGTTGACCCATGCAGCCAAACTCTATGGGGGTGTAAAACGTCAGGGCCCATACTTCTTCCCCAAGGTGGAAGGTGCAGTGATTGCTGCCCGGCAGCTGCTCTGTGACCCCAGTCCCTGCCTCCATTGGCCCTGCAGAGTGCAGCAGTTAGGATGAGTTTGTTATCAGCTGCTGCGCTCTGCAGAGACCAAGATGACACCATTGAGCTGAGCAGTATGGGATGATGTGCATTGCACGTGTAGATGAGTCCACCGGGGGCCGGAAGACGCCATGACTGGTATTTGGCCTCTGTCTCATGTGTAGAGGACAGAAGACCTGGAATACCACAAAGGTGACTTTATTCTCATTATTTTAAGGCGTCATTGAAGAAACAACAACATATAATACGTGGTATAGTTTTTTAAAGACAGAAGCCTATTGATGATGAACGGTGCTTTTAGACATCCATCATCCTCCGTGTGACAGAAATGTCAGGAGCTGCGGGAAAAAAATAGAGCAAACACAAAAAAAGTCTCCAGAGATGATGATGATGATGGATCATGTGTAAGTGCGTGCAATTCTCCCAGTGCAATGTCACATAGCCCCCCAGACATGTCCCCCTCCTCCCATGTCCCTGGTCTGGCAGTGCAGGGTTAATTACAGTCTCTGCGGTGACACGATGAGCATTATTATATTAGCTGGTCTCCTCCTTCCTCCACAGGGCACAGGCTGACGGTCACATCGCCTCTCACCGCCCTGCGCTCTCCGTGGCCAGACGTCTGTTGCTGCCAGCCCTGAACTTAGTCCTGACTTTGCCTCTTCCCTCTGCTCCTGCGTCGCCTCTGGCGCACTCCTCTATTTCCCCTTTCCTTCTCCTCCCCTCGGCTCCATCCTTCCTTCTCTCCTCTCTGCCGTACATTTCTCCTTCCTCCCAGATACATTGTATCTTTATTCTTTCCCATTGTTGTCAGTGTATCCAAGTTCTCCCTTCTTCTCCACTGTCTCCCTTCATGCGTCTTCTCTCTCCATCCATCACATTTCCCTCTTCTTTCCTCCCGGTCTCCCTGGTTGAACTTCCTGTCATCATTTCCCTCCATCCTTCCCAGAGCGCAGGTAAGCCCCAGCATGGCGGAGGGATGGCATGACCAAGGGCGCCCGGAGGATGGACGGGTACCCAGCCTGCAAGGGCTGGATGAGGACGAGGAGCTGAGAGCGAGCACTGCGCCCATGGCACAAAGTAAAGAGGCCGCCCTGGGAAACGCAGACCCCCTGCTGCCGCTGTACATGAAGAAGCAGCTGTCCTACAGGTGAGAGACCGCACTAACGTTACCCTATATGTGTCTGCTGAATGGACGACTGGCTGCAGATGTAGCAGAGCCGGTTCTATCACAACTCCGTAACGTGTCGCAAAAGTGCAGGTAAAGGCGCAAAACTGCGACAGTCAATCCTGACACCAAGTCCCGGGGCAGGGACTGTCCGTCCTAGAGCAACTGTCCCCAGCTGTCACTACACTACAACTCCCAGCATGCCATGACGGACACATACAGGTACGAGACAGCTGATGGCGACTGACGCCCTATAGAGATGAGGAATGATCATCCACAGTATCTACACTATTATCTTAATCATCTATTATCAATCTATCCATTTTTCTGTTATCTATCTATTATCTATCCATTTATCTGTTATTATTATTATTATTATTATTATTATACATTTATATAGCGCCATTTATTCCATGGCGCTTTACATATGAAAAGGGAAAAAAATA
Organism: Oophaga sylvatica; assembly: GCA_033576555.1. NCBI lineage: Eukaryota > Metazoa > Chordata > Amphibia > Anura > Dendrobatidae > Oophaga > Oophaga sylvatica. The sequence goes on along the minus strand of JARQOD010000010.1, from coordinate 49,491,886 downwards.
TAGACAGATATCTATCTATCTATTATCTATCTATTCTCTATTATCTATCTATCCATTTATCTATTATTTATCTATTATCTATCTATTATCTATCCATTTAGCTATTATCTATCTATTCTCTATCTATTATCTATTCTCTATCTATTATCTATCTATTATCTACATTATCTATTATCTATCTAGCTACCTCTTATTTATCTTTTATCTGTTATCTATTAATCTATTATCTACAGTAACTATTGATTGGTCATAGTGATCATTATTATCATCTATTATCTATCTATGAATCTGTCCATCTAGTTATATTTCTATCTATTATCTATCTATCTATTAATCATCTATTATCTATCATCTATTATCTATCTATCATCTATTATCTATCTATCTATTATCTATCATCTATTATCTATTATCTATCTATTATCTATCATCTATTATCTATCTATCTATCTATCTATCTATCTATCATCTATCTATCTATCTATCTATCTATCTATCTATCATCTATTATCTATCTACATGTATCTATCATCTATTATCTATTCTATCTATTATCTATCATCTATTATCTATCTACAGTATCTATCTATCACTATTATCATCTATTATCTATCTATCTATCTATCTATCTATCATCTATCTATCTATCTATCTATCTATCTATCATCTATTATCTATCTATACATATATATCTATCTATCATCTATCTATCTATCATCTATTATCTATCTATCATATCTATCATCTATTATCTATCTATCTATTATCTATCATCTATCTATCTACATCTATTATCTATCTACAGTATCTATCTATCTATCTATCTATCTATCTATTATCTATCATCTATTATCTATCTCTATCTATCTATCTATCTATCTATCTATCTATCTATCTATCTATCTATCTATCTATCTATCTATCTATCTATCTATCTATCTATCTATCTATCTATCTAATCTATCTATCTATCTATCTATTATCTATTTATCTATCTATCTATCTATCTATCTATCTATCTATCTATCTATCTATCTATTATCTATTATCTATCTATCTATCTATCTATCTATTATCTCTTATTTATCTATCTATCTATCTATCTATCTATCTATCTATCTATCTATCTATCTATCTATCTATTATTATTATCTCTTATCTATCTATCTATCTATCTATCTATCTATCTATCTATCTATCTATCTATCTATCTATCTATCTATCTATCTATCTATCTATCTATCTATCTATTATCTATCTATCTATCTATCTATCTATCTATCTATCTATTATCTATCTATCTATCTATCTATTATCTATCTATCTATCTATCTATCATCATTATCTATCTATCTATCTATCTATCTATATCTAATCTATCTATCATCTATTATCTATCTATCTATCTATCTATCTATCTATCTATCTATCTATCTAATCTATCTATCTATCATCTATCTATCTATCTATCTATTTTCTATCTATCATTATCTATTATCTATTATCTCTATCTATCTATCTATCTATCTATCTACTATCTATCTATCTATCTATCTATCTATCTATCTATCTATCATCTATTATCTATCTATCTATCTATCATCTATTATCTACCATCTATTCTTATTTATCAAACTACAATGTTTCTCTCCATATTTCTCATCTGAGATTGACTTCGCTCAGTATCCAGTTATCTAATATGATTTCTCAGCTTATTTTATTCCTAATTCATTTTGTTTTTCCAGCCCCAATACATAGGGAATCTCTGTGTCATTATTAATATCTACATCGTGAATATGACATGGATCCCATCATTCAGGCCATGGCTTTATCATACAATGGAGATATACAACTGCTCCGCTCTGGACATGGTGGTCTCTGCTCCACAGATGGTGCACATACATGAAGTTAGGTGATGATTGCCTCCATCTCTGATCTGCACGGAGGGTCAGCATGGCCTGCTGCATCCCTGCATGCCGCTATCAATGTCGCTGCAATGAAACCCTCATGACATGCTTGTCCTGCTTCTCTAAACCTGCAAGCAATGAGAGAAAGGGATATAAACCCCCTCACCAGCATATTAGTGCCAATCTGTCTCGCGTGCTATTACTTAGGAACTATTGCGGTATTACTATAGCACTACAGTGCACTGTTATTTACATAGATTTGGCACTACAGTATTATATAGAGAGTACATGGTGGTATTATTACAGAACTACAGAAGACTGTTTTACATGGTTACTGTATGACGCTGGTATTTACTCTGATATGGCATTATTATTTACATATGTTTGGCACTATTATATAGAGAGTATATGGTGGTATTATTACAGCATGACAGTAGACTGTTTTACATGTTTGCTGTATGACGCTGATATTTACTCCTATACGATACTCTTATTTTGACAGTTTAAAATGTTTACTGTATGGCACTATTATTTATGTATATTTGGTTCTATTATATAGGAAGCATACGATGGCATTATATGAGCACAGTGTGGCATCACTTAGACGCTATGTAGCATTGCCCTTCTGTTCCTTTTTTACAAACCTAACGCCGGGATGCCCCTTTAGACTGACTTTAAGATCTCGGCCGATAATACGGAAGGCATATTGAAATGATGACAAATTTGGGGCTGCATTTGTCTATCGTCGTCTTTGCATCCATCCATACTCTCGCAGACTCCTCGGGCGGTTGAAGGGTGCTGGCGTTCTCCCCGCATGGATACATCCGCACAATGCCGCTTACATGGCTGTGTACACACTCTTCAGGGACTATACCTTAACTAGAAAGGCAGAAAACAATGCAAGATTGGCTGTGCTGTGCCAGGCTCCTGCCGCGTTAATAACCTGTGAGTGTGCTTAGCATCATTGTATAGACCCAGCAGTGAGTGGCAGTATTACACCAAGTCACGTGTGCCCGCTGAATGCCGCGCTCCGATCTGGATCTTGCAGGAAAGGTTACGTGTCAATTACCAAACAACATTCGGGTCTTAGCGCAATTATAGCTGGGAACAGTTCCTTTTGTAAGGTTCTTTGTCTCTGTTGACATGTTCCTTGAAACTCAGTTTTCCGTCGGCCATTTTGCTTTCTGTCTTTCTGCAGCTCTTGCCCTCAGTTAATATGGAGTTTCCAGTTTTCATGTTCCCGCCCTGATTCTTCCCTCTTGCTTCTTAAGCAGCCTCAGCTGAACAATCAGTGCTCCTGAATCAAGCTTCAGTCAGCCTGTGACCTGACTCCTGGAAGCCTTAGACTTGTACTCCAGCTATTCCCTACTGAGGAACCTTGGAACACTTTTGGACTCTGGAAACCTGCTGTTTGGTGAATCCATGTTTGCAGAGGAATTACGGTACAGAGAAGAGATCCTGAACCTGCTTTGGAGATTTATTGTAGAGCTTGAAGTTACTCTGGCCTGCTGTGTCTCCTGTCGCTGTTCCTGCAAACTGTGTGAACTTTTCAGCATGCTTGTATGAAGTAATACAAGTCATTTCATTTCAACCTATGTCTCCTGTGTTTTCCTCGCACCCAAGCACAAGACGCTATAGGAACTGTACACTATACATGACAAGATTCAGGAGCCAATGTTTAGTGTCTGCTGGGTCTGGGAAAGCCGTGTCTGCTGTGACTGTGGATATCAGATGTCCGTTTAATACCTTATGTGATGACAGTGGTTGTGACTTCTCACAACCATTCCAGGTGAGCGCATTCCCTTAAATGTTACTCTGGAGTGTTACCACAGGTAAACACTATTGTTTTTTTTTTTTTTTTTTTTTTTTCCTTTCCTCTTCCAGCACTTCTGCCTTAAAAGATCTGGAAGATGGAGGCCCGCATAAAGGAACTTTGCGGAGTGACTGATACAATCCTTGCAGATGTACAGACTTTAAAAACCCGTTTTGCAAGCCTACAGGACCTCACTAATCATAATTTGCAAGTGTTTGGACAGACTACCCAGGAATTGCGAGCCAGGATTGAGGCTCTAGGGAACGAGCCCAGGCTCCTGCCATAACCCCGAGTTCTGGGATCCCCAAATTACCTCCTTTTCGTTTTGGCGGTGAACGTGAGAAATTCAGGAGATTTATTAATCAATGCAATTTATTTTTCTCTGCACATGCTTCACAATTTCCCACTGAACGATCCAAAGTGCTTACTATAATCATGTTGCTTACCAATAAGGCTTTGATGTGGGCAAACCCTCTGATTGAGACTGAGGATGAATGTTTGGATCACCTTGATGCTTTTATTTCAGCCATGGGGCAGGTGTTTGATGACCCCAATCGAGGTGCAACAGCTGAAGCAGCCATGTTAACTTTGCGCCAAGGTAAGCGTTCAGTAGCCGAATATGCCCTGGATTTCAGGAGATGGGCTCTTGATACCACTTGGGACACTTCCGCTAAAAAATCTATTTTTCGGAAAGGGTTGTCTCCACTGATTAAGGATGAACTTGCTCGTGCCGACCCTCCCACTGCGTTAGGTGACTTTATTAACTATTGTATCCGTATTGATGCTCGTCTGACTGAACGCAGACAAGAGAGATGGTTCGAAAATAATCGCACTAACCTTTTACTACCTCCCTCTTCAGCTAAGGAACCTTTGAGTAGGATCACAAGGGAACCAGAACCTGAACCCATGCAGGTGGACTCTTTACAAAGACGGGTTAGTGATGCACGCAAAGAACATCGTATAAAGGAAAATCTATGTTTCTACTGTGGTAAGTCAGGGCACTTCATTATAAACTGCCCCAGCCGTTCTCGTAAGACTACTGCAGCAGTCATTCACTGTGAGTGTTGCGAGAGGAGCTCTGTCATGTCCGAGCCTCAGGCTCCAGAGAGATCTGCTGCAAGAGATCTTGATTTCTCGGACTTAAACTCTATTAGTTCTGGGGACGATGACGGTATAAACGCTGCAATTTTTCAAGTTTCCTCAGCGGTGTCCCAGCTGAGTTGTAAAAGAAACAATTCTCATTGCTTCCTTTCCATCAAACTCTGGGTTGACTCAGTCTGGGTGTCTAGCTCTGCTATGATCGACTCAGGAGCAAGTGGAAATTTCATGGATATCTCCTTTGCTCTGAAACAGGGGATACGTTCAGTGAAGAAGGCTACTCCAGTACAGATGGAGACTGTGGATGGCTCTCTACTGACTTCTGGACCAGTGGATCAAGAAACAGAGCCTTTGAGGGTCCTTATGGGTAAAGATCATCAGGAGAAAATGTCTTTTTTGCTTATCTCTTCTCCCCACTTTCCCATTATTCTAGGGCTACCATGGCTGCAGGCGCAGAATCCTACGATTAACTGGGAGACCAAGGAATTACACTTTCCGGAGAAACAGATGAGTCAAGGAGTTTCAGCTTGCTCTGTTCCTAAAGGAACCATGTCAGTCCCTGAACTACCAGCTGTATACCAGGACTATGTGGATTTATGTGACAAGAAGAAGGCTGATCAGCTTCCTCCTCACCGTCCATATGATTGTCCAATTGAATTATTGCCTGGAGCCGAGATACCTTTTGGTAAGATCTACCCCCTAGCGAGGCCCGAGCTAAAAGCTTTGAAGGATTATATAGACGAAAATTTAGCCAAGGGCTTCATACGCCCCTCTTCATCTCCCGCAGGTGCACCCATCTTCTTTGTGAAGAAGAAAGATGGATCTCTGAGACCCTGCATAGACTATAGGGAACTCAATAAGGTTACTATTAGAAACCGTTATCCATTGCCTTTAATCCCTGAGTTGTTGGAGAGAGTGCGGCATGCCAAAATTTTCTCTAAATTGGATCTCCGTGGGGCCTATAACTTGGTCCGTATTAGACCTGGGGATGAATGGAAGACTGCTTTCAGGTCACGCTATGGACACTTTGAATATCTAGTTATGCCTTTTGGTCTGAGTACCGCCCCAGCCACTTTCCAACACTTCGTGAATGACATCTTCAGGGATCTCCTAGATACATTTGTGGTGATTTATCTGGATGATATTCTAATTTTTTCTAACTCCACAGAGGAACATCATGGACATGTGAGAATGGTCTTAGAACGCCTAAGACAAAACCATCTCTACATCAAACTTGAAAAGTGTGAATTCCATAGGACCGAAATTCAATTTCTGGGGTATGTACTATCTACGCAAGGGATTAGTATGGATGGAAGCAAGACCCAAGCCATCAAGGATTGGCCAATTCCTAGAAATGTGAAGGAGGTGCAGCGTTTCATCGGGTTTGCCAACTTCTATAGACGTTTCATTAAGAATTTTTCTGAGGTAGTGTCACCTATCACCCAACTTACCCGGAAACAGTCTAGGTTCTCCTGGACCCCGCAAGCTCAGAAAGCATTTTCCTGTTTAAAGGATAAATTTACCACCGCACCTATCTTAGTACATCCCAACCCCGAGCTTGCCTTCATAATAGAGGTGGATGCTTCAGACTGTGCCGTTGGAGCTATACTCTCTCAGAGAACAGGTGAGAAGAATGTCTTGCATCCCTGTGCCTTCTTTTCCCAGCAGTTGTCTTCGGCTGAGAGGAACTACGATGTGGGCAATAGAGAATTGTTGGCCATTATTGCGCCTTCAAGGAATGGAGACACCTTCTTCAGGGAGCTGCACAGCAAATAGTCGTCCTGACAGACCATCGTAACCTTGAATTTATCAGGTCGGCTAAGTGCCTGACTCCTCGCCAGGCTCGCTGGAATCTTTTCCTAAACCAATTTAATTTTGTCATTTCTTATAGACCAGGATCGCGCAATGGAAAGGCTGATGCACTCTCTAGGATTCATTCAGCAGAGACACGTCCACTTACTCCTCCTAAGACTATTCTTCCTGACTCTAGATTCCTGGGAGTGATTCATAATCAAGACCTACTTAAGGACATCAAGGAAGCATACCATGCGGATTCTTTGTTGGCTCAACCCCCAAGGGACGTAAGTCTTGTCTTTAAGAATGGTGTGTGGATTCAGGGACAACGTCTGTATATACCTGAAACAGTCAGATTGAGAGTATTGCAACTCATCCACGATTCCAAGATAGCCGGGCATAGGGGAATTCTAAAGACACAAGAATTTCTTTCTCGTTTCTTTTGGTGGCCCACTTACAGGAAAGATGTCTTAAACTATGTCACTTCATGTGAAGTCTGTGCAAGATGCAAAACACCTTGCTCCTCACCTACTGGTCTGTTGCAACCTCTTCCCACCCCGTTCCGCCCGTGGGGATCCATTTCTATGAACTTCATTGTGGAGTTACCAACCTCTCAAGGGAAGAACACCATTCTAGTGGTGGTTGACCGTCTAACAAAGGCAGCTCATTTTATCCCTTGTGTCGGCTTACCCACTGCAAAACAGACATCAGACTTGATGATTAAGAATGTGTTTCGCTTGCATGGAGTACCGGATGAGGTCATTTCGGATCGAGGGGTGCAATTCACTTCAAGGTTTTGGCAAAATTTCTGTGCAGCATTGGACATTAAAGTAAACCTTTCTTCTGCTTTTCATCCCCAGACTAATGGACAGACAGAACGAACCAATCAGACCCTGGAGCAGTATCTCCGCTGTTTTATCTGCCACCTACAGGATGATTGGGTGGATCTACTTCCATAGCTGAGTTCTCTTATAACAACTCTCAGAGGCCTCCACTAAGCAGTCTCCTTTTTACTCCAATCTAGGTTATCATCCTAACATTCTTCCTCGATTTCCCATAGATACGCCCTTGCCGGCAGTGGCTGAAAGAATCACTTCTTTACAAAAGAATATGGATCTTCTAAAGGAAAATCTAGAATTGGCTCAGGAAAGGTACAAGAAAGCAGCAGATAAATTTTGTAAACCTGCACCAGCTTTCAAGGTAGGAGATTTGGTCTGGCTGTCAACCAGAAATCTTAAATTAAAGATTCCATCGTCTAAATTGGGACATAAGTACATTGGACCTTATAAGATCATAAGATTATAAGTGCTGTTGCTTGTCGTCTTCAACTGCCCAGAACTATGAGAATCCACCCTGTCTTTCATGTATCCCTACTAAAGGCTGCGACACCCAATACGTTTCCTGGACGTTCTTCTCCTTGCCCTGACCCAGTGCTGGTCGATGGTCAGGAAGAATTTATGGTGGAAAGGATTCTAGATTCCAGGTTGTACAGAAATCAGTTGCAATATTTGATTAAATGGCAGGGCTACCCAGTGGAGGACAACTCATGGGAACCAGTCAATAATGTAAATGCTCCTCGCCTGCTCCGCCAGTTTCATCAGAGGTACCCTGACAAGCCTGGTCTGAGGTCATCCGGAGGTTGTCCCTAAGGGGGAAGTAATGTAAGGTTCTTTGTCTCTGTTGACATGTTCCTTGAAACTCAGTTTTTCGTCGGCCATTTTGCTTTCTGTCTTTCTGCAGCTCTTGCTCTCAGTTAATATGGAGTTTCCAGTTTTCATGTTCCCGCCCTGATTCTTCCCTCTTGCTTCTTAAGCAGCCTCAGCTGAACAATCAGTGCTCCTGAATCAAGCCTCAGTCAGTCTGTGACCTGACTTCTGGAAACCTTGAACTTGTACTCCAGCTATTCCCTACTGAGGAACCTTGGAACACTTTTGGACTCTGGAAACCTGCTGTTTGGTGAATCCATGTTTGCAGAGGAATTACGGTACAGAGAAGAGATCCTGAACCTGCTTTGGAGATTTATTGTAGTGCTTGAAGTTACTCCTGGTCTCCGCCTGTTCCTGCAAACTGTGTGAACTTTTCAGCATGCTTGTATGAAGTAATACAAGTCATTTCATTTCAACCTATGTCTCCTGTGTTTTCCTCGCACCCAATCACAAGACGCTATAGGAACTGTACACTATACATGACACCTTTATTCTGCGGCCGCCTGTTACAGTTATCTGTGGGTAGTCGTTCGGTATTGTTTCACCATTGCGTGTGATATGACATATCTTTCTTTCAAACTTAGAACATTTCCATTAAATATATCTAATAAGCTATAAAATTGGTAAAATGGTACTTACTGGGCAAACTGGGTGAAAACCAATATGGGGCCACTACAACAGCCACAGGAGGCGACACCCAGAAGCAAACGAGGTGTCCCGTTACTCCGTAATATGGGGATAGCGGATGCTAACTAGTATTTATACTAGTATATGGCGATATTATATAGGGAGTATATGGTGGTATTATGTGAGCACCGAGGTACCACTGTATCATATAGCACAACCTGTCATTGATACAAGGGTAATATTAACTTCTATTCCTTGTTTTTCCAAACCAGATGGCTGGGTGCCCCTTTGTATTGGCGCAGGCCCATGATAGGGAACACATAATGGACGGTCCTAAATTCCTGGCCGCGTTGTCTATTGGCGGTCTTAGACACAGACCCCTTTGGCAGATAAGGGGAGTGAGCATTCTCTATTGCCCCAAGTCTTCTGCAGCAGTTCTGGCACCCTGTGCAAACCTCACCCAACAATGGGTGCTTCTGTTCTCACTTTGGTCGCTCTCTAACATGTCTCAATTTCGGTAATTGGAGTGTTGATAAGTGTGCGTCTCTTGGCAGATTTAGGAAATTCTACTGTCAATCCTCTTGGGAACTGTAATGGGCACCCTGGCTGCCACCCTTCTTGCCTACTCACCCAGAATAGATTATATAAACCCCCTAGAGACCCTGAGTCTAGGACGAGAAGGCATTGCAAACTTATCAATAATTATAAACATTGAGCTTGTTGTAATCAGAACTGATGGAAGATGGATTCAGCAATGCAACTTCGAGAGAGAAGTGAGTTCAGAAAACAGTCCTTTAATGAAGGAATAAAAACTGCTAGAAACCATTTTGCACAAGGCAAGAGGGACTGCCGATTCACTGAGGGATCAGATTACATCTACCTATAAAGGGGGAATGATGACTGCTTTATCATACACCAGAGCTGGACTCACAGCCACACTGCCCAGTACTGCTGTATAATGTTTTCCATGCTGTTGCTTTCTTGCATAGATCAATATTACAAGAGAGTATAAATAAACATGTAATATTTATTAGCACAGACATATGGTTGTTTATCCACTTAAAATCCACTTTTTCTTCTACTCTACCTCCTGAACTCATCATTCGCTCTGAAATATTACTAAAATCTGCCCTGTACAAGACAAAAGAAACTGAGATAATTGAAGTATCTGCAGAGGAAGAAGAGTGGGTAGAGAGACACAAGATGGTGGTGCTGCTGCTTTATCTGACCTCAGTGCTAGATTCACAGCTACACTGATCAGTACTGTTCATTAGTGTCATCCATGCTCCTGCTTTCTAGTAAGTGTTTATCTAACCCTAGAACTGGATTCACTGCTACACTGTTTAGTACTGCCTAATAATGCTCATCATGATGCTGCTTTCTGGTATGCGTCTTATCCCACACCAGACCTGGATTCACAGTAATACTTAGTATCGTTATATGTCTTCCATGCTCAGTTTTTGGCTTCCATACTCTTAGGAGAACATGACCAAAAGCTTTTCATAGACGGCTGTGCTGTTAATAAATGCACCAGGATAGCCATCAGATTGTGGGGAGAAAGGATTTCATCCATGGACATCTGTCGGGTTGTGTAAGAGCGAGTAGATGTGTTTTCGTCCTCTCCAATTCTTATCTTGTCTCCTAGTTATGAGCAGTGCTCAGATCAGCCACATTATGGACATGCAGAATACGATGTTTGCTTTTCTCCATTGTTGCATCCAGGTGAGCCCTAGCGGCTCATCACAAGCTCCGAGCGTCATACACATATCACTCACCTTCCTCTGCCTTTGGTACAGGTGTAGAGATTGGGTACTTTGCCCGTTGGTATTTTGGGGCATCATGGTGATACTGTTCCATGGTCATTATGGACAATGCTATAACATGAGCACTTCCATATCTGATATCACACGGGTGGATACATCTTATGACTTTAGTATAGGTCGTATTATATAAGCTGTAGTTTTTATCATTACCATTTTGGTGTACAAATGACTTTCTTATCTCTTTCAGTTCCATTTTTTTTGGAAGGAAAAGTGACCATAAAAAAATCAATTCTTCCATTTTTTTTAATTGTCGTTCTCTGTATTTAGATAAATATTATTAGTTCGGACAATTAGGCATAGCAATATCAAATACAAATATGTTATATGTTTTTTTTTTTTTAGATTTTATCTATATTCTAACATATAAACTAAGTATCCCACCAAGAGGCCGATGATACGGAAAACGTCACATGACCCACGTTTCCATCCCGCAAATTATGGCACTTTCATGTGTTCCCATATGTAAATTAAGTTGCCATAGTCAAGAGAAATAGAACTGTTTCCTCTATTTATACCATTATTATATTACCTGGTATTATAGAACATTTTACGTAAGAGATTATGTTCAGATACCAACCGCGCTCCCAACAATCAGGGCAGCAGGAAGCCGCCAATGTGAGCAAAGGCCATTGTTCTGTACGTCGAGCTGAAATACGCTTTTTTTCACTTTCAATCACGCACACGATGGCGTATATTGTACCTGACATTCAGCCCAATTTTTTTTTTTTGTTGAATTTTTTTTCACTATTATCATTATTTAAATCACAGGAAAATGTCCCTTTTTAAAAAAAAAAATTAAAAAAATTGCTGTTTTCTGTGCCTCCACATTAAAGAATCAAACTAAATATATGGACAGAAAAAAATGCAACCTGTTCTGCAAAAAAAAAAAAAAACAACACTTTGCATATGGACAGTATATGGATTTAAACAATCAAGAAGTCATAGGTCTCACAAAAGGGATGTATTCTCCAATAGCATCATATAAGATGAGTACTGAAACATAAAATACTTTGTCACCTTCTTATTATCGTAGTTGGAAGATTTACATGATGTAAAATATATCACATGAAAAAAAAGAACAGAAAAAAAATAAATTAGAAGAATTTGTGGCAGAATTTCTGCTTTTTTCCATTCTCGCTCCCCTCCAAAAAAAAAAAAATGCTAATAAAACGAACTCCAAAATAAGAGGGCCACATGTACAACACCCCTGCAAAAGCTATGCTGATGCAGACGTATTTGGCTACACTTGTGCTACATAGTCACTGTGGTTTCATGAAACAATTGTGCAAGTGAGTATAAGAAACTTTGTAATATATGTTATAAAAGAAATCTGCTACTTTCTCCAGCTGTGGGGTGAGAAAAACACTAACTTGAGAGCATCGGCAGAATGGAGGACATTATGCAGCAGTACTGAGCAGTGTAGTTGTGAATCCAGCTCTGGGACCACATAAAACATTTATAGCTTGTTCCCTACCTCTTCTCACCCCCAAAAAGAGTTATTGCCTCTTCATAGGATAGAGGATCATTTGTTGATCGCTGGGACCACCAGTGATCCCGAAATTGGGACTCTGGAAGCCTGAGAATGAGACTCGGCAGACGGATACTGAATAGAGCAGAGGTGCGCCGCTCGGCGTCTGCACTATTCATTGTCTACGGGACTGCTGGAAAAGGTTGAGTTTTGCACTTATCAGTCTCATAGACAATGAATGCAACGATGGTTGAGCTTGCGCGCCTCCGCTTTATTGATGCCCTTTCAATTTGCAGGAAAAACTGGTGAAAATGAGATCAGAAATCTACCCCACAGCTGGCATAGATTCTGTTTGTGGTGCACGGGGCCCCCAAGATGCTCCAAATCTAATAAGAGGCAATTGCATCTTAATATTTGTGACGGTCTATGGATTAAGACTGAAGACTGTATATCAAAATATATAATGTAGACTGACATCACTCACTGCACTGGGGCGCTCGTATCAAAGCCAAGGAACCTTCTTGGACATGTCAATCAAAGCAGAACAGAAGAAACAGCGCTCCATCCAGATGAAATGTCATTCAAAATGGTTTATTCCGCCATATAACAGCGACGTTTCGACCCATAACAGGTCTTTTTCAAGCATCTAGTGTAACATCTAGTGTATTCCCATCTCCAAACGCTCGATGCGATGGCGGGTGCACGGACACTCTCCATTGACTTACATGGGGACAGCTGCGGAGGGGGACCCTCTTTATTCATCCTACTCTTATGACAGATAAGTGGCTGCTTTGTGATGAATCCCACTCCATCTTTCTCACACTTCTCCCTTGTTCCTTACCCTCCTTTTCCCCATGACATTTCCTCGGCCGCCTCTTACCTACATCGCCTTCTAACCTGCTTTTCAGCCTGGATCTAATCAGCTTCCTGACTTTCTGCTCTCAAAGGCATCGTGCTAATGAATTATGTTTATCAAGTGTCTAAATATAAATCTTGAGGCTGTGCGGCTGACTTGTCATTTCAATACCAACAGGAGGGAAAAGCGAACATTGTGTACCCAATTAGTAAAGAGAGACAGAAAAGGGGCTCTGGAGGTGGTCCGCAAGGCAAGTAAGAGCCGGGCACTGTTGTCTACTTCCCTATGTAGAAAGGAGATGGACCGCATTAATGCAGACTGCTCAGGGATCTCTAGAATTTTTTTTAAAGTAGCACTCCAGCAATATATATTTTTTGCACTTATAATGCTACTTCTCCAGTAATATTCTATACGTGTCATTTGTTTTATCTGCACATTAAACCCTTTACTACAGGCAGCTGGATCATGTGATCTCCAGTCTGACCACCAGTCAAACACATAAGAAAAAACAGGGATAACAAAAAGCAATTTAGAAAGTAAAACACTCAACAAAGGTAGAGAGGAATAAAGGGAAGGATAGGAAGGTGCAAACCAAATGGGAGTAGGATAATGGAGAAAGCAAACGCCAAAAACAGCAGACAACAATCTTCAGCAGCAACTACAAAGTCCAACTTCAGCACACCAACTCCATCCAGCAAGTCAGGAAGTAAACTTTCACAGGCAGGGGTGTGAAGGTCTGGCCAGGTTTTATAGAGAGAGAAAATGAGCAGGTCAGGAGCAGCTGTGACATAGGGCTGCATGTCTCTAACCAGCATACTAAGAGTCGTTAACCTCTTCAACACCAAAAGAAACAAAGTTCATTTAATATGAGCAACAAAACACAGACTAAATGGAATGTCTGCAATTCACGATATGTAATGATCGCCTAACCCCAGATCTCCCAGGAGGACGTGACACACTCGTGACAGCCGGCCAATCAAAGGCCAGCAGCAGACTTCGGCATGCAAGTCAATGGTAGCACATGGTGCCTACACTCAGCTTTCACTCTGAAGTCAGCTGCAGGCTTCTGTGCAAGCTATGGAAGAAGATGCCGCACGTCGTGGGAGTGGAGGAAGATGAGTAGAATAGTCTAATATTTATTTGTTGGGAGAAGAGCTGCAGAACAGGGACATTATTACTGGGGGAAGTCCAGGATGGGAGGCATTATACCAGGATGGGGGACATATTTACCAAGAAAGGGCTCAGGATGAGGGGCATTATAAGAAGATGGGGGACATATATTAATGGATGGGGCCCAGGATGAGAAGTATTATATCAGGATGGGGGACATATATACCAGGAAGGGGCCCAGGAAGAGGGGCATTATATCAGGATGGGGGACATATATACCAAGAAGGGGCCCAGGATGAGGGGCATTATATCAGGATGGGGGACATATATTACTTTAAGATGCCCCGGATGAGAGAGTTATACCAGGATAGGGGGGACGTATTTACCAAGAAGGGGCTCAGGATGAGGGGCAATATACCAGGAAGGGGCCTAGGGTGCAGACATTGTACCAGGATGGGGGACGTTATTACCAGAAGTGGTCCAGGATGGGGGGCAATATACCAGGATGGGGGACATATTTACCAAGAAAGGGCTCAGGATGGGGGACATATATTAATGGATGGGGCCCAGGATGAGAGGCATTATATCAGGATGGGGGCATGTATACCAGGAAGGGGCCCAGGATGAGGGGCATTATATCAGGATGGGGGACATATATACCAAGAAGGGGCCCAGGATGAGAGGCATTATATCAGGATGGGGGGCATGTATACCAAGAAGGGGCCCAGGATGAGGGGCATTATATCAGGATGGGGGACATATATACCAAGAAGGGGCCCAGGATGAGGGGCATTATATCAGGATGGGGGACATATATTACTTTAAGATGCCCAGGATGAGAGAATTATACCAGGATAGGGGGGACGTATTTACCAAGAAGGGACTCAGGATGAGGGGAAATATACCAGGAAGGGGCCTAGGGTGCAGACATTGTACCAGGATGGGGGACGTTATTACCAGAAGTGGTCCAGGATGGGGGGCAATATACCAGGATGGGGGACATATTTACCAAGAAAGGGCTCAGGATGGGGGACATATATTAATGGATGGGGCCCAGGATGAGAGGCATTATATCAGTATGGGGGGCATGTATACCAGGAAGGGGCCCAGGATGAGGGGCATTATATCAGGATGGGGGACATATATACCAGGAAGGGGCTCAGGATGAGGGGCATTATACCAGGATGGGGGACATATATTAATGGATGGGGCCCAGGATGAGAAGCATTATAGCAGGAAGGGGGACATATATACCAGGAAGGGGCCCAGGATGAGGGGCATTATACCAGGATAGGGGACATATATTACTTTAAGATGCCCAGGATGAGAGAATTATACCAGGATAGGGGGGACGTATTTACCAAGAAGGGGCTCAGGATGAGGGGCATTATACCAGGATGGGGGACATATATTACCGGAAGTGGTCCAGCATGGGGGGCAATATACCAGGAAGGGGCCTAGGGTGCAGACATTATACCAGGATGGGGGACATTATTACAGGAAGGGCCCAGGGTGGGGACATTATAACTGGAAAAGACCCAGGATGGAGGACATTATTCCAGGATAAGGCCCAGGATGAAGGACATTATTACAGGAAAGGACCAGGATGGGGAACATTATTACAAGAATGAGGTATGAGATGGAGGACATTATTACAGGAAGGGGAAAATTGTTACATGAGAGAGAGCATGTATGTATTCATAGGATCTGGGCCTATCGTTCTCTAGTTACGGACTAATGGGTACCTAAGAAAACCCAAATAAGTGACAAAAAACAGTACAAATGCTAATTTTATGTTTCCCCTAGTTGTATTTAAAACCAAAAGCTGATCCCAGTGCTGCGAGGCGAAACGATCACGCGTTACACCGCAGCACCACTGACTCTACTGCTTATAAAGTGCTGTATACATTTTGGAAGTTTAAGTTCAGTTGTGCCCAAACCTATAGAGATGAATGTGTTCTAAGTGACTGGATCCATAAAGAGCAGCTATGGCCACATGACCTCCATTTACTTTGCCGCTTAACACATTGATCCTGCGCAGTTAATGGGACTCATTAAAGACGCCGTTATTAAGGAGCACGCTAATTATTATTAATGCAGCTCCACAAGGCAATAAAGTCAATGTTATTAGTTAGGTCCATTTTCCATGTGAGTCAGAGGATGCAGGCACAAACGTAACTCAATTAGGAGGAAATGTGACCGGGCGCAGTGGTTACTACAGAGATAATGCCGCGACGCGGTGAGAGAGGTCATCGCTCGATTACCAGGCAGATATCAATATCTAACATGTCAGGTCGCCTTCTGCATCTTCAAAGCCACGGTAAAGAGACACAAGACGTAAAGGCAGATGATTTCAAATAAAATATAAAAGTTCCAGAAAAAAATATCAGCACCCCCTCCAGGACCTCCTGCACCCCTCTACAATATTCTGTATCTCTAGTGGTTTTCATTTTAACCTTTTCACTTGGGTCTCTTCGATTTCCTTCTAAAATCTCCCAAAAACACATTTGACTTGAATTGTCCTAAAATTTCCAAAAAGCAAAGTGGTAGCAATGTAAATCATGTACATAAATAAAGGTGAACCTCATATAAAAAGGGATCCCTTTCAGGTTCCTCTAGTAGTCCGTACACCCCTAGACATCTTGGACCGGAGGTCTTGGTGCCATTATTGAATTTTTCAACTCCATTTTGCACCTGCATTGACCATATCCTTCTACAAGATCTTTCCACCCAGTAAAATGGGGACGAGTTCATCCTTAAAAGAAGCCTCCTCTCTCTTTCTGGAGGCCCTATAAAAGCAGAAGTTACTGCTGCGGTTGAAATTTTGAGAGGACATGGGACCGACCATTTGGGGGGGTCAATACAGGGATGTATCCATAAGAGGTGCCTCCAAAGCAGGCGTAACTGAGCCGGCTGTTAAACAAGGGCAGCCAGAGAGATTTCCATTTTTCCATGGGCCTTCTTTCCTCCATTGCTTATATATTAGGAATATGGTTTATATGTCATTACTTATTATATAAGAACAGCCTTAAAGAGTTATTCCCATGTTCATAAGCGGATATTGTCTGATAGTGCTTGAAAAAACGCAATTTTGCAATTTACTGCAATTTGCTTTTCTTTTGTTTATAGCTCGTTACCTAGGAGACCGACCACCGCTGCTGTCTAGCTTGTAAGCACTTGCCAGGATCAGGAGGCAGCAGCCCGCTTTAATGATCACAGCAAAAGTAAAAACAGTGCCTACAAGCTCAATCGAAAAAGAGCTTGCAAGCCCTGCGCATGTTCTTCTGTCTAGCAGCGGTGGTCGGACTCCAAGGCAACGAGCTACAAAAACAAAAGTGACGTGTTAATATCTCAAGAACAGCTGAACATTTTAAAAAGCAGTAAATTGCAAACTTGCTCGTTTTTACCAGCACTATCTGACATTTATGAAGATGGGAACAACACTTTAATAAAACTAAGCCTATGGTAATAAACGAGGAGCCACATAACCAGCAGTTCCCTAAAATAATCTATTAATAGGGGGCAGATTAACACCACGAAGTCTAATATGTGACGTCACCCCATGAAGATGCAGACATTTTTCGTTTTTTTTTTCTTGCTTTAGTTTTTGCTTCTCATTTTATGAAAAGCCATTTTTATTTTCACATTATCATTGCCCAATGAGGATTTTTTTTTCCGCAGGACCAATTATAGTTTTTAGAATGACACCATTCATTTTACCAGATAATGAAAATAAAATATAATAAAATCCAAGTCAAGTGACTCGAAAAAAAAAAAAAAAAAAAAAAAAAACAGCAATTCTACTGTAGTTTTTTGGGTGTTGTGATGATGCTCGCTGTGCTCTAAAAGTTGCATATTAGCTTTTTTTTATTCTACAGGTCAGTACAGTTCTGACGATACAACATGTAAATAGGTTTTTTAAAAAAATGTCACAATATTCTGAGAGTTCTAACTTCTTCTTTTTCACATTTCGGTCGATAAGGCATTATTTTTTTTTTTATTTTTGCTACATGAGATGTAGTTTTCATTGAGGGTCATACCACTTTCTGATCTCTTTTTGGTCCATTTCTTTTTTTTAAGTTTTAGAAAGGTGAATACTTAGGCAAGGCACTGTCTCTTCCAAGCCGGTCTGAAAGGAGATCTACAAAGCATCTTGAGATTCACTTACTATAGCGCTAAATAAAATATACTGAATTTCCGTTGTTTTTCGCACATGGTAAATGACTGTTTTCACATTGTATCATTGAACTGCAACAGTGCAAAAATTGTATGAAACTTCTGAACAGTACAAAGACTGGCATGGTCGTGCAAAAGTCAAAGACCCCCTTCCCAGGTGGCACCCTTTTGGTTATGATAGAATCTAGGTGCTGTCTCCATGTACTGGTGCTGAAGTCTGTCATGATAGTGACATCCTGTCATCTCACACTTTGAGCGCCCTGTTGGGGGTGGAGGGGTGGCCGGAGAAAGCGACGCAGAGAAAGAAGACAAATTCAAGAAGGAAGTATTTAAAAACAGGAAGGATCTACAAAAATATCAGTCGTAGAAGAGCCGGGAACGTCGAAGCTAAAGAGGGAAAAGGCATGCCGGGTCGAGGTAGGAAGAGCCGTCAGGAAAAGGGCTAAGCGAAGTGGAGAGGGGTGCATGGAGAAGAGATCGAGTGGCGAGGAAAAGGAGGACAGGGTCTCCGAGAGGAAGGGACATCCCTGAGAGGAAAGAAGGCCACCGCTGCAAGGAGACGGGGGCACAGCTGTGAAGGGAAACGCACAGAGGGTGGGCCTCCAAAGGAATACAGCAAAAACCATAGATGTCAAATCTGCTTCAAGGCTTGCAAAAAGAATAAAAAGTAAGTCGAGAAAAGTGAAGTGCGTGGTCGAGGTGGTGAAGAACAGCTAGGGCGCCAGAGGTTAGGAGAACGTTGCAGGAGGTGGTCGAGAAAAGAGAAGTGACATGTTCTTAAGAAGAGTGGTGGATACATATGTGAGAAAAGAGAGAAGTGAAGTGCGAGGCGCTGGGTGTGAGCATGCAAGACCGCAGATCAGTGAAGACCACCTTAATGGGGACCACGTATGAGTAAGAAACCAGAGACATCAACTACATAAAAGACCTGCGGAGACAGGAAGCAGGACCCATGTGGAAGAGACATTCCTGGGATGTGCCACAAATTGTGCCGGAGAATGTGCCAAGGTCAGTGGGTATCAGCACCATATTACCATGCTGCATTTATCGCTCTCCATTACGCCGTGGTCACACCTGGCAGATTTATGCTGCAGAATTCACTGGGGCATTCTGCAGCACAATATTCACGGATGGGACTTTTAAGATCCCATCCATATGAAGCCGAAAGAAACCTGCACAGAATTCAAAGCACATATGTAATAATGTGGAAAACAGAAGCTGGGGGTTCCCAGGCAGTCACCCATGCAGGTACTGGCCCGGCCTCAAACTGCATACTGGCTGCAGTCCGGCGAGGGCAGGAACGCTCAGTTTAACATGGCCGTCGTACTCTGTGGAAAAGCAGATTTCAACCTCTGCAATCCAATCAGGTGAAATCTGAGTGAATCCACAGACCGTTCCGCATACAGATTCTGCAGCACAATTATTCTGCAGCACAATTATTCTGCAGCATCTGAGCGTACTGAGAGCTTTATCCTGGTGGAAAAAAAGGAAAACAGGTCTTATATTATGTCATTTTGTGCAGAACATAGTAGAATATGTCAGTGTTATAATCCTATAAAGGACGGGGCCTATTGGAGTAGCTGTGGGGCCCCTTCAGGTTTCAGGACCTTTGACCTTCCTATAGTTGCACCCCTGTTGATTCACGTCACCGACCAGCGGTCAGGGAGAGTGATGGGTCCCAGGTACTGAGTGCTTTTGCCAAATCAGCGCGGATATATCTACAGTTCTAAAGATCTCCAGACCAATGCTAATGGTGCCAATACACTGTCTAAAGTGTCTCCTCTCCCCACTGAACTAAGCATGCATGCTCAGCTGATAGGAGCGTGCACGTCTTATGAGCAGGTAGAGGAGATCTCAGCATTTTTGTGCAGTTCTAAGAAACTTTCACAATATATAAGTCAGATGGTTCAAAATGCTTAATAAATTTTTATTGCAACAATGCTTTTTTACACCCCAAAAATACCCACAAAAGCACCCAAATCCTGTAAATACAATTTATGCGTTTTTTATTTATTAATCGTTCTGCTTCTCCTTCATATTCCTTGACATCACACATCCCTACTGAGCTCATCGGTGGCCTTATAATAAAGTAGTCCTCTTTTTTGCCTTAGTTCTGAAAATATGTTCTAGAATGGAGTTTTTGAAGCTTCATATTTTCACTGCACAAAAAACGCAGCGTCTTATAGTTCCAGTTTAGTGGATTAAATTTATAGAAATCTCATGCCCATTAAACATTTTTTTTCTAAGCAGCGTAAAGCGACCTGCAGTGTGTGCTTGAAAGCCACATGTCAATTCTCTTGCGGGTACGCTGAGTTTTATGCGCGGATTTTCCCCATAGAATTGCATTATGTGCGTAAACTCCACAGGTTAAAAAAACACATGTAATCCGCACATGACTGTATCAATAAAGCCAAATACCAGGAAGGATCAAGAGCAAAGCAGCTCTGTTTAAAATATAATATACCAAAAAGAGACAAAAAGCCCAGTGTCAAAAATGTGCAAAAATGCAAGTAACCAAGTTTAGAAATGCTGCAGAAAATCATCAAAAACTCGCCATATACTCATCGTGGGAACTTTGCCGAGTTTTCAGAGCAGAAGCTGAGCAGAGCCTCAAGGTTATTAGGGTTTTGAGATTTTCAGTTTCTGCTTCAAAAACTATTAAAAAAATCCCTTTATATGCAGAGAGGGGTGAAGTTTTGGTAATTATTTGTCCATGTTGTGAACCTTTCAACATTTTCAGATAGGAAACAGTAGTACCCCCACAGGATACAAAGTATGGTAACTGTTGTGAGATGTTTCTCAGAATGGATTTCTTCACATGGGCTTGTCCTCGATGTCACAGATCCTTCCATAAAATCAGCCGCTATTTACCTCTTGTGACAATGAGTAGTTTGGTGTTATGTTTTGGTAGCTGAGGAGAAATAGCAATAAATAGCCAAGGTAGCAATACACCAGAGAGGCTGGAAACTACTGGGTTGCAGAACCCTAAACTAACCGCAACACTAGAAGTAGCCGTAGAGCGTACCTACGGTGATCCTAGACGCCTCGTCACAGCCGGAGAGATAGCTACACCTAAAGACAGAAAGATAAAAGCTAACTGCCCCGTAGCAGAACCCCAAAGAAATAGGAAGCCCCCAAACATGTAATGGCGGTTAGACAAGAAGAAAATACGATCACAGACAGAAAATAGAAAGAGCAAACGCTGGGGCCCAATTCTGTCTAAATAGAAAAGTATAGGAAAGAATTCTGACTGCAACCCAAAAAACCCTGACAAAAATACCAACACTTCTGATTAACAAAAAACCTGAGATCACACGATCTCTGCCACCTAAATCAGATCTCTGGTGTAACACACAGCCATTCAGTAAATAAAAAGTGAGACAGGAACAGAGCAAAAGTGCAAACATAAAATGAGCACAAATGCAGCGCCAGGCCCCAAAGGGGGACCAGGCTGAAGTCCACAGCAAGGCAGCAAGCAAGCCAGGAAAATCCAACCAGAGGAAAAAAAACAGCAAGTCACTTATCTGAATGATAGCAGGTATGCAAGCTGAGTTCAAACCAAGACCTGGAAGAACAATTGATTACCGGCAAGGCTGATGGGAGTTCAGGTCACTTATATCAGACCATTCGGACCCAGCTGAAAGCCATTCAGCAATTGGTTCATTACCCTCAGCAACCACCGGAGGGAGCCCCAGCTCCGAAGTCGCCTCCAACGTGTTCACAACAGTCTGGGGGGGGGGCATTTCTCGAAATTTGCTGTAATTTTTCTTAAGATTTTCCAGTTTAGCCACTAAATTCAGCTGCGTTGTAGAAAATGACAAACTGCTGTACATTACTAGTGCTACACTTCTAATCAGTTCACTTGGAGGATCAGATTGGCTGAATGGGCAAATGGGTGGGGAATCAGAGAAGATATCCGTATGTCAGTGGGGAATTGGAGAAGATATCCGTATGTCAGTGGGGAATTGGAGAAGATATCTGTATGTGAGTGGGGAATTGGAGAAAATATCTGTATGTCAGTGGGGAATTGGAGAAGATATCCGTATGTCAGTGGGGAATTGGAGAAGATATCTGTATGTGAGTGGGGAATTGGAGAAGATATCCGTATGTCAGTGGGGAATTGGAGAAGATATCCGTATGTCAGTGGGGAATTGGAGAAGATATCCGTATGTCAGTGGGGAATTGGAGAAGATATCCGTATGTCAGTGGGGAATTGGAGAAGATATCCGTATGTCAGTGGGGAATTGGGGAAGATATCCGTATGTCAGTAGGGAATCAGAGAAGATATCCGTATGTCAGTGGGGAATTGGAGAAGATATCTGTATGTGAGTGGGGAATCAGAGAAGATATCCGTATGTCAGTGGGGAATTGGAGAAAGAATAGTACCGTATGTCAGTGGGGAATTGGAGAAGATATCTGTATGTGAGTGGGGAATCAGAGAAGATATCCGTATGTCAGTGGGGAATTGGAGAAGATATCTGTATGTGAGTGGGAATCAGAGAAGATATCTGTATGTCAGTGGGGAATTGGAGAAGATATCTGTATGTCAGTGGGGAATTGGAGAAGATATCTGTATGTCAGTGGGGAATTGGAGAAGATATCTGTATGTCAGTGGGGAATTGGAGAAGATATCCGTATGTCAGTGGGGAATTGGAGAAGATATCTGTATGTCAGTGGGGAATTGGAGAAGATATCCGTATGTCTCAGTGGGGAATTGGAGAAGATATCTGTATGTCAGTGGGGAATTGGAGAAGATATCTGTATGTCAGTGGGGAATTGGAGAAGATATCTGTATGTCAGTGGGAATTGGAGAAGATATCTGTATGTCAGTGGGGAATTGGAGAAGATATCTGTATGTCAGTGGGGAATTGGAGAAGATATCCGTATGTCAGTGGGGAATTGGAGAAGATATCTGTATGTCAGTGGGGAATTGGAGAAGATATCCGTATGTCAGTGGGAATTGGAGAAGATATCTGTATGTCAGTGGTGGAATTGGAGAAGATATCCGTATGTCAGTGGGGAATTGGAGAAGATATCCGTATGTCAGTGGGGAATTGGAGAAGATATCCGTATGTCAGTGGGGAATTGGAGAAGATATCTGTATGTCAGTGGGGAATCGGAGAAGATATCCGTATGTCAGTGGGGAATTGGAGAAGATATCCGTATGTCAGTGGGGAATTGGAGAAGATATCCGTATGTCAGTGGGGAATTGGAGAAGATATCCGTATGTCAGTGGGATATTGGAGAAGATATCTGTATGTCAGTGGGGAATCGGAGAAGATATCCGTATGTCAGTGGGGAATTGGAGAAGATATCCGTATGTCAGTGGGGAATTGGAGAAGATATCCGTATGTCAGTGGGGAATTGGAGAAGATATCCGTATGTCAGTGGGAATTGGAGAAGATATCTGTATGTCAGTGGGGAATTGGAGAAGATATCTGTATGTCAGTGGGGAATCGGAGAAGATATCTGTATGTCAGTGGGGAATGGAGAAGATATCCGTATGTCAGTGGGGAATTGGAGAAGATATCCGTATGTCAGTGGGGAATTGGAGAAGATATCCGTATGTCAGTGGGATATTGGAGAAGATATCCGTATGTCAGTGGGGAATTGGAGAAGATATCCGTATGTCAGTGGGGAATTGGAGAAGATATCCGTATGTCAGTGGGGAATAGGAGAAGATATCTGTATGTCAGTGGGGAATTGGAGAAGATATCTGTATGTGAGTGGGGAATTGGAGAAGATATCTGTATGTCAGTGGGGAATTGGAGAAGATATCCGTATGTCAGTGGGGAATTGAAGAAGATATCCGTATGTGAGTGGGGAATTGGAGAAGATATCTGTATGTGAGTGGGGAATTGGAGAAGATATCTGTATGTCAGTGGGGAATTGGAGAAGATATCCGTATGTCAGTGGGGAATTGGAGAAGATATCTGTATGTCAGTGGGGAATTGGAGAAGATATCCGTATGTCAGTGGGGAATCGGAGAAGATATCCGTATGTCAGTGGGGAATTGGAGAAGATATCCGTATGTCAGTGATGAATTGGAGAAGATATCCGTATGTCAGTGGGGAATTGGAGAAGATATCCGTATGTCAGTGGGATATTGGAGAAGATATCTGTATGTGAGTGGGGAATTGGAGAAGATATCTGTATGTCAGTGGGGAATTGGAGAAGATATCTGTATGTCAGTGGGGAATTGGAGAAGATATCTGTATGTCAGTGGGGAATTGGAGAAGATATCCGTATGTGAGTGGCGAATTGGAGAAGATATCCGTATGTCAGTGGGATATTGGAGAAGATATCTGTATGTCAGTGGGAATCGGAGAAGATATCTGTATGTCAGTGGGGAATCGGAGAAGATATCCGTATGTCAGTGGGGAATTGGAGAAGATATCCGTATGTCAGTGGGGAATTGGAGAAGATATCCGTATGTCAGTGGGGAATTGGAGAAGATATCTGTATGTCAGTGGGGAATTGGAGAAGATATCCGTATGTCAGTGATGAATTGGAGAAGATATCCGTATGTCAGTGGGGAATTGGAGAAGATATCCGTATGTCAGTGGGGAATTGGAGAAGATATCCGTATGTCAGTGGGGAATAGGAGAAGATATCTGTATGTCAGTGGGGAATTGGAGAAGATATCTGTATGTGAGTGGGGAATTGGAGAAGATATCTGTATGTCAGTGGGGAATAGGAGAAGATATCTGTATGTCAGTGGGGAATTGGAGAAGATATCCGTATGTGAGTGGGGAATTGGAGAAGATATCCGTATGTCAGTGGGGAATTGAAGAAGATATCCGTATGTGAGTGGGGAATTGGAGAAGATATCTGTATGTCAGTGGGGAATTGGAGAAGATATCTGTATGTCAGTGGGGAATTGGAGAAGATATCTGTATGTCAGTGGGGAATTGGAGAAGATATCTGTATGTCAGTGGGGAATTGGAGAAGATATCTGTATGTCAGTGGGGAATTGGAGAAGATATCCGTATGTCAGTGGGGAATTGGAGAAGATATCCGTATGTGAGTGGGGAATTGGAGAAGATATCCGTATGTCAGTGGGGAATTGGAGAAGATATCCGTATGTCAGTGGGGAATTGGAGAAGATATCTGTATATCAGTGTGGAATTGGAGAAGATATCTGTATGTCAGTGGGGAATTGGAGAAGATATCCGTATGTCAGTGGGGAATTGGAGAAGATATCTGTATGTCAGTGGGGAATTGGAGAAGATATCCGTATGTCAGTGGGGAATTGGAGAAGATATCCGTATGTCAGTGGGGAATTGGAGAAGATATCCGTATGTCAGTGGGGAATTGGAGAAGATATCCGTATGTCA
Organism: Oophaga sylvatica; assembly: GCA_033576555.1. Taxonomy (NCBI): domain Eukaryota; kingdom Metazoa; phylum Chordata; class Amphibia; order Anura; family Dendrobatidae; genus Oophaga; species Oophaga sylvatica. The sequence continues at coordinate 49,466,171 of JARQOD010000010.1, read as the reverse complement.
GTGGGGAATTGGAGAAGATATCCGTATGTCAGTGGGGAATTGGAGAAGATATCCGTATGTCAGTGGGGAATTGGGGATCACCAGAAGCCTCAGATGTTAGGTTTCATAATACAGACTGTAATAAAACAGGCACGTGCTCCATATCAGGTCTGACCTGTCGTACACGTGCTCCAGTTTTGTAAGACAAGACATCATTTCTACATGCTAGATATGTCGCGGGCTCCACCTATTCATGCAAAATCATGTTCAAACAACATCCTTGAAATCTAAAAAATGATTGCATCCTCTTGATCACCTGGATCGTTATTTCTCAACTATTGCTCAGACACTTTGCGTCTTGGGAGAGGGTCTCTTTAACAATGTCTTATTTTAAAGGGTTATTCTCATCTTCTGTTTTTAGGAACACACCGCTCCCCTGCTTCCTCCTGAATATTAATTGCCTAGGACGCCTGCCTCGTGCAGTAATCTATATAAAGAGGAGATTTTTAAAGAGATGTCAAATGCAAAGTTGCTTGTTGTGATGAGTACTTTGCAATTTTACCCATTTATGGTGATGAGAAAACCCCTTTAAGGCAGCGTATAACTAAGGCCGGGGTCAGACATGCGAGAAACTCGCATGAGTCTCGCATGTCAATACTCGGCACTACGGACCGGAGGGTACGGCTGTATAGAAATACATGCAGCCGCACGCTCCTGTCCGAGTGCCGGTGCAGCGCTTTCCTATACAGTTAAGTAATGGTATGCAGAACAGTCTTCTGTCCTCGATCTGGTAAATGGCGGACTATGGAATGGTAAAAGCTCCCAGTGAATACTTTTGGCTAAGTGCATGACACTCTTCTCTTCCTTACACCACCTCTCGGTTGGTACAGTATAATTAAGACCAAAATTTGGCAGCACAATTTTGGTGGGAGATTTGTGAGTCACAATATACAGTGATCTTCTACCCCCAAATATCCCAAGTTGGCGTGACACACTCGTGACAGCACCCCCTCTTCTACGAGGGGCCCTGGACTCTCGGGGCCGGTTTATCCAGATGGGCCAAATTAAAGGGCCCTATCAGCCTACAGGCACTGACCTCTGATGCCGGCACCCACATCCTTTCCCCTGGATCATATCCTTTCCAGTGTACCAGGTACAGAGCAATGAAACATTCGGGAATCGATGATTTTCGCTGCCGGAAATTCTAAATTGCCATGAACAGTAACCGGTGGCGGCAGTAAAGGTGACGGTTCCACAGGCGCGACGTATTTTTTGAGCAAAGACCTGTGAAAAACATTATGGTTCTTGAGAGTCGGCGGAAACTTGAGACGAAAAGCTACAGGGGTGATTACGGCGACCATCTTGTGAGGACCGATAAACCTCGGACCGTCAGTTTAATGCAGCGATAAAATATAGAAGAGTACACAACGGACTTTAATTCACAGAGAAGTGAATGCAGGGAAGTCTATAGTTCCTCTCATTAGTAAGAAGAAGTATGAAGAAATGTCAGCTGGGAATTTACTACCCCAAAAATACTGTGCTAAAAACGTCCGTGTGTTATTACCAGAATGGCTGACCGATCCTGAGAACCTAGACAGATATGGCCGCTCTTCCTATAGTTATTTTTTGCAAAACTTAAAAAATTCCAGTATGTCTAAATAAAATAAATCTTAGATGTTGATGACAGGTAACATGGCGGAGATCTGCGCTATCAGCTGAAATATGTATCATAGTGATAAAAAGATCAATACAGAAAACTTATCTCAGTAGTGGAAAATCTGGCGTTATCAAGGATTTTTCCCACAAAAAAATACTTAAAAAACGTCTTCTCACCCAAAGGCAGATTTTGACCTAGGATGGCGGTATTAATTATTATAACAGTGGAGAAACTAGAGAACCAACAAAAAAAAATTGTTCCTGACAAAATGCTTTAATATGATTTATTGAGTGTGATTTTCTGGACGTGGATGATGCGGGATCACGTGAAATCGCAATATGACATCTCGTTAACTAGCAGGAAAATGATGGCGGCGATGTGACTGCAATTACTCCCTACGTCTGACACAATGGTGGATGAAGGCTGGAGCTCAGGCCTCAAATTTGGATGCGTGAACCCAGGATTACATGGACATTTGTAATTGGCGCCATTAAAACGCTGCCCATCTTGACACAATTTGCCCTATTCAATGCTCTTAGTGGCGCCACTTTTTTTTAGATGGTTGACGTTTCTCTGTGAAGTATTTAATATTCTTTCTTCCCCCGTGATATGCGGGAGAAAATGGCGCCCTGTTCATATAATGTGATGGAAATGATCAATCTCCTTTGGGCCTCATTTATCAAAACTGCCTGTAAGAAAATCTGTCCTTGTTACCCATAGCAACCAATCACAGCTCAGCTTTCATTTTGAAAATAGCTCTGGTACAATGAAAGCTGCGCTGTGATTGGTTGCTAAGGACAACCTGCAGACATTTTGTTTTTAATGTTTAATTAGTCAATATTAGCGGTCTAGAAACCCCCAGAACTTTGCTCTTGATGGTAAAGCAGCTGAATGTCAGAAAGTCTGGTCTCATAGTAGTTGAATGGCTTCTGTCGTGCAATGGAGCTGGGCCATGGGCTCACTAACCTTCCTTAGGCCTCACAATGCGCCTCCTAGTTTTCCGGGCCAGTGTGACATCCGCCATGAGCCGGCGCCGTCCTCTGCTATGGCCGTCTTCTTCATGCTGTCTACCAAGTCTGAAAATGACAACAATGTCCTGTCAGACAATGTGACGGGCGTTCAGTAGCAGCGGTGTGAATGACATTTCTAACATTCCCATTACCGTGCGCCATAGAACATCTGTGGCGTTTCCCGCTGTGGCGTTTCCCGCTGTGGCTTTTGATGCTGTGGCGTTTCCCGCTGCGGCATTTCCCGCTGTGGCGTTTCCCGCTGTGGCGTTTCCCGCTGCGGCGTTTTCCGCTGTGGCGTTTCCCGCTGTGGCTTTTGGTGCTGCGCTTTTGCTGATTTTGTGTTTTTTTTGTGCATTTTTTTATCGTAAAAAAGAAACTGCAGCCAGATGTTTACTGAGAATGAAAAAGAAAATATAAACCTCCGGAGACCCCCTGCATTTACATTTGGGCGGCCTTTATTTTTATTTTTTTTTTATTTTTTTTTTTTAAATCGCACCATTTTTTTTCTTCTCTGCCACTTTGTGGTGTTTTTTTTTCTACAATAAAACTCTATTTCTTTAAAATTGTTAACAAAACACGAGATGATTTGGCTTTTTGGTTGCTTTTTAGCATTAAAACCAAAGCACAGTTACTAAAATAACGTAAACTTCGGGCCAATTCAATTTTTTTTATAGCCTTGTGGTATTTGTTGTTGTTTTTGTGTCAAATTCTTTAAAGTGATGCCATGTGCAAATAGAATTTTTTTTTTGTATTTTTTTTTACCTTTGTTACGCCTTTTTAGTGGAAAACCTGGAAAGCAAAAATACTGCTAAAAGCACCTAAAACTAAACATAAAAACAGGCATAAATGTGACAATGAATCGGCCGGTTAGGTTTTATTTTTTTACATGGATTTTTCTACCTTGATTTTGGAGCAGATTCTGAAAAAAAAAAGTTTAATTCCTCTTTGACTACTCTTCCTATGCCCGGAGAGCAGATGGTGTTATTTTTCATGTATATTCTTGAGATATTTCTGCATCAAACATCTACAAAAAAACACACAAAAAAATACACACAGAAAAATCAGCAACTTTGTGAACCCAGCGAGACACTTAGGGCAGATGGTAAAAACGAATATTTTCTCCACATCCAAGAAAATCGGTCTGATTGTGTGTGATCAGAGCGTGATTCGATTTTGTTGGATGTGGAGAGAAAAAAAAGTTTCACTTTTGTGCACCTTTCTCCATGTTTTGTTCACATCTCTCCTAACATCACACATGTTGCTGTGCATTTTGCTTTTTTTGCACTTGTTTCCCTGGTCACACTGCTCCTTCCTCCCATCACACATGTTGCTGTACATTTTGCACTTGTTTCCCTGGTCACACTGCTCCTTCCTCCCATCACACATGTTGCTGTGCATTTTGCTTTTTTTGCACTTGTTTCCCTGGTCACACTGCTCCTTCCTCCATCACACATGTTGCTGTGTATTTTGCTTTTTTTGCACTTGTTTCCCTGGTCACACTGCTCCTTCCTCCCATCACACATGTTGCTGTACATTTTGCACTTGTTTCCCTGGTCACACTGCTCCTTCCTCCCATCACACATGTTGCTGTGCATTTTGCACAGTTTTGCACTTGTTTCCCTGGTCACACTGCTCCTTCCTCCCATCACACATGTTGCTGTGCATTTTGCTTTTTTTGCACTTGTTTCCCTGGTCACACTGCTCCTTCCTCCCATCACACATGTTGCTGTACATTTTGCACAGTTTTGCACTTGTTTCCCTGGTCACACTGCTCCTTCCTCCCATCACACATGTTGCTGTGCATTTTGCACAGTTTTGCACTTGTTTCCCTGGTCACACTGCTCCTTCCTCCCATCACACATGTTGCTGTCATTTTGCCACTTGTTTCCCTGGTCACACTGCTCCTTCCTCCCATCACACATGTTGCTGTTTGCACGTTTTGCACTTGTTTCCCTGGTCACACTGCTCCTTCCTCCCATCACACATGTTGCTGTGCATTTTGCACTTGTTTCCCTGGTCACACTGCTCCTTCCTCCCATCACACATGTTGCTGTGACATTTTGCACTTGTTTCCCTGGTCACACTGCTCCTTCCTCCCATCACACATGTTGCTGTACATTTTGCACTTGTTTCCCTGGTCACACTGCTCCTTCCTCCCATCACACATGTTGCTGTACATTTTGCACATTTTGCATGTTTCCCTGGTCACACTGCTCCTTCCTCCCATCACACATGTTGCAGTGCATTTTGCACATTTTATTTTCCCTGGTCACACTGCTCCTTCCTCCATCACACATGTTGCAGTGCACATTTTGCACTTGTTTCCCTGGTCACACTGCTCCTTCCTCCCATCACACATGTTGCTGTGCATTTTGCACAGTTTTGCACTTGTTTCCCTGGTCACACTGCTCCTTCCTCCCATCACACATGTTGCTGTGCATTTTGCACTTGATTTTCCCTGGTCACACTGCTCCTTCCTCCCATCACACATGTTGCTGTAACCATTTTGCACTTGTTTCCCTGGTCACACTGCTCCTTCCTCCCATCCACATGTTGCTGTACATTTTGCATTGTTCCCTGGTCACATGCTCCTTCTCCATCACACATGTTGCGTACATTTTGCACTTGTTTCCCTGGTCACACTGCTCCTTCCTCCCATCACACATGTTGCTGTGCATTTTGGCACTTGTTTCCCTGGTCACACTGCTCCTTCCTCCCATCACACATGTTGCTGTCATTTTGCACAGTTTTGCACTTGTTTCCCTGGTCACACTGCTCCTTCCTCCCATCACACATGTTGCTGTGCATTATTTTGCACTTGTTTCCCTGGTCACACTGCTCCTTCCTCCCATCACACATGTTGCTGTACATTTTGCACTTGTTTTCCCTGGTCACACTGCTCCTTCCTCCCATCACACATGTTGTTGCTTTGCACATTTTGCACTTGTTTCCCTGGTCACACTGCTCCTTCCTCCCATCACACATGTTGCTGTACATTTTGCACTTGTTTCCCTGGTCACACTGCTCCTTCCTCCCATCACACATGTTGCTGTATTTGCACAGTTTTGCACTTGTTTCCCTGGTCACACTGCTCCTTCCTCCCATCACACATGTTGCTGTGCATTTTGCACTTGTTTCCCTGGTCACACTGCTCCTTCCTCCCATCACACATGTTGCTGTACATTTTGCACGTTTTCAGTTTCCCTGGTCACACTGCTCCTTCCTCCCATCACACATGTTGCTGTACATTTTGCACTTGTTTCCCTGGTCACACTGCTCCTTCCTCCCATCACACATGTTGCTGTGCATTTTGCACTTGTTTCCCTGGTCACACTGCTCCTTCCTCCCATCACACATGTTGCTGTACATTTTGCACTTGTTTCCCTGGTCACACTGCTCCTTCCTCCCATCACACATGTTGCTGTACATTTTGCACTTGTTTCCCTGGTCACACTGCTCCTTCCTCCCATCACACATGTTGCTGTATGCACTTTTTGGGTCACAGTTTTTGGCACTTTGGTTTCCCTGGTCACACTGCTCCTTCCTCCCATCACACATGTTGCTGTGCATTTTGCATTTTGCACTTGTTTCCCTGGTCACACTGCTCCTTCCTCCCATCACACATGTTGCTGTCATTTTGCACTTGTTCGGGTCACACTGTTTCTCCTCACACTGTGTGTCACATTGACTTGTTTCCTGCACTTGCCTTCCCCATCACACATGTTGCTGTGCATTTTGCACTTGTTTCCCTGGTCACACTGCTCCTTCCTCCCATCACACATGTTGCTGTACATTTTGCACTTGTTTCCCTGGTCACACTGCTCCTTCCTCCCATCACACATGTTGCTGTACATTTTGCACTTGTTTCCCTGGTCACACTGCTCCTTCCTCCCATCACACATGTTGCTGCATTTGCACTTGTTTCCCTGGTCACACTGCTCCTTCCTCCCATCACACATGTTGCTGTCATTTTGCACTTGTTTCCCTGGTCACACTGCTCCTTCCTCCCATCACACATGTTGCTGTACATTGTTGTTTTGCTGTTTCCACAGTTGTCTTTGACGTTTTGCACTTGTTTCCCTGGTCACACTGCTCCTTCCTCCCATCACACATGTTGCTGTGCATTTTGCACAGTTTTGCACTTGTTTCCCTGGTCACACTGCTCCTTCCTCCCATCACACATGTTGCTGTCATTTTGCACTTGTTTTCCCTGGTCACACTGCTCCTTCCTCCCATCACACATGTTGCTGTACATTTTGCACTTGTTTCCCTGGTCACACTGCTCCTTCCTCCCATCACACATGTTGCTGTACATTTTGCACAGTTTTGCACTTGTTTCCCTGGTCACACTGCTCATTCCTCCCATCACACATGTTGCTCCCTGCACCAGTGCAGTATCTGTCAGCACCAACAGGTGGCTCCCCAGGACCCTGCTCTGGGCCACCTCTGAGCAGGCAGCGGCGCGGACACCTAGGCGGGGGTCCTGACAGGCACACTGCTCTGCAGACACTTCCTGGTGCAGTCCTGTTATTGTGAGCTGGGAAGTGACAGCCAGGAAGGAAAAGCTGAGAGCATTGTGCTGCTGGGCAGGCGTGTGTGGCCCCTGGGACTGTGAGGCGGGCGTGTGTGGCCCCTGGCACTGTGAGGCAGGCGTGTGTGGCCCTGGCACTGTGAGGCAGGGTGTGTTTTGGCTGTCTGTGACAGGTGTGAGCGGTGTGCATGGCTGCCCTGCTCCCAGCACTGCCTGCTGCTGACACTCGTGTGGCCCCTGCTCCCAGCACTGCCTGCTGCTGACACTCGTGTGGCCCTGCTCCCAGCACTGCCTGCTGCTGACACTCGTGTGGCCCCTGCTCCCAGCACTGCCTGCTGCTGACACTCGTGTGGCCCCTGCTCCCAGCACTGCCTGCTGCTGACACTCGTGTGGCCCCATGCTCCCAGCACTGCCTGCTGCTGACACTCGTGTGGCCCCAGCTCCCAGCACTGCCTGCTGCTGACACTCGTGTGGCCTGCTCCCAGCACTGCTTCTGACCTCGTTGGCCTGCCAGCATGCCTGCTGCTGACACTCGTGTGGCCCCTGGCACTGTGAGGCACATCTGTGCATTGCTTGGTGCTACTTTGTCCTCTGGATGTTCTAATGGGGCTTAGACTTTTGCAATCCGCTGCTTGGTGTAAAGACCCAAGTGCATAAGGCATCCATTGTAGTAATGTGCTGCCTGTACTGTGCCTGGGCTGGTGGTGATAAATGGGGTGTGTATACTTCTGCAATCTCCTGCATGAAGTGCTGGTGTGCATCTATGTAGCAATTTTTGCACTGTTGTTTGCAAAATACAGAGTGTAGACTTGTGCAACTAGAGTCAGTGTGTAACCTCCTTCAGCCTGGTGTAATGTAGCGGTCGTGCATATGTTTGCACACAGTAGTAATTAGGGGGGTGCATATACTTGTTTTGCACTGGGTATTATCATTAGGGGTGCATAAATATTGTGTACAGGTTGTCATTAGAGGGTGCATATACTTGTGCACAGGTGTTATCATTAGGGGGTATTCTTGTGCACTTTTGTGCATATTATTTTCAGACTTGTTTTGCAGTGGGTATTAAGGGGCGCGTATATTTGTGTGCAGGTTATTGTCATTAGGGGTGCATATACTTATTTTGCACTGTATGTTGTCATTATGGATGCATATACCTGATTAGACTGTGATTGGGGGGTGCATATACTTGTCTGTGCAGGGTGTTTGTCATTGGGGTGCAGTGGATTGTCGGAGGTAGCAGGAGTTGTCAGGCTGCTCTTGCTCTATCCTATATAGACTTGAGCAATGCGTGGGTGTGTATACATGTGCAACATCTGACTACACTGATGGTAATGTTTGCATAGTCCTTGCAATGCTCGGTGTGCTGTGTAGGAATCCTTGCTTCTTCATTAGTGGTATAGGCAGGAGAGGGAGAGTAGTGGTCAGTCAGTTATCTCGGGAGCATGACTTGAGGAAGCCCTGAGCTGCCTGGATTTTGGGGTCCGGCTGGGATGGACGGGGAAGTGGAGTTTGCCAACACCAGTTCAGCTGCCTCCAGCGGCTCGGAGAGGACCCCTGACTCTGACAGAGCTGTCATCAGCCGGAGACACAGCGTCAAGACCTTCAGTGGGCTCCGCTTCTTCAGACGCAGGTGAGACGATAACTGATGATTGTGCTGCCATGCTGACTGTCTCCACATCTCCCATAGCAGTGTACGGAGCAGCAGCAGTAGGCCAGCGCTTTGCACTGATGTGGCAGGCGATGAATGCAGCCAGCTGGAATCCCCCTTCATGTAATGTATAGTTATTTTTTTAACACATTGCTTCCTTGTCACGGATTTTCCGCACAGCGGCCCCCCCCGGTGAACTTAGTAGAGTTCACACACCTGAGCCGGCATTGCACCCTCTCGATTTTTAGGGTTGTGGGGATCCAGTGATCATACGATGATTGCATATTCTAGCAATTTCATAAAATAGCAATACCCCTTCTACATTTACAAGATCTCTGCTTGTTGTAAGTGAATGGAAACATTATTGGAGTCTGGAAACCTTGTCTTGATCGGAGGGTGATTCAGTGCTATCCAAATGCTTCAGCAGCGCAGATCAGCGTTTGCTACAATGTATCAGTGCAGCAAAAATGTATTCTGGAGATTCATAGAGGATAGCCTGAGAAGTCAGCCAATCCCTGGCCTCTGCGGTGTTCCTATAGTGGAGACTGCTGCAGAGAAGTAAACCGAGGCCAGAAGCACAGTAGAGCGTTACCAGATAACGGATGATTGTTCTTTTATGGTATTTATTGCTCTAATTAAATGTTTTCATCCCCCAGACTCTATAGGACCTGACATGACCGTTTCCTTAAACACTTGTGTGTTCGATAATGCATCAATTCTAAAACAATCCCTTATAACTCTGTTGATCCTCCTGGAAATGCAGGAATAAATTGACAACTGGGCGTTACCATTTGGAGGCGTGTCCTAGGACAATATCACATTGTCCAGTCAGAGTGGATAGTGGCAGATTGTGTAGAACTCGCCCCTGTGACCTGAGGAATGGGAACACCCACTTGGAAATGTATCAAGCAGAATTCTAGGAAAAGATGCTCCAGAATTGTTATATTAGGGGGGTGAAAGTATTTAGTAAAATGAACTTTTCAGGAGAGCGGACAGAGCCCCTTTAATAGTAGTAGCATTACTGACAGCCTGTTGATCGCCGTGGGTGCACAGATTTCTGCAAGCTCCATTTAGATAGTGCGGTCATACAGCTTTCTGCATAAAAAAGGGATTAAAATGGATTGTAAACTCTTTGGACAACCCCTTCTTAAGTACTATATTCCCCATTCTAAAATAAAAATACCCTATACAGGCACCGTTACAGCGACGTCAGCGCCACGTTCCCTGAGGCTCGTGAAACATCGCCCGAAGGAAGTGATTGCACAGCAGCCCGATGGTGGACGCCGGTTTGCTTCAGGGCTCACATGACATAATAACGTCACGAGAGCCCTGGGAAACGAGGCACAGACATCCCGGAACGCCGGTGCGGGAGGCGAGAATAGGGCGTTTTTATTTTTAGAGTATTTAAGCAGGGGTCGTCTGAGGAACGGAAAACCCCTCTAAGGTGTTATGATTTATGCAATTCTGTAAGAGAATCTGTAAAGTGTATTTTGTAGCAATCACTCTGCACACGGGGGAGATACAATAATAAGCTTCAGGGAATTTCCTCTAAAGACACAAGTCCAATGTTCCCGGGTGTGAAGAAGATGGAAGGATCGGGTCAATGCACCGAGATTTCAAAGAAAACCAAGTGCAATATTGAGCGTTTCTTACCGGCAGTTTTGTTTTTTAAAGAAAACTTTCCTGAATGTTATTGGCACAGGCTCGTGATGAAATGATATCAGATTGACGCCATTATAACCAGAAGTGTATGATACAATCAAGGAAGCGTTTAGTCAGACCTAAAAAATAAGGATTTAATGGCCTTAAAGGAAACTTGTGACTTGCATTAAATGTGTAATTGTTGCATCTGGTGTAAATGCCACCGTCCTCCTGAATCCGGCGATGTTTTTCTTTTCTTCCTGCGCGCCTCCGTTCCTGAGATACGGCCTCTTATCTCTGTATATAAATCTTGTCTTCTTAGCTAAGTGGGTGTGGTTTATTGTGGACCACGCCCTGTTGGATAACAAGACTACAGTCATGGCCAAAAGTTTTGAGAATGACACAAATATATATTTTCACATGATCTGTTGCCCTCTGGTTTTTATGTGTGTTTGACAGATGTTTTTATCACAGACAGAAATATAATAATTGCAAACATATGAGTAACAAAAGCTTATATTGACAGTTAGAATGAGTTAATGCAGCAAGTCAATATTTGCAGTGTTGACCCTTCTTCTTCAGGACCTCTGCAATTCTCCCTGGCATGCTCTCAATCAACTTCTGGACCAAATCCTGACTGATAGCAGTCCATTCTTGCACAATCAATGCTTTCATTTTGTCAGAATTTTTAGGTTTTTGTTTGTCCACCCGTCTCTTGATGATTGACCACAAGTTCTCAATGGGATTAAGATCTGGGGAGTTTCCAGGCCATGGACCCAAAATCTCTATGTTTTGTTCCCTGAGCCATTTAGTTATCACCTTTGCTTTATGGCAAGGTGCTCCATCATGCTGGAAAAGGCATTGTTGATCGCCAAACTGCTCTTGGAGGGTTGGGAGAAGTTGCTCTTGGAGGACATTCTGGTACCATTCTTTATTCATGGCTGTGTTTTTAGGCAAGACTGTGAGAGAGACGATTCCCTTGGCTGAGAAGCAACCCCACACATGAATGGTTTCAGGATGCTTAACAGTTGGCATGAGACAAGACTGGTGGTAGCGCTCACCTTGTCTTCTCCGAATGAGGCGTTTTCCTGATGTCCCAAACAATCGAAAAGGGAATTCATCAGAGAAAATAACTTTACCCCAGTCCTCAGCAGTCCACTGCCTGTACCTTTTGCAGAATATCAGCCTGTCCATAATGTTTTTTCTGGAGAGAAGTGGCTTCTTTGCTGCCCTCCTTGAGACCAGGCCTTGCTCCAAGAGTCTCCGCCTCACAGTGCGTGCAGATGCACTCACACCTGCCTGCTGCCATTCCTGAGCAAGCTCTGCACTGCTGGTAGAACGATCCCACAGCTGAAACACTTTTAAGAGACGGTCCTGGCGCTTGCTGGTCTTTCTTGGGCGCCCTGAAGCCTTTTTGGCAACAATGAAACCTCTCTCCTTGAAGTTCTTGATGATGCGATAGATTGTTGACTGAGGTGCAATCTTTCTAGCTGCGATACTCTTCCCTGTTAGGCCATTTTTGTGCATTGCAATGATGACTGCACGTGTTTCTTTAGAGATAACCATGGTTAACAGAAGAGAAACAATGATGCCAAGCACCAGCCTCCTTTTAAAGTGTCCAGTGGTGTCATTCTTACTTAATCATGACAGATTGATCTCCAGCCATGTCCTCATCAACACCCACACCTGTGTTAATGGAGCAATCACTGAAAAGAGGTTAGCTGGTCCTTTTAAGGCAGGGCTGCAATGATGTTGAAATGTGTTTTGGGGGATAAAGTTCATTTTCTAGACAAATATTGACTTTGCAAGTAATTGCTGTTAAGCTGATCACTCTTTATAACATTCTGGAGTATATGCAAATTGCCATTAGAAAAAGTGAAGCAGTAGACTTTGTAAAAATTAATATTTGTGTCATTCTCAAAACTTTTGTCCATGACTGTAGATTGATATACAGGGAAGAGAGGGCCGTATCTCAGGAACGGAGGCGCGCAAAAAGAAAAGAAAAACATCTCCGGATTCAGGAGAACAGCGGCATTTACACTAAGTAAAACAAATACATATTTATGACAAGGGACAGGTCGTCTTTAAAGCAGTTGTTCATAGATAAGTTGCTGGGAATCTGACCGACCGCTCAGACCGCCATCAATCTCATGATTGAGGATCGCAAAGTGCTCTATGTGACAGGAGCAGCAGTGAGCATGTGCCACCACCACGGCTGCTTTCCATCCTGACTCGCTGTTTTTGATATGACTCTCTCTAGTGACCTTCTTGGTCGTTCCATGTCATGCACATTGAAGTATCCCAGGCCTTCGCTTCCTTTTCTGAAGATAAGATTTATGAATGTGAGCTTGTAACTCACAAAGACAAATCGTGATCTTGGATGATTGCTCCTTGAGTTGTCACAAGTGATTTACACTTTACAAGTTCAGACTTCAACGTAACAAAACCCTGGAAGTGAATGACCTCTCTAAGTGACAATGGAAGATCTGAGAATCGGCAAAGTTTTCTGTTTTTTTAAAGATGCGAAACTAAAATACCAGAAAATCAAGCGTGACCACAGTAGACTCCAGTGCGCCCCCTCTATCGCTGATCACTTCTGCAGGAGCGCAGGTAGCTGAGATTTAAGGTGCTGTTTGTTGGGGTTCTCAGATGTCTAAAGAGGTTGTGTGGGATTAGCTGATCATGGCTGTTTTTTTTTTTTTTTTTGGGGGGGGAAACAGCACCACCTCTGCCTTCAGGTTGTTTCTGGAATTTCACCCCAGCTCCATTGAAGTGAAAGTGAAATGCCACACGCAACCTTGTAACAATGGAGGAAAGCAGCCATTTTTATCTGTTCTTATACAACACCTTTAAAGCAGCCAGTAGCGTTAGGGTGACTTTTTCGTTCAACTGTAGGTTTCTGGCGTTCCATGTTCAACAAACTTTTAAAAGCCATTGTGTAGAGCGACTACAAAATGTTTCTGTAGTTTGGAGGACCTGTCATATTTGTGCGTTACGCAGGCAGCCTGTTGTTATAATTGGACAGGGTGCAATGCTTCATTTTTCCTGTGGGGGCACTGTGGGCTGAATAACCAGTGATTGGACATCCAGCGATCTGATCGTCTCTTCTCACGGGCAGATACACACAAATCTGTCTAAAGTGGAGTCCGTCTTTGTGGATGCGTTTTATTCTCCGGTCACTTCTGCGCCCTGAGTCTTGGGACAGTTTCTTACAGTCGGGTCCGTTGTATGTTGTTGGCGCTCAGTCCTTGACGTTTCCCGCTATTAACGGGAGCCGCGGCGGCCGGAGCTCCGTGTCCACAGAAAGCAGGAACACCAAATCTCAATGATTTAGGTTTCATTGTCTTGTGACTGCCCACCGATCCTGAAATCAAAGGATCGACGGTGGTGTTTCCCTTCTAGTCTGTTCCTGCAGATCGGGGCCTGGGTTTCCCGCTGTGCGGGGGAACTACAGCACGGCTCTACTTGGGCCATTTTTCAACATGGCCTCTTGAACCCGGACTAAGGGGTGGTTAGGAGTGATAGCCGACATGCCTCAGGGGCAACATTGCAGGATCCGACTACGTAAGTTTAGATTGTAGTCTGTTACCATGGAGACCGATAACTTCTTAGAAACTGTAAACACAAAAGATAGGTGATTTTTTTTTTTCCAATAAATGTTTTTTTTTCAAAGGAGCAAAAAATAAAAAATGAACATACCCTTTTACACCCGTCTAAGGGATTGTCTACTTCTAATTATAAAAAAAAATTGTACATGTGTTCGAAATGATTACTGAGCCAGCCCCCTTTTCTAATCACTGGACAGGACGGAGACGGGGGCTGGTTTGGCTATTGAAACGTTAAGCCAGCCCCCTTCTCTATTCACAGGACAGAAAAGGTGGGCTTGTTTGGCTATAGAAATGAAGTCAGCCAGCCCCCATCTATGTTTACTGTCCAGCATGGAAAAGGGGGTTGGTTTGGCTTTTGAAATAATTAGTCAGCCTCCCTTTCTATTCGCAGTTCAGGATGGAGAAGGGGGCTGGTTTGGCCATGGAAACAGTAAGCCAGCCCCCTTCTCTAATCACTGGACAGGACGGAGAAAGGAACTGGTTTGGCTACTGAAACGGTAAGTCAGACCCTTTCTCTATTCACACGACAGAAAAGGGGGCTGGTTTCGCTATAGAAATGAAGTCAGCCAGCCCCCATCCATGATTACTGGCCCGGTCTGATAAGGGGCTGGCTTGGCTATGGAAATTAAGTCAGCCACCTTCATCACTAACCAGGATGTAGAAGGGGGGCTGGTTTGGCTATTCATAGGGGCATCCAGCCCCTTCTGTATTCACATGACAGAAAAGTGGGAAGGTTTGGCTATAGAACTGAAGTCAGCCAGTCCCCATTTATGTTACTGGCCAGGATGGAAAAGGGGGCTGGCTAGGTTATTGTAGTCATTAGTCAGCCCCCCTTTCTATTTGCTGATCAGGACGGAGAAGAGGGCTGGTTTGGCTATTGAAATCATCAGTCAACCCTTTCATATCCACAGAACTGATGATGTTGAGATTCAGGGAACGCTGGGAGTTGTAGTTTTGCCAAGGATTGGCTTGCAGCCCCCTTGCTTTCGAGCTTGGGGCTTATTTCTCAGTAAGTTGGATATGTGGTCGTGGTCCCGTGCTGGTCACGGGGGTCTCTGTTACTGAATTGGTCCAGGCATCTTTGTAGAATTTCGGAGGCAGCAGCGCGTTGTGCATTGAGTATAGTATTTAGTGTTTCAGAAC
Source organism: Oophaga sylvatica (assembly GCA_033576555.1). Taxonomy (NCBI): domain Eukaryota; kingdom Metazoa; phylum Chordata; class Amphibia; order Anura; family Dendrobatidae; genus Oophaga; species Oophaga sylvatica. Next base: position 49,450,954 of record JARQOD010000010.1, on the reverse strand, counting down.
TTGACTTTTTAGGGGGTTGCTGAAACGTTTGCAAGCACAGACATGTCTGGCGGTCGTCCCGGGGTCAGGTGTGTAGGAATGGTGTCTTCTTGTTCAGCGATCACTCATAAAGCCTGATGTGAATTAGTCAGTCTCTCCAACGACTTCTATTGTTCCGCCTGTCACGGCGCTTCCTGTTTCTTCAGGGCGACACGTGGGGGTCGGAGTGACGCTGTTTACTCTGCACAGACCTCTCTGTCTTTTTAGGAGAACAGGTGGGTGTGAGAGGTCATCCTAGTTCCCTCCACAAAACCCCTCCAGCCAGGACTTCCTCATGTGCCCTGTCTTTAGGTATATTTGGAGAACTGGTACTGATCATGGGGGAAGGACATTTGCTGGATTGCAAACCTTTTTAACTCTATAACCTTGAAATAAACTTTTTTCCATGTTCTCTATTGAAAACAAAAAAAATATTTGCAAATAGTTTTCATGAAACAACATGTCCTTTTTGTTTTGTGTATCCAGCTCCTGCGCATAATTATGTGTCTCCATGGGAGCAGACTACGAGCGGATGTTGTGTAGTCTGCAGTCATCCGCTCCCCAGCTCATGGAATATGTTATCGGAGTCTGACTACACAAGGTTTGTTCGTAGTCTGTCACCCCGGAGACACACAGGTCTGCTTGGAGTGAAGGCACAAAACGGTTTTTTATATTTTTTAGGTCCATCAAAGCGATAAAATGATGTCAAATGACCCGTAAATTATAATTATTTCTTTATGAGAAGTCTGACAACCTTTCTGTGATGGCGGCCGCGTGCGTTGTCACCCAGTCTTCCTGTTTGTGCCGCCCCATGGATGCATCCACATGGGACTGAGATGTTAAGAAATGTCACCCGCGCTGCGGAGAAAATCAGCGCTGGACATTGACCCGCGCTGTGCGATTGAAGCCCACCGTCCATCTGCGCTGCGTGCAGAGAGTGAAATCTGCGGCAGGCTTGTAGCATTTCTGCAATGAACGCCGTAGCGGTGTTTTGCCGATGCTGAGGTTCCGCAGCAGATCAGTCCCGCATGGACGTACACCCAAGCTAGGCACAGGTAATTTCAGAGCATCTCTTCCTGGAACTCCGCGTTGTTCTGCTCCTCTGTTCTTCTTCCTGGGAATGTATCAGCAAAGTTGAGCAGAAAGATTTGCCGCTATGTGGTCCGGCGGTCTTTGGGCGCCAACTGGAGTCATTGTTACGCATAAAGCACGAATCACATCACACCGGGGTCACTAAGAAGAGGCGCCAGGGACACGATCAGGTCGGATCTCTGGTCCTGCGGCCGAGGACTTCTGACCAGGGTCTTTCCTACCGTCTGATCGGACCGTGTCAGAACCAGTAAGATCGTGACTCAGTTGTCAGACTACATTTCCAAAGACTAGGCTGTCCGGAGAGGTGCCGGGTCCTCTTTATGACAGATCCCGAATGTTGCTTCCCCAGACGGCCGGTCCCTGCGGGGCACAATCACGTCTGTTCATACACCGAGCACAAGCTGTTACTGTACAGTGGGATCAAGTCCTCGCTCGCACCGCGACTCCGTCACAACACGGGCTCAGCTCCTGTCTGTGGTTTTGGGGATTTTTATTTTGCACTGCTTTTTCTTTCTACCCTACTATTAACACTCTCTCCATGAAAACACAGAAATAACGCCTCATCCCCTGTGGGGGCCGATGGAAGGGCACGACCCACCTTGCGATATATCGTCGGCTCGCTGTATGTGACTGATCTGTGGGTTTTCTTTTTTTTGGCTTAGGACCTACGTTACAGAGGAGGCGCTGGCTTCACATTTGCCAAGCTGTGCCTTAATGGGGTTGTCCTTTTTGGCATCTGGAAACCATAAAATGGGGTTATGGTGAATCATCTCTCAGGTGGACTCGAGCTGTCTGTGAACTACAAGGGCGGCCATTCACCATTCTTCTGGATGCCACATGTATGCTGCAGCGGCCGCTGGTGGGGTTGGCCGCCCATGGGTTCGCCCAGCATGTCAATGTATTACCTATTCACAGGATAGTAGCTCCAACCACTGGGACCGGCACCGATTCCCACTCCCGTTTTGGTGGAGCGATGGTCGAGCATGCTCACTTCTGCTCCGTTCGCTGTCTGCAGGACTGGTGACCGGTTCCACGTATTTAAAGGTGTATTCCTATCCTAGTAATTGATGGCGTTTCGCCAAGCTTTAACATCCCTTCCAATTTCCAGTCACATGCTGACTAGTCTCACATGGCTTCTCTCGGAAGAGAATTGAGGAGGAGTTTCCATGTCCAGATTCTTCTTCTGAGACTGGACATCCCCTTAAAGAATCACAGGAGGTCTGGCAGTACCTCTTTGCAATCCAGAACTTTAAAGTCGACACAGCGCTCTCTTAAAGCTGGGTCCAATTCATTCTTAGGATTTGCGGAGGTCCGAAATCTCATACAAACTCTCAACGATCAATAGGGGTGAATGCCCCTTTAATTTGCCCTAATCTTGACGTTGTCACTTGGGAATACGCACAGGAGGAGACATTTTTCCCATCGCCAGCTACATTTCCCCCCCCCCCATTTTTTTTTGCCTGCAGTAACTAACATCAGCGATGTTTGCATGTAGCAATAGTTGTCACATTTATTTCACAGCGAATACGATGAATATCGAAGATTCTAAGTCAAGCTTGAGTTAAAAATGGCGCTAGATGTATGGTGCACCCTTAATAAATGGGGGCACCCATCACCTATCGCACCCGGACCCCAAACAGGACACATTGGAAAGCGGTAGTTAGCCGGAATATTTACTGCGGCTTCGTTAAAGGGTATTCCATCCATGGATGTTTATGGGACCGGATATCCCAGAAATGTCTGACAGACACAAGTCGTCATCTCTCTTTTTATTTCAATGGAGGTTGCGGAAATAAAAATGGATGCCCCTCTAGCCGGATTGGTGGTCTTGGGACCCTCATTTTAGGGTGACTTGCAGCTATGGATGTGCCATGAATTGTCCCAGGTGGTTGAATTCTGGCAGAAGTTTAATTTATGATGGGCGCCAGCGTTTTTTGCTTTGCTTCTTTTATCCAGACGCTTTTCAAGAAGGCGTAAAATGCGCCAAAGTCAGTAGCCAGATGTGGCACCAAGTTTTGTAATGTGCCGGCGGTGTAACGTGTGCAGACAGTTTGCTCCATTATCGCCATCTCCTACAATATCGATCATCCTTGCCGCAGAAGCTTCTCGTTCTCCGATGTTACGTGACACGTTTCCAAGTGTCGGGCATTGCGCCATTGTCTCGCTTTGGCCTTGGCACCAATCTGAAAGTCGCTGCGCCTGGTCTGCGTATAAGATCTGTCCGGTGTGATTAGTTATGATGTGTGAGGATCCACCGGTGTTTACTCCATATTCCTGCATATCCTGGCAGCGCGGATTCACTTGTAGATTGGGTCACTTGGATGAGGCTTGTCTGCTATTACTCAGCGCTCTCTGGTTACACACCGTACCAGTTACTACTCCTCTACCCTTCATCAGGACATCGCCTGTGCACGGCGCAGCCGCAGACGGTCCTGATCCAGGACACAACACTTGAGATGCTGCTGGAGGGCTTCAGAGTGTGCTCTGTGTATATGTGTGGTTTATATATATATATTATATATATATATATATATGCGGTGCTCAGAGCTCTCCATAAGAATCACTCAGCCGGAGGGGAGCCTCCCAGCGGACACTTCTCTCCACACTTAATGCAACCTGTCCTGGTCTACATGCCGCCTCAGCTGCGAGCATGAGAAGATGAGCTTTTCTTGTTAGATTTAGGAGTCCAGTGGGCGGTCTTACTGGTGTATGACAACCATCCTTGTAGGAGTGTGCAGCGATGGGTGTCAGGGACTGAGTAGGACCGTGCACCGGAGTCGGTCTCTCTCGGATTTCTATCCTCCATCTTTATCTGATACATTGCATTACATACGGTGATACTCCCGTAGCAGATGAAGAACTTTGTATTTCCCATCTGGACGACGTCTTGTCTAGTCGGGGACCCATTGGTGATGGTCTGATCCTCGGCGATCAGCGGTCATTGCTTCCTATGTCTCTGAATCCTATTACTCGTCTTCAGGTTTGCTGGCTTTCGTCTTGATGCGATTTGTACATCTTGGCGACATTTCCCATAGATTGTGTAAAGGAACCGTTGCTGTAAGGGAACTCCGCTTGGAATGGCCACACATCATCATGTAATTTCCTGCTGTATGGGTGGATGGTACAGCTGTAGTACCGTCGGTGGGGGGAGGGATCCCATTATGTAGGTCAGAGGAAGCTAAGCTGTTCAATGTGCAATATTATCCAAGCCATATTCAGATGGAGCAGTATATGATCACTGCAGGATGATGTATTGGCCCCGGAAAGGCAAGCGTTGCATCTGAAGGCTAATTATCGCAAGTCCTGCAGTAATCTCTGGGCCGGGTACTGCGTGCACACTGACTGCTGCACAGCAATGGTGTGTCTGCCCTGCCGAGCCGTCTCCTCTTCTTTGTTAGAGACACAGGAGCTGCTGGTTTAGCAAAAACAAGGAAGCGCTAATCCCTATAGAGATGCAGAATGGGCAGTAAACGG
>JARQOD010000010.1:49413954-49446270 GCA_033576555.1 Oophaga sylvatica | reverse complement strand
TTAACCTGGGCAATGAGCAGTGAATTATAAGATTACAGAACCCTCCGCTCTTGAGAAGAAAGTATTTTTTTTTTACAAGAGATAAATTGCAAAGTTGCTTGTTTTTAGTTTACAACCACTTTGGAATTTTAACCATTTTAAGACGTCAACTCCTTTAAGCAGAACACAGATTGCCATAACCAGCGTCCTGTATTCTGCTGACAGTGACGTAACCTGCGTCCTGTGTTCTGTCGACAGTAACGTAACCGGCGTCCTGTATTCGGCCGACAGTGACGTAACTGGCGTCCTGTGTTCTGCCGACAGTGACATAACTGGCGTCCTGTGTTCTGCTGACAGTGACGTAACCGGCGTCCTGTATTCTGCCGACAGTGACGTAACCTGCGTCCTGTGTTCTGTCGACAGTAACGTAACCGGCGTCCTGTGTTCAGCCGACAGTGAAGTAACCTGCGTCCTGTATTCTGCGACAGTGACGTAACCGGCGTCCTGTATTCTGCCGACAGTGACGTAACCTGCGTCCTGTGTTCTGCCGACAGTGACATAACTGGCGTCCTGTGTTCTGCTGACAGTGACGTAACCGGCGTCCTGTATTCTGCCGACAGTGACGTAACCGGCGTCCTGTATTCTGCCGACAGTGACGTAACCGGCGTCCTGTATTCGGCTGACAGTGACGTAACCGGCGTCCTGTGTTCTGCCGACAGTGACGTAACCGGCGTCCTGTATTCGGCCGACAGTGACGTAACTGGCGTCCTGTGTTCTGCCGACAGTGACATAACTGGCGTCCTGTGTTCTGCTGACAGTGACGTAACCGGCGTCCTGTATTCTGCCGACAGTGACGTAACCGGCGTCCTGTATTCTGCCGACAGTGACGTAACCGGCGTCCTGTATTCGGCTGACAGTGACGTAACCAGCGTCCTGTATTCTGCCGACAGTGACGTAACCGGCATCCTGTATTCATCCGACAGTGACGTAACCGGCGTCCTGTATTCTGCTGACAGTGACGTAACCGGCGTCCTGTATTCGGCTGACAGTGACGTAACCAGCGTCCTGTATTCGGCTGACAGTGACGTAACCAGCGTCCTGTGTTCTGCCGACAGTGACGCAACCGGCGTCCTGTATTCTGCCGACAGTGACGTAACTGGCGTCCTGTGTTCTGCCGACAGTGACGTAACCGGCGTCCTGTATTCTGCCGACAGTGACGGCCTCCACCAGCAGAGGAGACTGTTTGGTGCAGACTCCTGGGACGTCCATGCTAAGGTCAGTCTGTCAGGGCTGATAATATCAGAGGGGAATCTCCAGATCCACCTGGAACAAGGAAGTAAAACTTTATCTAAACGTTAGTAAAGTTTTTCATTGTTCTGTGCCACAGGTCGGCTCGCTGCCTTTGTAGATAATTTGACATGCATTGACCTTGTAATAATCTTGCTCTGTTTGGATTATTTTATATCTTTTTTTTACCCAGCACATTTCTATAAATGGCCATTTTTTATGTGTCTCCTATCAGGGCAGCAGCAGATACTGATAGTTACATCATGGCTCAAGTATTCTCTCCTTTAGTTGGAGAAGAGTGAACATTAAAATATCAGCCAATTCCCCAAAATGCTGACATGTAAAAATGTCCCCTTCTCTTTGTTATCCATGCGTCCATGTGTATGAGGCAGGTAGGGGTAATATCTAGCAGATATAACGGATGTCTACGTGTATGGACACTTCTATCCGACCATCTCGGGTAGTTTCATTAGGATCCTGGTAGGCACAGAAGCAAGTGTAATACCAGGTTCTCACCTGTAGATGTCACCGGTGCTCTCCATGTCATTTTTGTGCCTTGCAGCACAGCAAAATCTACACCCGCAGGGAATTACTGCGCAGCCGCTCCGTGGGCTATCCACTGAGCATTCACGTCTCCGGCTGCAAGAAACCAACCAAATCCCGAAGTACGAATCACGTCTTAAAGGACTCCTAACTTTTGTCACGTGGGCCTTGTCATTTCTCACTTAAAGGGAGCGCTTACATTAAAATAAAAATGATCAAACCTTTTCTGCTTGTTAACTCTCCCACCCGTTCTGCTAAAGGAGACGCCTTATTTATGACGGGGTTGTCTAAAGTAGACTGCGCTGCTCTAAAAGGCAGAATTATTCAGCCTTTTGGATACCAAAGTCAGATTGCAAATCCCAGCAGCAAAAAAATAGGGAAATGTTCCTCAAATGTCCCTTTATAATTCAGTTCTTTGTAAACATCCACGTTAAAAAGGACGTGTCACTTGTAATAAACACATCATTTATTGTACTGGGTGTAAACGCCGCCGTTCTCCTGAATCCGGCGATGTTTTTGTTTTCTTCCTGCGCCTCCCCGTTCCTGAGATACGGCCTCTTCTTCCTTGTATATTAATCTAGTCTTGTTAGCCAAATGGGTGTGCGCCTCATCTGTATCGGAGTCTTCTTGAGGTCAACGCCCACTTGGCTATAAAACCACTGGATTGATATACAAGGAAGAGAAAGCCATATCTGAGGAATGGAGAGGTGCAGGAACAAGAGAAAAACATCGCCGGACTCAGGAGAAAAGCGGCGTTTACACCAGGTAAAGGGATTACATATTTCTGACAGGCGGTCTTTACCTCTGGCCTCATTTACGTCTGAACAGATCTTGAGATGATAGAGTAAGCGCCTGTTCTTTCCTAAGTCTATAAATGAGCATATTTTGCTTGTAGCACCCAATGTACCTGTGCGTTGCATTGATTTAAATAAAAATGGTGTAATACCTCTTTCTATCTGCGGGGGTGCTGTAGTGGAAAGAGACACTTATCAGGAGTTTCTGTCTATATTATAGCTGTTCTCGGGGACCACTATGATCAGCTTATTGTTGGTGACAACCATGAATTGTCGGAGAGGAAAAACCCCTTTAAGTACGGTCTCCTTCATAGCATAATCTGAGCGGAGCTGCAGTTGCGGTTTTGCGACATTTGGTGCAATGTTTAATAGCGCCCTGGTGCGGAGTGAATGAATACCGCTCTTATACTCCGTACACGACGCCGTCAATGGCCGTTATTGTATTGTATGCAGGTTTTTGGCAGAGGCCGCTCTGCATTTTAATTAGTCAGTCACAAAAACAATCCAGACATAATGGTCTTTTGTTGTCAGCGCTCTAAAGAAGGAGTGAAATCCAAGAACGAAAAGATCGGAAGAATGGGAAATGAAGACGACGACCTTGCGCTTTACATGTTTCTCGCTTGTGCTGTAAACGCCCCGGACAGAATTTGTATTTTAACCCTACACACGACCTATCACCAGGTCACAAGTGGCCATTTTCTGTTCGTACTTTATTCCTGCTGCTCCTCAGAGTGTATTTCTTTTTTATTCTTGCATATAGTTGTGGAGATACAGGCCTTTTTATTGAATGCTATTTTTCTTGGTGTTTTCTAAAAAGGCGAGGCTCCTCTGGGGCGTGTCTTTAGGCTGCTCTGCATAATTACCCTGTGAGCCACGCCCCTTTGTAAAGACCATAATATTAGCCCTCAATGAAAAGGCCCGTGTCTCTGCAACCATATGAAAAATTAATAAAAAATAAAACACAAACTCAGGGGGGCAAAAACTTCCACCAGGTGACAGTCTCATAAAGGGGTTCCACGTTCTTACTAATAGAAGTGGGTTCCATCCCACCATTGGGAGTTGTAAATAATAGAAGCTATGAATACTCTTCCCTGTGAATCGAGTTGCTGCAACGCGTTTTGCTCTGGTGTTCTCCATCAGAACAGGAAGGTTGATGTTCTGATCTTCAGACACCTGAGGTCTGTGATTGGCTGCAGCTGACAGGTAACTGGATGGGCATTGGATGATGTCCCTTCTCGGTCCCCTGACGCTGGCATGTAGGGTAGTGATTACGGGGTGAAATGGCTGATAACATGGAATAATGCTCCCAAGCGGACACATTACTGGCCCTTTACAGTCCCATAACTCCTCCTAATGCCCCCAACTGTGTCTGTAACAGAAGCTGATGTGGGGGCAGTCGTGGCCCCTTGATATTTTAGGGCCCCTGTTGTACAGAGATTTGTTCGGTGCGTGTCATTGTCAGAAGTGTCAGCGAGTCTTCTCTCCCGTGTTTCTCGCTGTCTCTGGGCTCGTGACTGTAGTAAATCCGGGCATTTAGTTACATTTTCAGCCGCGGGTGCAGGGGATGTAGCACTGCTGGAGCTGTGTGATTGGTCGAGGGCTGAGGGGGCCCGGGCGACCCTGCAAGATAACGGCTTATACACACTGTGCTGCTAATCTCCTTATAGTCTTCTCAGCAGCTGACTGGAGCCCCTCATCCACCGCAGCTGTCCGCCCTGCAGCAGTGAGATACTATCTGTCTATCTATCTCTATTATCTAGTTTTTATTTCTCCATTGCATTTCTATTTATCTTTCATACCTACAAATCTTTCTTTTTCTATCTATTTCTTTGGCTTTTTTTCTTCTTCCCCTTTTTTCTTCCCTTTTCCTTCCCTTTCCCCCTTCTTCCCCTTTCCTCTCCCTTTTCCCTTTCCCTTCCCTTTCCCCTTCTTCCCCTCCCTTTTCCTTTCCCTTTTCCTTCCCTTTTCCCTTCCCTTTCCCCCTTCTCCTTCCCCTTTCCCCTCCCTTTCCCTCCTTTTCCTTCCCTCCTTTCCCTTTCCCCTCCCTTTTCCCTTTCCCTTTCCCTTTTCATTTCCCCCTTCTTCCCCTTTTCCCTCCCTTTTCCTTTCCCTTTTCCCTTTCCCCTTCCCTTTCCTCCTTCTCCTTAACTTTTCCCTTTTCCTTCCCCTTCCCCTTTTCCCTTCCGCTTTTCCTTCCCTTTCCCCTTCACCTTTTCCTTCCCTTTCCCCTTCTCTTCCCCTTCTCCTTTCCCTTCTCCTTCCCCAGTGGAGTTGTATATTCAGCTTTCTGTGACACATTCCTTCTTTCTTCTCCCCCGTGTCACCTTCACCATCCAATGTTTTGTTTCATCCATTGACCCTGCCATACCCCCGATTATCTAGGAGCTGAGCGCTGTCCTTTATGGCGGTTCCTTCCCTCTCTATCAGGGCTTTTAGATGGATGATTCTGACCGTGACTCCCTCTTAATGTTGGGGTGTGTGAGACGACTGGCGGGGGGCTTCTTAGGTTATGGTCGGTCTGGCGTTGCTCTAACCAGATGTTCTGTGCTAATGTAGTGAATCAGAATGTGTTTGTCTTCCTCCTAACACCGTGTTGTTTTAAGTTCCAAAATCCTGACATGAGTTAGTTTAATCTCAGTGCTGAATTACGAACGCCTTACTACCTGCGGTCACCACTAGAGGGAGCTCCCGGCATATTGTTTATACATTGAGCTCAGCATCTGTGCAGGATGCAAACTTGGCTCCCTCTAGTGGCAGCTGTTGGTAACTAGGGATTTATAAGTAACATTGGTTTGTCTTCATCTCTTTTTTTTTTTTTTTCCAAACAGATCCAGTGAAAAAAAAAAAAATCAATAAATTTCATTCATTGGGGCTTTAACAGAGCCCAATATAATCAATGAAGTCTGCCGGGTGCCGGTCACATGCTGGTGGCACAATATTCAGGCAGTGAGTGCAAGTTGACGGTTCTTGGACTGTTTTTGGGCTTATTTTAGGAAGTGTTGATCCTCGAGGTGTCCCAGGTCATTATTAAACGCCCCATTGTCTGGTTGTTCCTGCGATGTAATGTTTTTGGGGGTAGTGTAAGGCTCTGAGGCTCATTCAGCGCGTGCACATCCGGCGCCTCCGCTCACCCCGGCGATGCCCAGCGTTTTCTTCAGGAAATGCAGATTCACCCTTGGACTTTGTTCCACCTTTGATACATAGTAGATCCTTTACAAATTAAATCAGCTTTAACCCCTCTGTGACGGGGCAGATTTCCTTTTTTTTTTTTTTGCGCTCTTTCTTGTCACCTCCATTTTCTTCATCTCTGTGCCGGCGCGGGCAGACGACGGCTCGTTTGTTGCAGGACGAGTCGTAGTTATGAATGGCGTCGTTTATTTTACCATATAACGAAAAACAGGAAAAAATGCAATTCTGTGATTCTTGGGTTTTATGTTTAGGTGTTTAATTTTTGGAAAAAAAATGTCCTGGAGGTCGGTACGATTACAGGGACACCAAACGTGCTCACGCTCAGTGATTTATTTATTTATTTTTTTTAATGTTTTATGGTGTACAATAATAAATAATATTAATGTTTTAAAATTTTAAAACCTTTGCAAAATTAAGGTAATGAAATTTCACTGGAGTTATTTTCCGGTAACTTTTTCTTCATTTTTTCCCTCGATGGAGCCGTGCCAGGACTGGTTGTATATACGCTGGGCGGACGGTGATTGTTCTGGCCGTTGCGATTATTTATTAATTTGTGCCGTTTATCTTATGGGTTAATTGTATATGGTCACAGTTCGGACTTATATTCTAGGGTTACACGGTGACACTGGAATCACAGCAACACTTTGCAGCATTATATGTAGTGATTTCTCGTGGTCCATATGTGTCGTTGCACGCTGCCATAGACTCCATTGCAACTCACATGCGACTTGTCTTTATTTTTTATTTTATTTTTTTTTTTTTTTTACAGTGAAATTCAAGCTCTATAATGGTCGCAGACAATTTGCACAAATATTCTTGATTGTGTGACTTATTATCACCTCAGTCTCACCGATGCAATAATGCCAAATATTTTTTTTTTTTTAGTCCCTCTAGGGGACTTGAACCTGCCATGATTTGATGGCTAGTTCTATATAGTGTACAGTAACCATCGCAATCTGTCGTGACGCCACCTGCTGGGCTCTATGGGGCAGCACAGTCTGATTGGTCGCTGTGAGATATCTGATGTGACGGCTGTTTTTCCCATAGCTCCTTTATTTTGTCCCATGTCTATAGTCCGCTTCCAAATGCCCCAAAATTGACTTTGATCTTTTACTTTTCCAGGGGGGCTGCACAGGATTTAAAAAAAAAATACAGAACTATGCAGCTTTCTTCCCAAAACAGCGCCACCCCTGTGTATAGGTTTTGTCTGGAATTGCAGTGTGGCTCCATGGAAGTGCATGTTTCAGAGGGACGATTGCAGGACTTTCTGACTTTCTTCTGGTTGCATGGGGCTTAGGGGACTTTGGTCACCGGATGGTTAATAGTGCAGTTGCTCTTTTGGAGTCCCTACGTCATCCTCTTCCTGCAGCAGCGCCCCTCGCTGCCCCTGTCCGGCTATGCTCGCTGTCTTCCTCTCTTGTACCCTGCAGGGTCCTTCCACCATGCCCTCCAGCCTTCCGCCTGGTGTTTTGGACCCCCTTGGCAGGCAGTGTGCTCACCTGCTCCTTCTTGTCCCCTCCTCCCTTCCATGCTCCTCCTCGCTGTTCTCTTCTTCTGGGTCCTCCTGCGCTGGAGGGGGGAACCTCCTAACCCAAACTCCAAACTAGGACTGAAGTCCGGTGCCTGCGAGCCGGGAGATGGGCAGCGTCCTCCTCTCTCCCCTATACACTCACACGCCGCGCACCCTACACCTTGTATATATCCTGTATACCCTGCACCCAGGTGCATTGTGGGGAACTTCTATACAACACACTAAACTTTTTTTCAGACATCACCGTTTGCAAGCACGGCCCCGTATCTGCCCTTCACATCTCACACGAGGCGCCCCGGGGTGCAGTGGTCGCCCCGCATCAGCATCTGTAATGCAGCGCACCTTCGCCCCTATTAACACTTTAGTCATCGTTTGCCGCAGCTTTGCTCCCCGGACGCAGGCTGTCGCACGCCTACACGGCACACTCACCTTTCGCTTTGACATTCTGGCACAGACAGGCTGACGGTTTCCTCGTTCTCACGCTGGCGCTCTGCGGGGCTCACACGGGTGCACTCGCACACTCGCCTCACTAGCTCATGCTTCCTCATTACTAATCCTCCTCGTCTCTTCTTACGCAGTGGATCGCTCCCAGTCTCTGACTGCGCTGAATCTCCTGCCCAGCGGATCAGGTCACAGACTTTTATTTCTTCACCAGTTTCTGTATTTAGGGGCGGTGGAGCGGGGGTGATGGGCTTTATGTATCTGTAAAAGTAATTGATAGAAGTGGAGGAGAGGGCAGGAGGTGTCGGGAGCATTTATGAAGCAATAACTTGTAACTATCCAGCACGGAATTGGGAGTCGTTAATGGAGATACGGGTGGGATGGGGAGCGTGTCGGTGTGGGGTCACATTGGGATGACTTTGTTTCACCTGAATATTCTGTAAACCCCTTTAATGGTGGAAATTTGTCAAATGCCCACTCTGAAAACTGGATATGTTGATAGTGTATGTGTACGGGGTGTGTATAATTATGTGTGTATATGTATGCGCTGTGTGTATGCGCTGTGTGTGTATATGTATGCGCTGTGTGTGTATATGTATGCGCTGTGTGTGTATATGTATGCGCTGTGTGTGTATATGTATGCGCTGTGTGTGTATATGTATGCGCTGTGTGTGTATATGTATGCGCTGTGTGTGTATATGTATGCGCTGTGTGTGTACATGTATGTGCTGGTGTGTTACATGTATGTGTGTTATATGTATGCGCTGTGTGTGTATATGTATGCGCTGTGTGTGTATATGTATGCGCTGTGTGTGTATATGTATGCGCTGTGTGTGTATATGTATGCGCTGTGTGTGTATATGTATGCGCTGTGTGTGTATATGTATGCGCTGTGTGTGTATATGTATGCGCTGTGTGTGTATATGTATGCGCTGTGTGTGTATATGTATGCGCTGTGTGTGTATATGTATGCGCTGTGTGTGTATATGTATGCGCTGTGTGTGTATATGTATGCGCTGTGTGTGTATATGTATGCGCTGTGTGTGTATATGTATGCGCTGTGTGTATATGTATGCGCTGTGTGTGTATATGTATGCGCTGTGTGTGTATATGTATGCGCTGTGTGTGTATATGTATGCGCTGTGTGTGTATATGTATGTGCTGTGTGTATATGTATGCGCTGTGTGTTATGTATGGCTGTGTGTGTATATGTATGCGCTGTGTGTGTATAAATGTGTGTATTTTATCTGTGTACTGTGTATATACCGTACATGTATCTGTGTATATAAAAGGTATTTACTGTGTGTGTGTACCATGTATATGTATGATGCATAATGTGTATCTGTCTATATAGTAGTGTACATTTTATCTGTATATATATATGCACAAGTTCATGTATGTATGTAATGTGTTCAGTGTGTGTGTGTGCATTATGTATATGTATGGATGTATAATTGTGTTATTTTATCTGTTTTGTCTATATACTTGCATTTTTCTATGTATGTATAATGTGTGTATTTCTATATAGAAGTGTATATTTTATGTGTGTGGGAATGGCAAAGAATCCGGCACCAAATATCCAAATCTGCCCAAGTGTCCTGTTACTTATGGACGTGTTTATCCACCAGACAATAGGGTTCTCGGGTGCAAAACCAACATAAAGTCAATCCAAAATTTGCCTAAGAGAAAAAGAAAGGTGGCACTCACCGTCCCCCGAAAGATCCTTTATTTCACAAAAAGATGGCCGTACATGTGCCATGTATATGTATGGATGTATCTGTGTGTGTAGCTATAGTGCATATGTTGTATGTTCTGTGTATATACTTGCATTTGTATGTATGTAAATTTGTATGTATGTGCATATATTAATTATGTCGCACATGTATGGTGTTTGTGTATATGTATCTTGTGTGTTAATATATACAATGTGTGTATGTGTGTATATATCTGATAATGTATATGGTATTACAAATTGTGTATTAATACAGTATGTGATGTATATAGTATGCTTTGTGTGTGTAAATATATATTGTGTATATACTGTATATATATTATATAAATTTACGCAGACATCTGCACCAAAGACTCATAAAAAAGACAGCAGGAAAAATGCAGTGACCAGATTATATTTTGGTGGTGAATCGTGCAGAAAGAAAAGCAGCGTTTTTGAAAACCTGTTCTGAAAGTGGCCGCACATCTCCGACAGTCACCAGTGGCCGACAGCCCCCTGTCCTGATTCCCTGCAGACAATGTGGAGCGGGAAGAGTTGTTGCCAGATTCTATTCATCAAGGATCATTTCTTGGGGAAAACGGGATTGGTCATATCAAAATCCAACATGTCCAATCCTTGTTCCTCCAACCTGGGGAGAATGTAGATTCCCACCAGGACCCTCACCGAGCAGTTGTCTAGACTCCCACCAGGACCCTCACCGTGCAGTTGGCTAGACTCCCACCAGGACCCTCACCGTGCAGTTGTCTAGACTCCCACCAGGACCCTCACCATGCAGTTGTCTAGACTCCCACCAGGACCCTCACCGTGCAGTTGTCTAGACTCCCACCAGGACCCTCACCGTGCAGTTGTCTAGACTCCCACCAGGACCCTCACCGTGCAGTTGTCTAGACTCCACCAGGACCCTCCCGTGCAGTTGTCTAGACTCCCACCGGGACCCTCACCGTGCAGTTGTCTAGACTCCACCAGGACCTCACGTGCAGTTGTCTGATCCCACGACCCTCACGGCAGTTGTCTAGACTCCCACCGGACCCTCACCGTGCAGTTGTCTAGATTCCCACCAGGACCCTCACCGTCCAGTTGTCTAGACTCCCACCAGGACCCTCACCGTCCAGTTGTCTAGACTCCCACCAGGACCCTCACCGTGCAGTTGTCTAGACTCCCACCAGGACCCTCACCGTGCAGTTGTCTAGACTCCCACCAGGACCCTCACCTCAGTTGTCTAGACTCCCACCAGGGACCCTCACCGTGCAGTTGTCTAGACTCCCACCAGGACCCTCACCATGCAGTTGTCTAGACTCCCACCAGGACCCTCACCTTCAGTTGTCTAGACTCCCACCAGGACCCTCACCGTGCAGTTGTCTAGACTCCCACCAGGACCCTCACCGTGCAGTTGTCTAGACTCCCACCAGGGCCCTCACCGTGCAGTTGTCTAGACTCCCACCAGGCCCTCACCATGCAGTTGTCTAGACTCCCACCAGGACCCTCACCGTGCAGTTGTCTAGACTCCCACCAGGACCCTCACCGTGCAGTTGTCTAGACTCCCACCAGGACCCTCACCGTGCAGTTGTCTAGACTCCCACCAGGACCCTCACCGTGCAGTTGTCTAGACTCCCACCAGGACCCTCACCGTGCAGTTGATGCATGAGCGCCTCTAACCTCCACATTTCCAGGTGGTGAATGCAGTCGATTGTTCCTTGTTATCAATTCACAAATGTTACGATCGAGATTTGAAGCGGCCGAGTGTCGATACGTTACGATTTCCAGATTATTTATTCTTTTTTTTGGCTTTTTTGTTTTTACACTTTTTGGACAGTTAAATACAAGCTATTGCTCCCTGTTATCAGCCATGTCAGGAGCGTCTGAAGACGATACTCTTCGATGTGATTACTGACCGGTTTGGTCCCTGTTTCATCTCCACTTACTTAGGACCCTTATATTACCAATGGTGGACTTTGGGGTCCCGTGAACCTAAACCAGGAGAGCCCTGTGCTCCGATCTGTATATTCTGTGTTCTCTGGGACTTCCCCGCTGATGGGGATCGGCTGCTATATACCCATTATACCATCTATTCCCGTCTCTCTGCTGCTTTGCATGAATTTGCATGATTTATCTTGTATCGCCGATTCCCACCGACAACGTCAGCGTTTTCCATTTATACAAATATTCCTGCCGGGGCCTCCGAAGCGTCACTTGTGAGCATGACCCAAGTGTGGCGGCAGCGGGAGACGCTGGATGTCCGTCACAGTAGTGGATGTGACCATGGATGTACATTGCTCCTTCATTATTGGAGACGGGGAGGATAATTTGGGGAGTTGCAAAATAAGTTTTTCCGTAGTTAGTTCTCATTTTTGCTTTTTTTAGTTTGGTGAACTCTCTTTTCTGTTTTGTTTTTTTTGTTATGACTCAGATGGCATTTGAGGTCCCAAAACCGTGTAACACTAAAAACTATGGGGGGGGCAGGCGGCGATCTGTGCGACGCTGAGTGCTAACGTCTGCAAATATGGCAACTCTTACTGCTAGGGAACGTGAAAATAGTACAATGCTGAATATTGGGGTCTGCAAAGCTACACAATGCTGAATATCGGGTCTGCAAAGCTACACAATGCTGAATATCGGGGGTCTGCAAAGCTACACAATGCTGAAAAATAATTAGGGTCTGCAAAGCTACACAATGCTGAATATTGGGGTCTGCAAAGCTACACAATGCTGAATATTGGGGTCTGCAAAGCTACACAATGCTGAATATTGGGGTCTGCAAAGAAACACTATGCTGGCCACATCGGTGACCGGGGTCTGCAAGCTGCAACACTGACTACAGGTGGGGTAGGGGGACAGCAAACTACCAGCCTCTACAGACCACCTCACCGACTACCAGCCTCTACAGACCACCTCACCAACTACCAACCTCTACAGACCACCTCACCGACTACCAGCCTCTACAGACCACCTGACCAACTACCAACCTCTACAGACCACCTCACCAACTACCAGCCTCTACAGACCACCTCACCGACTACCAGCCTCTACAGACCACCTCACCGACTACCAGCCTCTACAGACCACCTCACCGACTACCAGCCTCTACAGACCACCTCACCGACTACCAGCCTCTACAGACCACCTCACCTACTACCAGCCTCTACAGACCACCTCACCGACTACCAGCCTCTACAGACCACCTGACCGACTACCAGCCTCTACAGACCACCTGACCGACTACCAGCCTCTACAGACCACCTGACCGACTACCAGCCTCTACAGACCCTCAGACTACCAGCCTCTACAGACCACCTCACCGACTACCAGCCTCTACAGACCACCTCACCGACTACCAGCCTTACAGACCACCTCACCGACTATCAGCCTCTACAGACCACCTCACCGATACCTTATCATGTCTTTTTTCCATTTAAAAACTACAAAGGAAAATGGCCATGCGACAGTTGTACTCAACTAACTTTGACCGAGGTTCAGACCTTATAGTCTGTAGGTATGCTGTCACCTATCATATTAGGAAAGGCCAGGTGATCAAAGAACAATGGAAATTGAAGATACCAGGAACAGTGGAGTTCATGATAAGGTCTGGAAGACCAAGCAAAATTTCAGTGAGAGCTGCTCATAGGATTGTTATAGAGGCAAATCAGAACCCTCACTTGACTGCAAAAGACCTTCAGAAAGATTTAGCAGACTCTGGAGTTGTGGTACATTGTTCTACTGTTCAGAGACACCTGCACAAATATGGCCTTCATGGAAGAGTCATCAGAAGAAAACCTCTCCTGCGTCCTCACCATAAAATTCAGCATCAGAAGTATATGAAATAACATCTAAATAAGCCTGATGCATTTCGGAAACAAGTCCTGTGGACTGATGAGGTTAAAATAGAAGTTTGTGGCCACAATGATGTATTTGTGGTGAAAAAAGGGAGCAGAATTTCAGGAAAAGAACATCTCGCCTACCATTAGGCATGGAGGTGGATCAATCATGCTTTGGGGTTGTGTTGCAGCCAATGGCATGGGGAACATTTCTCGGGTAGAGGGAAGAATGGATTCAATGACATTTCAACAAATTCTTGATGAGAACATCACACCATCTGTAAAAAGCTGAAGGTGAAAAGAGGAAGAGGATGGCTTCTACAAATGGAGAATGATCCTAAACACGCGTCACAACCCACAATAGACTAACTCAAAAGGTGCAAGATGAAGGTTTTACAAAGGCCCTCACAGTCCCCTGATCTGAGCATCATTGAAAATCTGTGGTGAGACCTCAAAATAGCAGAGGATGGAAGACGACCCCAAGAATCTCACAGAACTGGAGGAAATCTCCAAGGAAGAATGGAGGAAAATCCCTCACACAAGAATTGAAATACTCTTGTCTGGCTACAATAAGCGATTATAAGCTGTGATACTTGCAAAAGGGGGTGCTACTAGGTACTAACCATTCAGGGTGTACAAACTTTTGCATCTTCCAATTCTCCTTTTTTGTAATTTTTAAAATGTAAAAGATGAAAAGAAAAATGTATTTTTAGCCTAAAATACAAAGGAAACGTGTCATTTTTAGAGATTATTTAATCTTCAACCTGCTGTTCACAATAACAGTGATTTTATACCAGGGGTGCCTAAACTTTTACATGCCTCTGTGGATGTTTGTGCGCCCGTATGTATAAGGCTATTCATGCATTCTGCTTATCACCAGCCGTATCTATCAGTCCGTTAATAATCAATAATTGCATTTTCCGGCTGATTTTAGCTCCGTTAATCGTGTGTTATCTTCTCCCTCGTCGGTCCTGAGCGTCTCCCATCAGGCGGAGCAGTGGAGTGCAGATGTCGCCTGTATATTGCCGGGTCCTGACGGTTTGTGTTTTTTTGGGCAGAGGGGCCGTCGGTCAGCCGCGGCGCTGTGTGCGCGGTGACTTTCGGCTTTCCGGCGGTTCCGCGTCATCTCGGCTCTGCACCTGCACTATTAATAACGTCCGTGTGTCTGAGATCTGCTCCCTATAAATAGCCGGGGTCGCTTTTTTTCCGCTGCTTCCAGGTTAACCCCTCTCTCTTGTTCTCCAGCACAACCTGGTTTTTTGTCTTTATTGCGGTCGCCCAGCGTCCGGTTACTCTTCCTCCTCTCCGTGTAATGCAATAAGTGACATTGTATCCCGGCCGAGAGCTGACACTGTGTGTGGAGGAGACGTTCCCCCGCACGGACGTGACACCAGATTAATGAGATTCCAGCTTTTGACGTAACGGTCGGCGAATAATGGAGGATAATTAAAACCGGCGCTCGGATCTGGAGCTTTCATTCGAGGAGGCCGTGCACAGGAAATGCTGGTTACAAGTGGTTTCCTGCGCATTCTTTTCTAGGAGACACCTTTAACCTCTGTCCTTTTTGGACGTTTCTGGGCTGCAATCCAATATGGCCTTAGGAAAAAAGTCCGAGAACATCCCTGCAAACCGGACGCAGGATTATCCCCCAATACATCGCCAAGTGCCAGGGAGCGGTGGCTAGCTTTTGGCAGGCATGGGCTAGGGAAGGTCACCGCTAATCTGTGGTGACACTATAGTGATACACTGTGTATGTCCGGACCCCTGCTCATCTATGTGACACTATAGTGATACACTGTGTATGTCCAGACCCCCTGCTCATCTATGTGACACTATAGTGATACATTGTGTATGTCCGGACCCTCTGCTCATCTATGTGACACTATAGTGATACATTGTGTATGTCCAGACCCCCTGCTCATCTATGTGACACTATAGTGATACATTGTGTATGTCCGGACCCCCTGCTCATCTATGTGACACTATAGTGGTACATTGTGTATGTCCGGACCCCCTGCTCATCTATGTGACACTATAGTGATACACTGTGTATGTCCGGACCCCTGCTCATCTATGTGACACTATAGTGATACACTGTGTATGTCCAGACCCCTGCTCATCTATGTGACACTATAGTGATACATTGTGTATGTCCGGACCCCTGCTCATCTATGTGACACTATAGTGATACACTGTGTATGTCCAGACCCCCTGCTCATCTATGTGACACTATAGTGATACATTGTGTATGTCCGGACCCCCTGCTCATCTATGTGACACTATAGTGGTACATTGTGTATGTCCGGACCCCCTGCTCATCTATGTGACACTATAGTGATACACTGTGTATGTCCGGACCCCTGCTCATCTATGTGACACTATAGTGATACACTGTGTATGTCCGTACCCCCTGCTCATCTATGTGACACTATAGTGATACACTGTGTATGTCCAGACCCCCTGCTCATCTATGTGACACTATAGTGATACATTGTGTATGTCCGTACCCCTGCTCATCTATGTGACACTATAGTGATACACTGTGTATGTCCGGACCCCTGCTCATCTATGTGACACTATAGTGATACACTGTGTATGTCCAGACCCCTGCTCATCTATGTGACACTATAGTGATACACTGTGTATGTCCGGACCCCTGCTCATCTATGTGACACTATAGTGGTACATTGTGTATGTCCGGACCCCCTGCTCATCTATGTGACACTATAGCGATACACTGTGTATGTCCGGACCCCCTGCTCATCTATGTGACACTATAGTGATACATTGTGTATGTCCGGACCCTCTGCTCATCTATGTGACACTATAGTGATAAACTGTGTATGTCCGGACCCCTGCTCATCTATGTGACACTATAGTGATACACTGTGTATGTCCGGACCCCTGCTCATCTATGTGACACTATAGTGATACACTGTGTATGTCCAGACCCCTGCTCATCTATGTGACACTATAGTGATACATTGTGTATGTCCGGACCACCTGCTCATCTATGTGACACTATAGTGATACGTTGTGTATGTCCGGACCCCCTGCTCATCTATGTGACACTATAGTGATACGTTGTGCATGTACGGACCCCCTGCTCATCTATGTGACACTATAGTGATATACTGTGTATGTCCGGACGCTCTGCTCATCTATGTGACACTATAGCGATACACTGTGTATGTCCGGACCCCCTGCTCATCTGTGTGACACTATAGTGATACACTGTGTATGTCTGGACCCCTGCTCATCTGTGTGACACTATAGTGATACACTGTATATGTCCGGACCCCCTGCTCATCTATGTGACACTATAGTGATATATTGTGTATGTCCGGACGCTCTGCTCATCTGTGTGACACTATAGTGATACACTGTGTATGTCCGGACCCCCTGCTCATCTGTGTGACACTATAGTGATACACTGTGTATGTCCAGACCCTCTGCTCATCTATGTGACACTATAGTGATACATTGTGTATGTCCGGACCCCTGCTCATCTGTGTGACACTATAGCGATACACTGTGTATGTCCGGACCCCCTGCTCATCTATGTGACACTATAGTGATACACTGTGTATGTCCGGACCCCCTGCTCATCTATGTGACACTATAGTGATACACTGTTATGTCCGGACCCCCTGCTCATCTATGTGACACTACAGTGATACATTGTGTATGTCCGGACCCCCTGCTCATCTATGTGACACTATAGTGATACACTGTGTATGTCCGGACCCTCTGCTCATCTATGTGACACTATAGTGATACACTGTGTATGTCCGGACCCCCTGCTCATCTATGTGACACTATAGTGATACATTGTGTATGTCCGGACCCCCTGCTCATCTATGTGACACTATAGTGATACATTGTGTATGTCCGGACCCCCTGCTCATCTATGTGACACTATAGTGATACACTGTGTATGTCCGGACCCTCTGCTCATCTATGTGACACTATAGTGATACACTGTGTATGTCCGGACCCCCTGCTCATCTATGTGACACTATAGTGATACATTGTGTATGTCCGGACCCCCTGCTCATCTATGTGACACTATAGCGATACACTGTGTATGTCCGAACCCCCTGCTCATCTATGTGACACTATAGTGATACACTGTGTATGTCCGGACCCCCTGCTCATCTATGTGACACTATAGTGATACACTGTGTCTGTCCGGACCCCCTGCTCATCTATGTGACACTAAAGTGATACACTGTGTATGTCCGGACGCTCTGCTCATCTATGTGACACTATAGCGATACACTGTGTATGTCCGGACCCCCTGCTCATCTATGTGACACTATAGTGATACATTGTGTATGTCCGGACCCCCTGCTCATCTTTGTGACACTATAGCGATACACTGTGTATGTCCGGACCCCCTGCTCATCTATGTGACACTATAGCGATACACTGTGTATGTCCGGACCCCCTGCTCATCTATGTGACACTATAGTGATACATTGTGTATGTCGGACCCCCTGCTCATCTATGTGACACTATAGTGATACATTGTGTATGTCCGGACCCCCTGCTCATCTATGTGACACTATAGTGATACATGTGTATGTCCGGACCCCCTGCTCATCTATGTGACACTATAGTGATACATTGTGTATGTCCGGACCCCTGCTCATCTATGTGACACTATAGTGATACATTGTGTATGTCCGGACCCCCTGCTCATCTATGTGACACTATAGTGATACATGTGTATGTCCGGACCCCTGCTCATCTATGTGACACTATAGTGATACATTGTGTATGTCCGGACCCCTGCTCATCTATGTGACACTATAGTGATACATTGTGTATGTCCGGACCCCCTGCTCATCTATGTGACACTATAGTGATACATTGTGTATGTCCGGACCCCCTGCTCATCTATGTGACACTATAGTGATACATTGTGTATGTCCGGACCCCTGCTCATCTATGTGACACTATAGTGATACATTGTGTATGTCCGGACCCCTGCTCATCTATGTGACACTATAGTGATACATTGTGTATGTCCGGACCCCCTGCTCATCTATGTGACACTATAGTGATACACTGTGTATGTCCGGACCCCCTGCTCATCTATGTGACACTATAGTGATACATTGTGTATGTCCGGACCCCTGCTCATCTATGTGACACTATAGTGATACATGTGTATGTCCGGACCCCCTGCTCATCTATGTGACACTATAGTGATACACTGTGTATGTCCGGACCCCCTGCTCATCTATGTGACACTATAGTGATACATTGTGTATGCCCGGACCCCTGCTCATCTATGTGACACTATAGTGATACATTGTGTATGTCCGGACCCCTGCTCATCTATGTGACACTATAGTGATACACTTGTGTATGTCCGGACCCCCTGCTCATCTATGTGACACTATAGTGATACACTGTGTATGTCCGGACCCCCTGCTCATCTATGTGACACTATAGTGATACATTGTGTATGTCAGGACCCTCTGCTCATCTATGTGACACTATAGTGATACATTGTGTATGTCGGACCCCTGCTCATCTATGTGACACTATAGTGATACATTGTGTATGTCAGGACCCTCTGCCCATCTATGTGACACTATAGTGATACATTGTGTATGTCGGACCCTCTGCTCATCTATGTGACACTATAGTGATACATTGTGTATGTCAGGACCCTCTGCTCATCTATGTGACACTATAGTGATACATTGTGTATGTCCGGACCCCTGCTCATCTATGTGACACTATAGTGATACATTGTATATGTCCGGACCCCCTGCTCATCTATGTGACACTATAGTGATACACTGTGTATGTCCGGACCCCCTGCTCATCTATGTGACACTATAGTGATACACTGTGTATGTCCGGACCCCCTGCTCATCTCTCGCCTGATATCTGGGGGGCTGACCTAATCCCCCCCTTCCTCTGCCAGCATGTCGGATTTGGGCACTAGACCTCTCCTCTCCAGCTTTTCTGCTTCCCACCCATAGTGCATGCCACATTAACGTGAGAAAATTGGATAATCGGGCGTTTTATGGGATGGGTGTGAAGATCTTTGCACGCGGTGCCACTTCACCTGGATTTCTTCATGACCTCTGCTCTCCTGACATGGCGGCTTTAGCGAATTCCTGGATCCTTTCAAATTTGCAAAAAATTCCAGATAATCTTTTTTTTTGTTCCTCTCTTATTCTTCCTACATGTACAAGAGAAGCTCCAATAAAACATCATAGGGGAGGTGATGGTCCTCTTCCCATCACAGACCTGACCACCTGACTGAGGACTTACCCCGCTCAGGAGACCCTGCATGTGATGCTTCTGCTCTGCTGCACTCCCTAAAGTTTTTTATTTGGAGAGCACTGTTCCTTTAAGAGAACAGCAGCTCTGAAGTTCAAAGTGAAGACTTTTATAGTTGCTGAGTTTTGCAGCCGAAAGTTCGATAGTCACGATGTCAGCATAAAATGTGGGTGAGAATCCCCGATGATGGCAGCGTGCGGCCTGCGGTTGCCTCCTCCCTCCCTGCGCAGGCACCGCTGGGGGGTCTGACACTGATTTACATATGAAAGCTCCTCATTAATATATACATAAATGCATCTCCTCTGGCCACTTATCACCTACATCAAAGGCCCATGAAGCCTCCGCTGACACTTGGAAGCATGAGCTGCAGAGAAGGGTTAACCCTTTCATGCACTTAGGCCAGTTCCTTACGCCCTTTGATTACAACGGAGGTCCTTTTTTGAGGGGAGCCCTACACAACGGCCAATAGCAATTGTTAATAGGACCATTTGGCCGCCATACAACATGCATATTGTCGGCAGCACATTTACATCGGGAGACAATGATTTTCGTTCTGCCTAGAAGTTGTGATCATTTGATCCTTCATCCGCTGATCGCCGTCTTTTTTACATGGGACAGTGATCGGGAACAATTGGCTTTTACTACTATTGAAAGCCATTCGATAAAAGCAGGAGCAATGTCTGCTGTTCATTGAAAGATCGGAAGTCCCAGCACCCTTGGTGCTGACAGAGTGATGAAGAGCTGTAAGTGTCAGGGACTATAGCTATTACAATGCTGAGCAATTCCATAGGTCCCTGGTTGATAAGGAACTGCTTTATTACATGGAGTATATCCATGAATCAGGGGGCTCTGGATAAACAGTACTAGCAGTGCTGTAGGTCATTGAATGGTGGTGATGCGTCTATGTTGCGGTCCTCCAGTGCTGGATAGTTTACAGGTGATTGATTCATGTAATCCTGACTTAATGGGGTCTTTATGTAGTGCGTCTGTATTTTCTGTGCTTGAGGTTCTACGCTCCTCTGTATAAGTGACATCTTAGCGTTTTCTGAATTCTAACATGGTGGTTTGTACGTTAACAGCCCCCTCCTCCGCTGACCAGTCCGTACCGTACCCCCTCCACGACGGGAACAATATGGAAACCTTTTTTAAAAGGCACTTCAAGAAGAAACCCGCTCCTCCTCCTTCGAAACTTTTTGCCCCCCGGCTTTGCGGAGGAGCAACGTTGTCATAACCACTGGCAAAGCCCGCCGCAGGTCCAGCGCCGGTTTGGCGTCTACCACCCTCTCTATGCAGAGACGTTGCTCTTTGACGCAGCCGCCAGCTCTCCCCATCGGTACGGCCACTCCGGGACACGGGGGAAGAAAGGACGGCCGTCGGCGGTCAAGTACGACCACACCGGGCCTGAGTCCGCGGTTTGCTGTTCAGAAGAGACGTGGGGGAAAGTTACACTGCATAGATCATCAGCTCTTGGGGCCTTCCATGTTACTCGCAAGCCTTATCCAAGTGAAAAAAGGGACAGAGACCAAAGAGGTCATCTCTGATGAAGAGGAGATGGAAGAGACATCAGAGGAAGGAAGTGACCAGGAAAGCATGGAGATATGTGACCCAGCGCCCTGCACCGACTCCACCAGCGACCACCTAAAACTGTACGCAGGGGGCTAGTAAAGGTGGGGTAGGGGGGCAGCGTTTTGCATTGTTTTTAAATGATATACCCCCTAGTGACATACCACCATTAAAGGTGATTGTGATGACACCTACCAATATAAAGGGTTATTCCTAACATGGCACCTACCAAAAGTAGAGGTAATAACTATCTGCTAGCTGGTGGTCCAACACCTGGGACCCCTATTGATCCCAGAGAACGGGGCTCTGTTAGAAAGGAGCAATGTGCGCTGTAGTCAGCTGGTCTGGCTGATTTTCTGCTACCCTTACCCCTTACTTGCCAAAAGTTCCAATTTTAATAATTCAGTCTCAAATAGAACAATATGTGGCGGCGCTTATGTTAATTTTCATTAAAGGTTTATTACAACTTTCCTGTTCAAAACGTGAAAGGGGCTTAAATGTCCTTTGAGATGGGATTTACATACTGTGGGGATAATAAGTATTTGATCCACTGCTGATTTTGCAAGTTTTCCCACCTACAAACAATGGAGAAGTCTGTAATTTTTTCATGGGTACACTTCACCTGTGAGAGACAGAATGTAATTTATTTTACATAATTATTTTGCATGAAATAAGTATTTGATATAATAGAAAAAAACGAATTGATATTTGGTGCAGAATCCTTTGTTTGCAGTTACAGAGGTCGGACGTTTCCTGTAGTTCTTGACCAGGTTTGCACACACTGCAGCAGGGATTTTGGCCCCTCCTCCATGCAGATCTTTCAGGTTTTGAGGCTGTAACTGGACAACATTGAGTTTCAGCTCCTCCAAAGATATTTTATGGGTTTCAGGTCTGAAGACTGGCTAGGCCACTCCAGGTCCTTCAGATGCTTCTTACCGAGCCACTCCTTAGTTGCCCTGGCTTTGTGTTTCGGGTCATTGTCATGCTGGAAGATCAAGCCATGACCCATCTTCAATGCTCTTACTGAGGGAAGGAAGTTGTTGGCCAAAATTCACGATACATGACCCCATCCATCGTCCCTTCAATATGGTGCAGTCGTCCTGTCCCATTTGCAGAAAAGCACCCCCAAAGTATGTTACCCCCACCATGCTTCACGGTTGGGACGATGTTCTTTTGGTTGTACTCAACCTTCTTCCTCCAAACACGGCGAGTGGAGTTGATACCAATAAGTTCTTTTTTGGTCTCATCTGACCACATGACCTTCTCCCATGCCTCCTGCAGATCATCCAGATGGTCATTGCCGAGCTTCAAACAGGCCTGGACATGTTCCGGCGTGAGCAGGGGGACCTCACATGCCCTGCAAGATTTTAATCCATGACGGCGTAGTCTGTTACTAAAGGTAAAGTTTGAAACTGTGGTCCCAGCTCTCTTCAGGTCACTGACCAGGTCCGCTTGTGTAGTTCTGGGCTGATTCCTGACCTTTCTCAGAATCCTCCTTCCCCCACGAGGTGAGATCTTGCATGGAGCCCCAGACCGAGGAAGATTGACCGTCATCTTGTATTTCTTCCATTTTATAATAATTGTGCCAACAGTTGGTGCCTTCTCACCAAGCTGCTGCCTATTGACCTGTAACCCATCCCAGCCTTGTGCAGGTCTATAATTTTGTCCCTGTTGTCCTTAGGCAGCTCTTTGGTCTTGGCCATGGTGGAGAGGTTGGAGTGTGAGTGAGTGCGTGTACAGGTGTCTTTTATACAGGTAACGAGGTCAAACAGGTGCAATTAATCCAGGTAATGAGTGCAGAGTAGGAGGCTTCTTACAGAAACACTAACAGGTCTGTGAGAGGCAGAATTCTTGCTGGTTGGTCGGTGATCAAATAATTATTTCATGCAATAAAATGCAAATTAATTATGTAAAAATCCTACAATGTGATTTTCTGGATTTTATTTTTAGATTCTGTGTCTCACCGGTGAAGTGTACCTCCGATAAAAGTTACAGCCCTCTCCATTCTCTGCAGGTGGAAAAAATGTGCAAAATCGTCCGTGTATTAAATACTTATTTTCCCCACTGTGTGAACGTTCTCATTGGCGGTATTTTAAGGGGCCGTTTAGTTAGCGCCATTGTACCCACTAGTTACAAGGTTGGACACTAGTGAGGGCCAGTTGAGGCTTTCTAACTGCCCGTCCACGGAGATGACAGCCATATTGGCCCCTCTACCCGTCATATTGGCCCCTGACTCCTCAGTAATGGCAGATTAGTGCACGTTATATAAGGCACGGTTGTGTGAGAGGTGATACAGCCCCTTTAAAGGAAGTGTGATGTGTTCCCCTCTGGGTTCCCGCACGGGGAGTGCCCCATATCTGTGTATACAGAGCCGTCATATTGGCCCCTCAACCCGTCATATTGGCCCCTGACTCCTCAGTAATGGCAGATTAGTGCACGTTATATAAGGCACGGTTGTGTGAGAGGTGATACAGCCCCTTTAAAGGAAGTGTGATGTGTTCCCTCTGGGTTCCCGCGCGGGGAGTGCCCCATGTCTGTGTATACAGAGCCGTCATATTGGCCCCTCTACCCGTCATATTGGCCCCTGACTCCTCAGTAATGGCAGATTAGTGCACGTTATATAAGGCACCGGTTGTGTGAGAGGTGATACAGCCCCTTTAAAGGAAGTGCGGTGTGTTCCCTCTGGGTTCCCGCGCGGGGAGTGCCCCATATCTGTGTATACAGAGCCGCCATATTGGCCCCTGTACCCGTCATATTGGCCCCTGACTCCTCAGTAATGGCAGATTAGTGCACGTTATATAAGGCACCGGTTGTGTGAGAGGTGATACAGCCCCTTTAAAGGAAGTGTGATGTGTTCCCCTCTGGGTTCCCGCGCGGGGAGTGCCCCATATCTGTGTATACAGAGCCGTCATGTTGGCCCCTCTACCCGTCATATTGGCCCCTGACTCCTCAGTAATGGCAGATTAGTGCACGTTATATAAGGCACCGGTTGTGTGAGAGGTGATACAGCCCCTTTAAAGGAAGTGTGATGTGTTCCCCTCTGGGTTCCCGCGCGGGGAGTGCTCCATATCTGTGTATACAGAGCCGTCATATTGGCCCCTCAACCCGTCATATTGGCCCCTGACTCCTCAGTAATGGCAGATTAGTGCACGTTATATAAGGCACGGTTGTGTGAGAGGTGATACAGCCCCTTTAAAGGAAGTGTGATGTGTTCCCCTCTGGGTTCCCGCGCGGGGAGTGCCCATATCTGTGTATACAGAGCCGTCATATTGGCCCCTCTACCCGTCATATTGGCCCCTGACTCCTCAGTAATGGCAGATTAGTGCACGTTATATAAGGCACCGGTTGTGTGAGAGGTGATACAGCCCCTTTAAAGGAAGTGTCGGTGTGTTCCCTCTGGGTTCCCGCGCGGGGAGTGCCCCATATCTGTGTATACAGAGCCGCCATATTGGCCCCTGTACCCGTCATATTGGCCCCTGACTCCTCAGTAATGGCAGATTAGTGCACGTTATATAAGGCACGGTTGTGTGAGAGGTGATACAGCCCCTTTAAAGGAAGTGCGGTGTGTTCCCTCTGGGTTCCCGCGTGGGAGTGCCCCATATCTGTATATACAGAGCCGTCATGTTGGCCCCTCTACCCGTCATATTGGCCCCTGACTCCTCAGTAATGGCAGATTAGTGCACGTTATATAAGGCACGGTTGTGTGAGAGGTGATACAGCCCCTTTAAAGGAAGTGTGATGTGTTCCCCTCTGGGTTCCCGCGCGGGTAGTGCCCCATATCTGTGTATACAGAACCGCCATATTGGCCCCTGACTCCTCAGTAATGGCAGATTAGTGCACGTTATATAAGGCACGGTTGTGTGAGAGGTGATACAGCCCCTTTAAAGGAAGTGCGGTGTGTTCCCCTCTGGGTTCCCGCGCGGGTAGTGCCCCATATCTGTGTATACAGAGCCGTCATATTGGCCCCTGACTCCTCAGTAATGGCAGATTAGTGCACGTTATATAAGGCACGGTTGTGTGAGAGGTGATACAGCCCCTTTAAAGGAAGTGCGGTGTGTTCCCCTCTGGGTTCCCGCGCGGGGAGTGCCCCATATCTGTGTATACAGAGCCGCCATATTGGGGTTTGGCAGAAGCATTTTCTCCGCTCAACCTTTAGCTTTGTTTGGCCCGGTCCTATCTTTAGAAAGTGATATTTGAGCGTGTTTTCCCCCCGCCATGGAGAGCTCCCGGGAGGGATGGGTGCTTTGTTTATTTTGGCTTTAGGACGTGTTCTGCGCTGGCAGCGTTAATGGGCACCTGTGTAATATCTCCTGCAGAAGCCGGAATGTTCTACCCTGACACCCGCGCTCTGTACAAGATGCAAGGTGTCCCGTCATGGAAGGCATCGTGTACATCTCACCTACGGGTGACAGTGCCCACAAGTAATCGGGCCTAGGCCGTCAAAATGGTGAATCTGGTATGGCTGCCCATAGCAACCAATCACAGAGCAGCTCTCATGTTTCCAGAGAGGTTTTAAAAATAAAACCTCATCTCTGATTGGTTGCTGTTGGCAACACCACTTGTGCTTGTTACTGCCCCTCGTGTGGCCTGACTTTCATCTCAGATGAGGAATAAAACGTCTTCCCAGATTTATGGTCCCATTTATCCACTAAAAACACTGTTCTTATCCATAGTAACCAATCAGAGCTCTGCTTTAATTTTTTAGACTACTCTGGTAAAATTAAAACTACGCTAGGGGTAACAGAGATTTTATTTTTGGGGGGGACTGTTACAATAAATTAGGCCTAAAAATGAAAGCTGTATGTCAGAGAGACGAGAATCAGGGCATGTGATCTAGAAAGCACAAGTCACGTTGCCCTTAGCAACCAACCAGCACTCAAGTGATATTTCACATAGCAACCAATCGCAGCACAGCTTTCATTTTCCCAGAGCGGTTTTTAAAATGAAAGCTGAGCTCTGATTGGTTGCTATGGGAAACACCATTTTTTGAGGCCTAGTGGCATGCAAGAAATAAGTAATGAGGAATATGGCCGATGACGTTTCTTTATATGGCGACAATTAGATTTGCTTCGTTGTAAGAGTTATCGCAATATCTTTGTAAATATTTATATCACATCTTTTTTTTTTTCCTTATGGGGGCCTGATCCTGATAGTGAAGGGGATGTAGCATTGTTTTTGCATTGCACAGACCCCGCTGAGGAAGGAAATGCACGAGGGCCACATTGAAGTGCCGCTGTGTGCAATGAAGGGCAGCAATGCTATACCTGTGAGGATGGCCGGCCGGCTGGCTGGACCTGACTGATCAGAAAGCAATGGCTTGTCCTTCCATTGATGGAAATGGCCTTGGAAAGGGGTTTTCAGGCTCCATGAGTAAAGTATTGCCACCATAACTGACATTGTGGCTTCTTTGGCCATGACGTGTCACATGGCAGGAGACAGCCCTATGGCGGTGCTGCGTCTCCGTGTCATAGAAGTCAAGGTGGTCCCATGTTGCTGCTTGCAACAAGACTGCATTCACTGTCTTTACAGCGCTATGTCGCATCGCCGCAGTGCAGTCTTTGGTCGCGCGGCGCGTGTAGCGGCCAAAGGTGTCGTGGGCAGTCTACCTGATGTGCAGCCCCATCTCTGCAGTCAGAGCGGGGTCCCTAGTACTTCAGCCCTGTGGCCCTCAGGACCAAATTTAAGGCTTCTGAAGTCTGTCCTGATGGACACGTCTGATAAATCACATGTATATTTCCGATCCCTCATGGTCTGCCAAGTATCTAATAAATATATGAAGTCCTATTGCGTCAGCCATGTTTTTGGGATCACCAGGCATCTTGTAAATGTGCCATTGAGATAACTCACTCGATTGTTGGCCTCACGGCCACTTTTGCCCAGCGGAGATCTCCCGTCTGGTCATTAGACTG
Organism: Oophaga sylvatica; assembly: GCA_033576555.1. Taxonomy (NCBI): domain Eukaryota; kingdom Metazoa; phylum Chordata; class Amphibia; order Anura; family Dendrobatidae; genus Oophaga; species Oophaga sylvatica. The sequence goes on along the minus strand of JARQOD010000010.1, from coordinate 49,419,184 downwards.
TGTAGACCACGTGAGCCGGTCGTATAGTATCACATACACAATCTCAGATGAGTCTTTATGTTTTGCAGAAAAGCTATTGCCAAATCTGGAGCCCAGCATCTCACACCGTCATCGTCATCCAGCGTGGTGCACATCGACTCGGAAACACAAATCCGCAGTACCGTGGACTGGACCGTGAGTATCCGCCATGACATTCCCATCCCATGGCCATACTGCAATGACGTACCATCACGTGAGTCCTGAATGCCTGAACCCCCACTAATTCTGGGTTGTAATGCCAGTTTAGTGTTCGATTCAGCGCATCCACCGCACACTGCCGCAGCACAGCACCGTTCACTTGCACAGTGATGGCTGGGGTCCGCTGCCTTGTAGGGAAAAACAGGCTGCAGCCCCTTCAAGCTCATGGATTGGTGGGAGTCTCAGAAGTCAAACCCACATCAAAGTTTTGGTATACGTCGGGCCCATCAGCTGCGCGTCTCTTGACACAATTACAGGGTGCTGATATTTTATCATGGCAGACCAGAGGCATTTGGCCATATGACGTGTACACCCCGCTCGCTGCCATCTTGGTACACCTATGATCCCCGGCCTCTGTTCACATAGATGATTATTTTGGATATAGCTGCAATATATTTATGCTACAATACTGAAGTATAGTAGTGTATAGTACAAACGATCAAGGTTTAAGAAAGGTAAAGAAAAGTGTAATAAATAAATAAATAAAATTCCAAGTATATTTGGAATCGCTGCATGTGTAAAAGTTGGATATTTGAAAACATAAAATTATTTAACACATAATCTAAATGCGTAAAACAAAAAGTCATCAAAAGGCCAAGTAAGGAAAAAATGAGAGTGCAAAAATGAAAAATTATCCTGGTCTTTAGGTGATTAAATAATCACTTGTACATTTTCCACCCGCATTCGGCACAACAGGAAAAATGTGCGCATAGCCGCAGTTCCACATGGTTGATGTTCAGCCACTTGTAGTTTAAAAAAAAAAAAAAGCTTCATAATCGTAAAAAATAATAAAGCAAAACTCTCCTTGCCGCTCCTCCGTTATTCCCATGCCTTGAGTTTCTGCCTCATCTAGCTAGACACAGGCACCTCTGCAGCCAATCACTGGCTGCAGTGGTGACCAATTCAAGGCAGGAGATGCTGGGATCTTCCAGGCAGTGGGGACTGGTTTGTTGCTATTAGTTTTACACTTTTTAATTATTGATTCACATTCACTGGCACTGGACTGGATTCACTGATCTTGTTTTGATTGTTATCTTGTCCCCTGGAACGGTTCACACGGTCCATCCTTCCTCCATAGGGAGCATGAGTTCTGTTGCGTGGCTCCTGCTGGACACTAATCTTTTGGCTGCTCTCGGACTTTGTGTTTTCCCCACCAGTTCTGTGCTGTTATTTTATCCCTTCCTCTCTGGGGACCATTGCTGGACGGCTTGTCATAACCTGAGTGTTTGGCTGGTGGTGGGCTTCCCGTTGGCAGGATTTTCCTTCCTTATCGGACCTGTGGCTCGGTTTGTATGGCCCAGGTTGCCAGGCGGTAACGTTTATCTCCAGACGTCTTCAGGTTGTGGTTTCCTGCGGCGTTTGCTGTTACTCCTATTTCCTGTTTGTATTTTGGCCATAGTTTTATGATAAGTTTACACGGTCCCATGTTGGCTGCTCTAACAAAGGAAGAAACGAGATTTTCATTTTTTTTAATTCCAATTCTTTAATGTCAAGTAGTTAGTCTCTTGCTTTCTTACTAGTTTCCTTCTCTGGTTCCAGTTATAATTAAGAACACTTCCTCTTAGATTGTTTTCTGCATTTTATAGGTAGCAGTGTTTTAAGAAAGGGGTATAGGAACTGTGGTTATCGGCCCTGTAATAATGCTAATCCATAACAGATTACACTATAACACTCCAGAGCTGAACTCATTATTCTCTCAGATCGGTCACACTGTACATATATTAAATGTATCCTGTACTGATCCTGAGTTACATCCTGTATTATACTCCAGAGCTGCACTCACTATTCTGCTGGTGCAGTCACTGTGTACATACATTACATTACTGATCCTGAGTTACATGCTGTATTATACTCCAGAGCTGCACTCACTATTCTGCTGGTGCAGTCACTGTATACATACATTACATTACTGATCCTGAGTTATATACAGTATTATACCCAGAGCTGCACTCACTATTCTGCTGGTGCAGTCACTGTGTACATACATTACTGATCCTGAGTTACATCCTGTATTATACTCCAGAGCTGCATTCACTATTCTGCTGGTGCAGTCACTGTATACATACATACATTACTGATCCTGAGTTACATCCTGTGTTATACCCCAGAGCTGCACTCACTATTCTGCTGGTGCAGTCACTGTGTACATACATTACTGATCCTGAGTTACATCCTGTATTATACTCCAGAGCTGCACTCACTATTCTGCTGGTGCAGTCACTGTGTACATACATTACTGATCCTGAGTTACATCCTGTTTATACCCAGAGCTGCACTCACTATTCTTCTGGTGCAGTCACTGTGTACATACATTACTTTTGATCCTGAGTTACATCCTGTATTATACTCCAGAGCTGCACTCACTATTCTGCTGGTGCAGTCACTGTGTACATACATTACATTACTGATCCTGAGTTACATCCTGTATTATACTCCAGGGCTGCACTCACTATTCTGCTGGTGCAGTCACTGTGTACATACAGTACATTACTGATCCTGAGTTACATCCTGTATTATACTCCAGAGCTGCACTCACTATTCTGCTGGTGCAGTCATTGTGTGCATACATTACATTACTGATCCTGAGTTACATCCTGTATTATACTCCAGAGCTGCACTCACTATTCTGTTGGTGCAGTCACTGTGTACATACATTACATTACTGATCCTGAGTTACATCATGTATTATACTCCAGAGCTGCACTCACTATTCTGCTGGTGCAGTCACTGTGTACATACATTACTGATCCTGAGTTACATCCTGTATTATACTCCAGAGCTGCACTCACTATTCTGCTGGTGCAGTCACTGTGTACATACATTACTGATCCTGAGTTACCTCCTGTATTATACCCCAGAGCTGCACTCACTATTCTGCTGGTGCAGTCACTATGTACATACATTACATTACTGATCCTGAGTCACATCCTGTATTATACTCCAGAGCTGCACTCACTATTCTGCTGGTGCAGTCACTGTGTACATAACATTACTGATCCTGAGTTACATCCTGTATTATACTCCAGAGCTGCACTCCCTATTCTGCTGGTTCAGTCACTGTGTACATACATTACATTACTGATCCTGAGTTACATCCTGTATTGTACTCCAGAGCTGCACTCACTATTCTGCTGGTGCAGTCACTGTGTACATACATTACTGATCCTGAGTTACCTCCTGTATTATACCCCAGAGCTGCACTCACTTTCTGCTGGTGCAGTCACTATGTACATACATTACATTACTGATCCTGAGTCACATCCTGTATTATACTCCAGAGCTGCACTCACTATCCTGCTGGTGCAGTCACTGTGTGCATACATTACATTACTGATCCTGAGTTACATCCTGTATTGTACTCCAGAGCTGCACTCACTATTCTGCTGGTGCAGTCACTGTGTACATACATTACATTACTGATCCTGAGTTACCTCCTGTATTATACCCAGAGCTGCACTCACTATTCTGCTGGTGCAGTCACTGTGTACATACATTTCATTACTGATCCTAAGTTGCCTCCTGTATTATACCCAGAGCTGCACTCACTATTCTGCTGGTGCAGTCACTATGTACATACATTACATTACTGATCCTGAGTTACTCCTGTATTATACTCCAGAGCTGCACTCACTATTCTGCTGGTGCAGTCACTGTGTACATACATTACATTACTGATCCTGAGTTACATCCTGTATTATACCCCAGAGCTGCACTCACTATTCTGCTGGTGCAGTCACTGATGTACATACATTACATTACTGATCCTGAGTTACCTCCTGTATTATACTCCAGAGCTGCACTCACTATTCTGCTGGTGCAGTCACTGTGTACATACATTACATTACTGATCCTGAGTTACATCCTGTATTATACCCAGAGCTGCACTCACTATTCTGCTGGTGCAGTCACTGTGTACATACATTACATTACTGATCCTGAGTTACCTCCTGTATTATACCCCAGAGCTGCACTCACTATTCTGCTGGTGCAGTCACTGTGTACATACATTACATTACTGATCCTGAGTTACCTCCTGTATTATACCCCAGAGCTGCACTCACTATTCTGCTGGTGCAGTCACTATGTACATACATTACATTACTGATCCTGAGTTACATCCTGTATTATACTCCAGAGCTGCACTCACTATTCTGCTGGTGCAGTCACTGTGTACATACATTACATTACTGATCCTGAGTTACCTCCTGTATTATACCCAGAGCTGCACTCACTATTCTGCTGGTGCAGTCACTTGTACATACATTACATTACTGATCCTGAGTTACCTCCTGTATTATACTCCAGAGCTGCACTCACTATTCTGCTGGTGCAGTCACTGTGTACATACATCACATTACTGATTCTGAGTTACCTCCTGTATTATACCCCAGAGCTGCACTCACTATTCTGCTGGTGCAGTCACTATGTACATACATTACATTACTGATCCTGAGTTACCTCCTGTATTATACTCCAGAGCTGCACTCACTATTCTGCTGGTTGCAGTCACTGTGTACATACATTACATTACTGATCCTGAGTTACATCCTGTATTATACCCCAGAGCTGCGCTCACTTTCTGCTGGTGCAGTCACTGTGTACATACATTACATTACTGATCCTGAGTTACATCCTGTATTATACCCCAGAGCTGCACTCATTTTCTGCTGGTGCAGTCACTGTGTACATACATTACATTACTGATCCTGAGTTACCTCCTGTATTATACTCCAGAGCTGCACTCACTATTCTGCTGGTGCAGTCACTGTGTACATACATACATTACTGATCCTGAGTTACATCCTGTATTATACCCAGAGCTGCACTCACTATTCTGCTGGTGCAGTCACTGTGTACATACATTACATTACTGATCCTGAGTTACTCCTGTATTATACTCCAGAGCTGCACTCACTATTCTGCTGGTGCAGTCACTTGTACATACATTACATTACTGATCCTGAGTTACATCCTGTATTATACCCAGAGCTGC
>JARQOD010000010.1:49300649-49413854 GCA_033576555.1 Oophaga sylvatica | reverse complement strand
CTTTCATACTTTACTTTAGTCCTGATTTACATCCTGTTTTATCCCCCAGGCTGCCTCATTTTTCTGGGGTGAAGTCACTGTGTACATACTTACATTACGTCTGAGTTACTCCTGTTTTTAACCCGGCTGCCTAAAATATTCTGCTCTGCGTCCTGTGTAAAACTTACTTTTACTGATCCTAGTTACTCCTTTTATACCCAAGCGCACTCACTATTCTGCTGCTGCAGTCACTGTGTACATACATTACATTACTGATCCTGAGTTACATCCTGTATTATACTCCGAGCTGCACTCACTATTCTGCTGCTGCAGTCACTGTGTACATACATTACATTACTGATCCTGAGTTACCTCCTGTATTATACTCCAGAGCTGCACTCACTATTCTGCTGGTGCAGTCACTGTGTACATACATTACATTACTGATCCTGAGTTACATCCTGTATTATACTCCAGAGCTGCACTCACTATTCTGCTGGTGCAGTCACTGTGTACATACATTACATTACTGATCCTGAGTTACATCCTGTATTATACTCCAGAGCTGCACTCACTATTCTGCTGGTGCAGTCACTGTGTACATTACATTACTGATCCTGAGTTACATCCTGTATTATACTCCAGAGCTGCACTCACTATTCTGCTGGTGCAGTCACTGTGTACATACATTACATTACTGATCCTGAGTTACATCCTGTATTATACTCCAGAGCTGCACTCACTATTCTGCTGGTGCAGTCACTGTGTACATACATTACTGATCCTGAGTTACATCCTGTATTATACTCCAGAGCTGCACTCACTATTCTGCTGGTGCAGTCACTGTGTACATACATACATTACTGATCCTGAGTTACATCCTGTATTATACTCCAGAGCTGCACTCACTATTCTGCTGGTGCAGTCACTGTGTACATACATTACATTACTGATCCTGAGTTACATCCTGTATTATACTCCAGAGCTGCACTCACTATTCTGCTGGTGCAGTCACTGTGTACATACATTACTGATCCTGAGTTACATCCTGTATTATACTCCAGAGCTGCACTCACTATTCTGCTGGTGAGTCACTGTGTACATACATTACTGATCCTGAGTTACATCCTGTATTATACTCCAGAGCTGCACTCACTATTCTGCTGGTGCAGTCACTGTGTACATACATTACATTACTGATCCTGAGTTACATCCTGTATTATACTCCAGAGCTGCACTCACTATTCTGCTGGTGCAGTCACTGTGTACATACATTACATTACTGATCCTGAGTTACATCCTGTATTATACTCCAGAGCTGCACTCACTATTCTGCTGGTGCAGTCACTGTGTACATACATTACATTACTGATCCTGAGTTACATCCTGTATTATACCCAGAGCTGCACTCACTTTCTGCTGGTGCAGTCACTGTATACATACCTTACATTACTGATCCTGAGTTACATCCTGTATTATACTCCAGAGCTGCACTCACTGTTCTCTGGTGCAGTCACTATGTACATACATTACTGATCCTGAGTTACATCCTGTATTATACTCCAGAGCTGCACTCACTATTCTGCTGGTGCAGTCACTGTGTACATACATTACTGATCCTGAGTTACATCCTGTATTATACTCCAGAGCTGCACTCACTATTCTGCTGGTGCAGTCACTGTGTACATACATTACATTACTGATCCTGAGTTACATCCTGTATTATACTCCAGAGCTGCACTCACTATTCTGCTGGTGCAGTCACTGTGTACATACATTACATTACTGATCCTGAGTTACCTCCTGTATTATACCCAGAGCTGCACTCACTATTCTGCTGGTGCAGTCACTGTGTACATACATTACATTACTGATCCTGAGTTACATCCTGTATTATACCCAGAGCTGCACTCACTATTCTGCTGGTGCAGTCACTGTATACATACCTTACATTACTGATCCTGAGTTACATCCTGTATTATACCCAGAGCTGCACTCACTATTCTGCTGGTGCAGTCACTGTGTACATACATTACATTACTGATCCTGAGTTACATCCTGTATTATATTTCAGAGCTGCACTCACTATTCTGCTGGTGCAGTCACTGTGTACATACAATTACATTACTGATCCTGAGTTACTCCTGTATTATACTCCAGAGCTGCACTCACTGTTCCTCTGGTGCAGTCACTGTGTACATACATTACTGATCCTGAGTTACATCCTGTATTATACTCCAGAGCTGCACTCACTATTCTGCTGGTGCAGTCACTGTGTACATACATTACATTACTGATCCTGAGTTACATCCTGTATTATACTCCAGAGCTGCACTCACTATTCTGCTGGTGCAGTCACTATGTACATACATTACATTACTGATCCTGAGTTACATCCTGTATTATACTCCAGAGCTGCACTCACTATTCTGCTGGTGCAGTCACTGTGTACATACATTACATTACTGATCCTGAGTTACCTCCTGTATTATACTCCAGAGCTGCACTCACTATTCTGCTGGTGCAGTCACTGTGTACATACATTACATTACTGATCCTGAGTTACATCCTGTATTATCTCCAGAGCTGCACTCACTATTCTGCTGGTGCAGTCACTGTGTACATACATTACATTACTGATCCTGAGTTACATCCTGTATTATACTCCAGAGCTGCACTCACTGTTCCTCTGGTGCAGTCACTATGTACATACATTACTTTCTTTACTCTCATGTGAGGTGTAGCTTACATTTCCATCTGAGTGTCACCATGTTTGTCGGTAGGGTGTGCCCTTGTAAGGTGACCCTGGTCCCATTTGGTCCTCATTACTGGGAGACCATTGATATTGGTGAATGATCTCTTCTCTGTTACAGGAGACGGCTGTGTACGGCGATCACCTCTGGTTTGAGACCAGCGTGTCTGGAGATTTCTGTTATGTTGGTGAGCAATATTGTACGGCTAAAATCCAGGTATGTGCGCTACAGGGGGCTCGTATTCAGGTTGTGTATTGGGGGGCATTGTTATTACCATGATCATGGTCTGATTGGTGACTCCGGCTCATTTATTGAGTGTGTAATGGAATCGGTGCTCTACCGGTCAGATAATGTCAGGCGCTCTTAAGGTTACTCTTTTTTTCTGCCCCTGTGCTTTACACTGCAGTTCAGCTTTTTTTTTTAGTTGGCAGCTGTACCTACTCAGCGGCCGATGTAAATAATTTACGGAGCTGAACATCTCGAGTCTGTGTACTTCGCAGTGGCCTTTTTCATTCTCATTCAAATGAACAGATCCTGTACTGGATCACTTTATCCTGAAATGGATCCAAAAACGGGAATATCTGCTGTCCGTGTGAGCAGAGCCTCAGACGGCCGATCCCCCTTGGACGCAGGTGCCGGCTGAGTGGCTCTGAACTAATGTGATCGAGTTAAACCGTCTGAATCCATTTTAGAGAATTCTCTTCCACGGATTGTTCTATTAAACGGGTTCACGCTCCGGTTAATTCTGTGTTCAGCGATAGATGCATTTAGTCGTAGAACGAGTGCCTGTGTTACCAGCCATCTATTGTGAATCCGGCCTCCTAGACGAGGTCTGTGTATATTGTAGATGCTGGTAAATTATCCTGCTGTGCAGCCAGCGATTTCCGAGATCAGTGCAATCAAATACAGTGTGCAAAACCGCCATATCCCTGTACACTGTGCGATTTATCCTCCCATTTACATGGCCCTTATACCGCTGTGTCAGCACGAGGTCAGGCTTCCCGGGAGTCACTTCCCACTGGTCACCTTTCTGTAATGAGAGAGCGACAGTCCGCAGTCAGGCTTCATCCCTCCCACTGTGGAGTCGATTTTAGCCCACGCTCCACGGGAAGCCTTTGGACCACAATTGTGTCCGTGGAGAAGTGCAGAATTGAGTTTGTCATTGAGCTGCCTCAATGCATGAATGAATGGAACTGGATGGATGGAACACACGGACGGATGATGGGGTGATGTATGGTGGGATGGATGATGGGGTGCATGTATGGTGGGATGGATGATGGGGTGGATGTATGGTGAGATGGATGATGGGGTGCATGTATGGTGGGATGGATGATGGGTTGGATGTATGGTGGATGGATGATGGGTGGATGTATGGTGGGTGGATGTATGGTGGGATGGATGATGGGTTGGATGTATGGTGGGATGGATGATGGGGTGGATGTATGGGGATGGATGTATGGGGTGGATGATGTGGGAATGGTGAGGTGGATGATGGGGTGGATGTATGGTGGGAGGATGATGGGTGATGTATGGTGGGATGAGATGATGGGTGGAGGTGATGGTGATGGGGTGGATGATAGGGTGCATGTATGGTGGGATGGATGATGGGTGGATGTATGGTGGGATGATGATGGGGTGGATGTATGGTGGGATGGATGATGGGTGCATGTATGGTGGGATGGATGATGGGGTGCATGTATGGTGGGATGGATGATGGGTTGGATGTATGGTGGATGGATGATGGGGTGGATGGGTTTTATGGGGATGGGATGGATGATGGGGTGGATGGTGGTGGGATGGATGATGGGGTGATTATGGTGGGATGGATGATGGGATGGTGGTGGATGGATGATGGGGTGAGGATGATGGGGTGATGTATGTGGGATGGATGATGGGGTGGATTATGGTGGGATGGATGATGGGGTGGATGTATGGTGGGATGGATGATGGGGTGGATGTGATGGTGGTGGATGATGGGGTGCATGTGATGGGATGGATGATGGGGTGATTATGGTGGGATGGATGATGGGGTGGATGTATGGTGGGATGGATGATGGGGTGATGTATGGTGGGATGGATATGGGGGATGGATGATGGGGGTGATGTATGGTGGGATGGATATGGGTGGATGTATGGTGGGATGGATGATGGGTGGATGTATGGTGGGATGGATGATGGGGTGGATGTATGGTGGGATGGATGATGGGGTGGATGTATGGTGGGATGGATGATGGGGTGGATGTATGGATGGGATGGATGATAGGGGGTGTGATGTATATGGTGGGATGGATGATGGGGTGGATGTATGGATGGATGATGTGGATGTATGGTGGGATGGATGATGGGGTGGATGTATGGTGGATGGATGATGGGGTGGATGTATGGTGGGATGGATGATGGGTGGATGTATGGTGGGATGGATGATGGGGTGGATGTATGGTGGGATGGATGATGGGGTGGATGTATGGTGGGATGGATGATGGGGTGGATGATGTGGGATGGATGATGGGGTGATGTATGTGGGATGGATGATGGGGTGGATTATGGTGGATGGATGATGGGGTGGATGTATGGTGGATGGATGATGGGGTGGATGTATGGATGGGGATGGATGATGGGGTGGATGTATGGTGGGATGGATGATGGGGTGATGTATGGTGGATGGATGATGGGGTGCATGTATGGTGGGATGGATGATGGGTGGATGTATGGTGGGATGGATGATGGGGTGGATGTATGGTGGGATGGATGATGGGTGGATGTATGGTGGGATGGATGATGGGGTGGATGTATGGTGGATGGATGATGGGGTGGATGTATGGTGGGATGGATGATGGGGTGGATGTATGGTGGATGATGATGGTGGATGTATGGTGGGATGGATGATGGGTGGATGTATGGTGGGATGGATGATGGGGTGGATGTATGGTGGATGTAGGTGGATGGATGATGGGTGGATGTATGGTGGATGATGATGGGTGGATGATATGGTGAGTATGGGGATGGATGATGGGGTGGATGTATGGTGGGATGGATGATGGGGTGGATGTATGGTGGGATGGATGATGGGTGGATTGTGATGGATGGAGTGGATGTATGGTGGGATGGATGATGGGGTGGATTATGGTGGGATGGATGATGGGGTGGATGTATGGTGGGATGGATGATGGGGTGGATGTATGGTGGGATGGATGATGGGGGGATGTATGGTGGGATGGATGATGGGGTGGATGATTGGATGGATGAACTGATGATTGGATGGGTGGGTAGAATGGATGGATATGGTAGATTGGATGGATGATTAGAATGGATGGATACATTATAGCATAGATGGATGGATGGTAGAGTAGACAGGTGATAATATAATAGGCCTGCCTGTTGCCTGTCTGTCTGCCTGTCTATCTGCCTGCCTGCCTATTCATCCATCCATCCTTCCCATCTCTATCTCTAATTTGTTCTACTCATAGATAAATCTATATAAATCTGAATTTTGCTGTTATTACAGTAATTGCAGATGGCATTAGGCTTCACTTTGTGCCGCAGCAGAACATAGCGTGACCCTTACAGCCGTGTCCTGTGCATGTGAAGTGGTCCGTGCCCGGTATGGCAGAGGGCATATAGTGTCAGCCGTGCTGGAAGCGGCCACTTCACGATAATGACTGCGCCTGGTGGGGGAAGCGCACTTCCCTTCTGTCCATACAGAAAGCTTCTTCCTTCCATTATACCTTGTGCCTTCTTGTTCCTCTGAGAGATATGAGATGTCTGTGCTGCGCCGTCTCTGCAAGTCCCAATTACTTCTATGGAAGCTATGAAGCGGGGTGTAACAACAATCTCACGTGGATCCAAAGATCTGCCCTCCTGTGACCGGCACCCAGAACAAACAGTCCTGTTTCAGCATAAATCTGCAGTGACGTCCGCCCATGACACATGCAGATATGTGGGAGAGTCCGACATGCAGATTTTGGTGTGGATTTTAACACTTTCTGCTTGCTGGGGGGTGCACACCTGATTGACCGTTCACACCATCGCTTCTAAGCACTGCTGACGGTCGACCGCTGCGGGGAGATTGCAGCAGTGGTCGGACACTAGGCCGCGAGCCATAAAGAATAATAAAAGGAAAATCTGGAGAACGGTGCATAATTTTAGTAAAAAGTAAACTGCAAAGTGGAAAGTTTTTACAAGGACTTTCTAGTTACGCTGCTTTTATAAGATGCAAATAAACCTTTAAAACAGGTGAAAATCCACGATAATCTGACTAGTAGTTTGTATACAGGTAGAAATATATTCTCATCATTGGCAGCTTCGTCTCTTTAAAGCCTCCCACAATCCTGTGCGCCTTGGCAGCAGCCTCCTGGCACTGGGTGCTACTGTTCACTTTGCACATCTTGCAGTTTTGATAAATGTCCAAATCCAGTTTCTTGCCAAAATTCGGTTAGGTCCATATAATTTTTCCTCCCCCCCAAAAAAAAAAAGCCTAAGGTCTAATAGAAAACAGTATACAATAACTTTTTGTAGTGCAGACGATTTCCATAAGAGCGTCCGCCAATGGGCTGCAGCGCTCACACCTCCACCTGACATCCGCATTTCATCCTAGGTAAGTGAGAGTGAAGCAGCCCATTGGGGGCTACTGATTGGCTGCAGCGTTCACATCTCCACCGGACGTTCGAACTTTATCCTAAGTGAGAGCGAAGCAGCCCATTGGGAGCTACTGATTGGCTGCAGCGTTCACATCTTCCCGGACGTTCGAATTTTATCCTAAGTGAGAACGAAGCAGCCCATTGGGAGCTACTGATTGGCTGCAGCGCTCACGCTGCATAACCATGTCCATTAGAGTTTTTTATACTGGCCGATGCAAGGGGATCGGACGATCCTTATGATCACGCCGGTGACTGAGAACGATCGGCCGATTACCGGCCGGCACAGAAGCTATTTTTGTGTGCTTTTCCCACACACTGGTTCTTTCTGTGAATTCTAGACCTCTAATTCTTTCTCATACAGGTATTCTCCGTGGACTCTGCCATTGTGTTGCTTTTTTTTTTCCATTAATGATATTTTTGTCTTTTCAACAGCAGAAGTCGGCGTCCCGGAGGAAGTGCGCGGCGTGTAAGATCGTGGTTCACACTCCTTGCATCGAGCAGCTAGAGAAGGTGAGTGGTTTTCTAATTTCTCATCTAATCTCTGCGGAGACTCGTCTTCAGCTCAACTTGTTCTTTCCTTTCCAGATAAATTTCCGATGTAAGCCATCATTCCGCGAGTCTGGGTCTCGCAATATACGGGAGGTAAGGGGAAACACTTATTCTTCTGCTTTCTGTTCTAGGCTGTCAGAAATCCTTTTTAAGAGTGATCATAGCGCTGGGATTCCCAGTGATCATCCGCAATCAGCGGCAAGTCGTCGTTTTCTCTGCAGCGCCACCCCAGGGGAAATGAAGCATTACACAGTTCTGATTTAAATCGATTGTACTTGTACTGCAGGTCCTGACACTGCAGAGACAGGTCAGGACCTGCAGAGCATGCAAAGCTTTATTGGGGCAACTATATGCCCACTTTAACCCATTCGTAAAATGTGATGTACATACAGTCATGGCCAAAAGTTTTGAGAATGACACAAATATTAATTTTTACAAAGTCTACTGCTTCACTTTTTCTAATGGCAATTTGCATATACTCCAGAATGTTATAAAGAGTGATCAGCTTAACAGCAATTACTTGTAAAGTCAATATTTGGCTAGAAAATGAACTTTATCCCCCAAAACACATTTCAACATCATTGCAGCCCTGCCTTAAAATGACCAGCTAACCTCTTTTCAGTGATTGCTCCATTAACACAGGTGTGGGTGTTGATGAGGACATGGCTGGAGATCAATCTGTCATGATTAAGTAAGAATGACACCACTGGACACTTTAAAAGGAGGCTGGTGCTTGGCGTCATTGTTTCTCTTCTGTTAACCATGGTTATCTCTAAAGAAACACGTGCAGTCATCATTGCAATGCACAAAAATGGCCTAACAGGGAAGAGTATCGCAGCTAGAAAGATTGCACCTCAGTCAACAATCTATCGCATCATCAAGAACTTCAAGGAGAGAGGTTCCATTGTTGCCAAAAAGGCTTCAGGGCGCCCAAGAAAGACCAGCAAGCGCCAGGACCGTCTCTTAAAAGTGTTTCAGCTGCGGATCGGGCTACCAGCAGTGCAGAGCTTGCTCAGGAATGGCAGCAGGCAGGTGTGAGTGCATCTGCACGCACTGTGAGGCGGAGACTCTTGGAGCAAGGCCTGGTCTCAAGGAGGGCAGCAAAGAAGCCACTTCTCTCCAGAAAAAACATTATGGACAGCTGATATTCTGCAAAAGGTACAGGCAGTGGACTGCTGAGGACTGGGGTAAAGTTATTTTCTCTGATGAATCCCCTTTTCGATTGTTTGGGACATCAGGAAAACGCCTCATTTGGAGAAGACAAGGTGAGCGCTACCACCAGTCTTGTCTCATGCCAACTGTTAAGCATCCTGAAACCATTCATGTGTGGGGTTGCTTCTCAGCCAAGGGAATCGGCTCTCTCACAGTCTTGCCTAAAAACACAGCCATGAATAAAGAATGGTACCAGAATGTCCTCCAAGAGCAACTTCTCCCAACCCTCCAAGAGCAGTTTGGCGATCAACAATGCCTTTTCCAGCATGATGGAGCACCTTGCCATAAAGCAAAGGTGATAACTAAATGGCTCAGGAGAAAAACATAGAGATTTTGGGTCCATGGCCTGGAAACTCCCCAGATCTTAATCCCATTGAGAACTTGTGGTCAATCATGAAGAGACGGGTGGACAAACAAAAACCTAAAAATTCTGACAAAATGAAAGCATTGATTGTGCAAGAATGGACTGCTATCAGTCAGGATTTGGTCCAGAAGTTGATTGAGAGCATGCCAGGGAGAATTGCAGAGGTCCTGAAGAAGAAGGGTCAACACTGCAAATATTGACTTGCTGCATTAACTCATTCTAACTGTCAATATAAGCTTTTTTACTCATATGTTTACAATTATTATATTTCTGTCTGTGATAAAAACATCTGTCAAACACACATAAAAACCAGAGGGCAGCAGATCATGTGAAAATATAAATTGTGTCATTCTCAAAACTTTTGGCCATGACTGTATATGACACCCATATGGAGTGGACGCAGAAGCTGAGCCCGCTTTATATGGGCCAAGTATCGGCTGTTGCTAACAGATTTTATCACAAAGTACAGATGGGATGCCATAACATCCAGGGATCTACGGAGAACCCCCATTACCGCCATCTTGTAATCCTATCATAAGAGATAAAGCCCCCCTATTGGTTCTGAAACATAAATCAAAACAATAATAATTATAACAATACAAAAAGAAACCTAAAAATGTACCAATTTTAAAGTAAAGAAATGAAAAATAAGAATATTTGGTATCTACACGGCCGTAAAAGTCCGATCTATCAAAATATTAATATTTAATCAACCCATACGGTAAACGGCGTAAAGAAAAAACAATTAAAAGGAGAGAATTGTAGAAATTGTTCCTGTTTTTTCAGTGCATTATATGATAAAATGAATACTGTTTCCCATAACTACAATTTGCCCCACAAAAGACAAACTGTCAAATTGCTATATAGATGCAAAAATAAAATCCTTATTTCTCTTGGATGAAGGGGCGTGATATAGTCCGGGCAGAAGGAATGCATCTGCTTTGTAGTAAATGCTTTTTAATTACAGGTAACTGAGAAGTCCTTAAAGGGTTAAAGCTAATCTGTCATTATATTTGCTGTGCTATATAAGGGGCAGGGTGTTGGCATGACGGGCACTGTGGGTGGTTGATAAAAATACAAGAAAGGGGTAAGCCGGCTCACCAGTAACCACCGCAGAACCTCGGAACGCCGTGTAGTCAAAACGTGGAGACAAACCATAGAAAAAAGTTTTCGGCTCCAGCTGCGTAAAAAAATTATCTTCTTTATTAGGTCATGTTAAGAAAAGACATATAATGATGTGCTCTCCATGAGAAATGCCAAAATCACAGACGAAGGCAACGCGTTTCGATCTGGACGATCTTTGTCAAAGCTAAGGGGCAGGGTGTTGGCATGACGGGCACTGTGGGTGGTTGCACCAGTTACCACGGAAGCTCCTTGCGCTCCCCTCACCGGTCATGGTAGACCCCCGACGAGTAGGAGCATAAATATCTGCACCTGAAATTCAATGAATGTGATCATTTATTAGTGCTAAGCAAGTTTGTTTTTCTTTTCCCATTTCTTTCCTGTCTCGTAGCCAGTGATTGTTCGGCATCATTGGGTGCACCGCAGACGTCAGGCGGGGAAATGCCGGCAGTGCGGGAAGGTGAGCCGCAGCAGCAATATGCGCTTGTCTATAGGGGTTCAGAGCTGGGCTATTCTTTGGCCATACATGTTTCATAATGTCGTGTTTGAGTAATTAGGGCCACGACTTGCTGTCAGTGAATAGAGACTTTATTATTGTACACATTATTGATATTGGTGACCTAGTCCTGTTTATTGCATTTGATCGTCTGTTGCAATGTATCCACATAGGTAAGCGTTTTCAGCCAGTGATCTGGGCAGCTTCAGAGCAGCGCTTACATATGGCAAGCGCTGCACTCCTTGCCTCTGCTGATAGACTGCAGAGGTGGCTGGTTACCGAGTGCTGTGGGCATGTTCTTGACCTTTGTTTATTGAATTCTTTAGTGGAGTGTTGTGAGCATGCTCTGTGACCCTCATCCACTGATTTCTATGGTGGAGTGTTGTGGGCATGCTCTGTGACCCTCATCCATTGATTTCTATGGTGGAGTGTTGTGAGTATGCTTTGTGACCCTCATCCATTGATATCTATGGTGGAGTGTTGTGGGCATGCTCTGTGACCCTCATCCACTGATTTCTATGGTGGAGTGTTGTGAGCATGCTCTGTGACCCTCATCCATTGATTTCTATGGTGGAGTGTTGTGAACTTGCTCTGTGACCCTCCATTGATTTCTATGGTGGAGTGTTGTGAGCATGCTCTGTGACCCTCATCTGTTGATTTCTATGGTGGAGTGTTGTGAACTTGCTCTGTGACCCTCATCCATTGATTTCTATGGTGGAGTGTTGTGAGCATGCTCTGTTACCCTCATCCGTTGATTTCTATGGTGGAGTGTTATGGGTATGCTCTGTGACCCTCATCCATTGATTTCTATGGTGGAGTGTTGTGGGCATGCTCTGTGACCTTCATCCGTTGATTTCTATGGTGGAGTGTTATGGGCATGCTCTGTGACCCTCATCCATTTATTTCTATGGTGGAGTGTTGTGAGCATTCTCTGTGACCCTCGTTCATTGATTTCTATGGTGGAGTGTTGTGAGCATGCTCTGTGACCCTCATCCACTGATTTCTATGGTGGAGTGTTGTGAGCATGCTCTGTGACCCTTGCTCACTGACTTCTATGGTGGAGTGTTGTGAGCATGCTCTGTGACCCTCGTTCACTGATTTCTATGGTGGAGTGTTGTGAGCATGCTCTGTGACCCTTGCTCACTGACTTCTATGGTGGAGTGTTGTGAGCATGCTCTGTGACCCTCGTTCACTGATTTCTATGGTGGAGTGTTGTGAGCATGCTCTGTGACCCTCATCCATTGATTTCTATAGTGGAGTGTTGTGAGCATGCTCTGTGACCATCAGCTGAGAGGAGCTCAGAAAAAGACAGATAAAAGCATTGCAGGATCTGCGTTCACTCCTTCTGCAGCCAGCAATGCACAGACCAACTCGGAGGCCATAGACCACAAACAGTGCACAATTTTTAAGCAAACACAACTAAAAAAAATGATTAATTCATTTAAGTAGAAAAAAAATTGTTCCCAAAGGTGGAAACCCCTGTAAATGCATAGGACTCTTGTGCTGGTATACACAGGATTTCCTTTTTTGCAGCATCTGGTGGCGAGGTACAGAACATTTTTTACAATGGAAGCCCAGTATCTGTGTGTCTTTAGATTTCCTGTGCTCGGCTTTTCACTGAACAGATTCATTATGACGAGGCCGATGAGAGCGGATCATTTGCTTGTGATGCATTGTTCTTTTCCGGATTGGCAGGGAGCAGGTGTGAATTTGTGTCTCACCACTTCCTCCTACACGCGACATTACGACAGTGATGAGATTAATCACATTGTCTCCATGGCATATCACCTGCGGATGTGTGAAATGTGTGTCAAGGTCAATTATTACAATGCACTCACCTTGACGGGGTCCTAAAATCCAAAGCCTGGTGCACACATTCGTATTGTAGATCCTTGTGATACAGATTTGAGGTATGGAGCCTATAGGCAGCCATGGGCCCAGACTGCACCGGTGCACTCCATTGCATGCTGTACTATGGAGGCATTGTCTCCTGAACGGATTGCTAGAATATGGTGCATTAAAAGTCCTGTGCAGCGGCCAAGGTAAACCTCAAGGGGCAAACGATAGTTAATGCGATTCCATATACTTTGCAATAACTTTTAGGTCCACGTAAAATAAGCGATCAGCCGATGAATTAACTTTTACTTGTTTAGCGGCTGCCAACTTTACACGGGGTCAGTTCCTTTGAATAACTTTCTTGCCATTAGGCCTTTGCACTTTGCCATTTTTCTCCACAACCACAGACGCTGGCCAGTAGTAATGGAGTCGCTGCGGTCTTGTAGACGGTATCGGTTTGTTTTTTTTATGGCATTTCAGCTCACTGAGTTTCCTTTGCTCTTTTCAGGGGTTCCAGCAGAAGTTTGCCTTTCACAGCAAAGAGATCGTTGCTATCAGCTGCTCATGGTGCAAATTGGCGGTGAGTATTTCTGTCTCTTGTGTCATCGTTGCAATATATATTGTAGCATAGCTGGGAAGGACCTTGTTAATTTCCAGCTCTGCAGGGTCTGGATTAGTTTTCCCTGTAGAATTTTGCTAAGAACCAGATAGTAGCTTCGTGGTGTGTCAGTCTGCTGGATATTGAGTGGTTGCGTGTGCTATTGGTGAGTAACCAGCCAAAATGTGAGCTGTAGCTGAGAGAGAGAGACATGCCAGGGTCTGAATGGAGACTGCATGGGTCCTTTAGGAAAGCTGAGCAGTCTGTGTGTTGGAGCGTCTGAGAAACTTATGTAAGCTGCAGCCTGTTCAGTGTGAACTGTGCATGGAGTTGAACACTTCTGTTTAGCGCTGGAAGCTGCTGGAGCTCGGGCTGGTGATAACGAGACATGGTAGGACCGTACCTGCTCCGTGTGTAAAGTTTGCTCCTGGGGAAAGGACTGTACTGTGTTCGGGTGAGTCCGTACTGGCATATGTGGTCATGGTTAAATGCAGCGGCCGTGTGCGGAGAACCGCAAGTATCAGTGGTTTCTATGAACAATAACTGTTGTGTGAATGAGCCGGGACTAGCTCAGCCGTGTATGAGTAGCCAGGGTCTGTTTAGTTATCGCCTGGACAAGTCCTGGATTTATGTTTGAGTTTGTTGTTTTGGTGCTGAGCAACCCGTGGAAAGCAGTAGAAACTGCACGTGTTTTGGACCAAATCTGCATTGCTTGTGTGAACGCAGCTCAAGGGAGCACTGAGAGATGGGAGCCATCTCTTTAAGTGAAGTTGTGAGGTGGAGAGCCGGGGTTCACAATGTCGGGGGTCGGTGGACTGCAGCTTTGGTTGACTCTGCTCCTACTTTGCCTGTCCTGAGGGACCTAAGGAATGCCAGGTGACTGTGACCGGTGTCCAAGTGACTCGACTTAGGAAGTTTGGTGACCCTGGAAAGGGCCACACTTCTCCATGTGCTAGTCCCTCGGGTGGGGGTAAGGTGTATCCGATGGCGACGCCATGAGCTATCCCATGGCCCTGGGTTGACATGCGCATTAAATGGTCAAGGACTTGTTGTCGGCTGTGGTGACAAGGTCACATGATGTGTGGTGATGTACACATGACGTAGCAGTGTGTAGGATTGTGTCCAGCAGTTTGTAGGACTGTGTAGAGTGAGTTTGCAGCCTTTGATGTCTCAGCATTGGTAGTGCAGTGTCAATGTGTGAGGCTGTGTATCTGCAGAGCAGTATGGTGATGTGCAGGCGGCAGAGCTTTATGTGTAGTCTGCAGATAGCAGAGCCCTGAGTGAATGTTGTTCCTCAGGATCTGGGAGCCAATAGGTTTTGTAAAGTGACCCCCTGTTGGCACTGTGGGTTGGCAGATGATGCCTAATACTTGGGTTTTGGGCAAAGGGGGGGGGATATGTAGCATAGCTGGAAGGACAGGGTTAAATCTGGATTAGATGCCCCTGTAGGGTTTTGCTAAGAACCAGGAAGTAGCTTCATGGAGTGTCAGTCTGCTGGATGTTGAGCAGAGTTGAGTGTGCTATTGGTGACCAGCCAAAATGTGAGCTGTAACTGACAGAGAGAGACGTGCCGGGGTCTCTCCCTGAATGGAGACTGCATGGGTCAGCAAGGAAAGCTGAGCAGTCTGTGAGATCAGCAGAGCACCGTGTGAAAGCTCCAGCCTGTTCTGTGTGTCTGGGCTGTTTAGTTAGCGCCTGGACAAGGCCGGCATTTATGTTTGTTTGGTGCATTGCCTGTGAGAACGCTACCTAATGCCTACAAGAGAGCGTAATTCCCTTCAAAATAAATATGTATATGTAAATGTGTGTATTATATTGGGGGTGATCAGATACACAGTGTTGAGGCTTCTACATGGCCTGGATTTGCGTTCAGTTTGGCTTGGTTTTCACGTCTGCATGCTGTGCCAATATATGTGGAAAGGCCTCATTTTTACTCGATAATCATCATAGGAGGCTGTGGCTTTTCTCGGTAGCATGCATTTCCAACCTTTTAGTATGCAGTACCCTCTCCTTAATGTTATGTCTTAAAGTGGTTGTCTCAACTTGATAAATGGGTAAAGTTCTTATTAAAACAAGTAGCTTTGCAATATACTTGTCTTTAAAAATCCACTCTCTTCTCAAAAACTGAGGGATTCTATCATTTAATGCTTGTTGCCTAGGTTACGGCCACCGCTGCAGTCTGTAAGTGGTGACCAGTCTCTTAGGCGATGAGAACAGCACTTGCACGCTGTTTGCTGCAGAGCTTGTAAGCGCTGATTGGAGGCTGAATGGATCTGACGGAGTCCGCCGATGCTGCAGAGCTAGTACTGTCTCGTGTAGCAACATAGGATAGTTCAGGTCAGCAGTGCAACCATACCGCCAGTCCAAATTGTCAGGAACTCGTGTCTTCTGCACCTGAAGAAAGATCAGGAGTCAGTCCCTTTAACTCCATTTTTGTGCAGGAGATCTGGAGCTCTGTATTAGCAAAATGGAGCTTGAAGTGCTCAAAACTTATATCACAAGATTAAAGGGATATTCCATCTTAGTCAGGGATGTCAATCTCCCTGGGATATGCCATCATGAAGTGATTGGTTGGGGTCTGACTTCATGTTCCCACACCAATCCTGAGAATTAAGGTTAGTGCTGGGTCTCCTTCACCCGTTGCTGCATTGTGAGCGCTGCTCTGCAGGAAAACAAACTATGAAGCGGCGCAGTGGTCAGGGCGTCACCTGATGGCACAGCCTGCGATGGGAATACCCCGTCAGTTCTTCACGTTTTCTTCTTTCGGTGCTTCCCGTGCCGTTCATTCATCCTGTCTGCACGCTTTCTCCCCCTGCAGTACCACAACAAGATCTCGTGCTTCATGCTCCACCACATAGAGGAGCCCTGCTCTTTAGGGGCTCACGCTGCTGTCATCGTGCCCCCCACGTGGATAATCCGAGTGCGGCGACCACAGGTAAGTGACCTCGTACTCCCTCCCTCTTGTCCTTTGCATTTCTCCAGTTCTTATGTTGTTCCCCGATTCCTTGCAGAGTTCAATCAAATCAAGTAAGAAAAAGAAGAGGCCGTCTTTCAAGAGGAAGCCCAGCAAGAAGGGAGCAGAGGTGGGCTTCATACTGCAAAATGGGGGTGCACAAGCTGCAGAATGGGGGCTTTAAGGGTCTTATGGCTCGTTTTGTGTGATCCCAACCTTCTGGTCACAGACATAGCGGCTGTGTCTGGGGAGTCTGCTGCCAGAAGAGGAGCAGAGACTAATAAGTATTACTGGTGCACGGGGGCCATGTATCGGCAGAATGGGGGTGTATAATAAGATGTTATGGAGGCCAATCATGAATGCGACTGTCTTCATTGTAAGTTTTCATGAGAACCGTGAAACCATCGGCTATTTTCAGAATTCTCATTCAGTACAATGGAGGACGTTGCATGTATGTTCTCTACCTGGAGCGTAAATGGGGGTGCTGCAAATTGGCTAAAGTCGTGCTGCCACCTGTCATACGCTTATGGCATGTACTTCTAAAGTTTCATGAATGTACTGCGGGCATTGAAATTGGCCCTAAGGCCATAACTAATGCTGTTAAATATAGTGATGACTCACAACAGTCCTCTACTTGAATAACTGAGAAAAAGGGGCAATCATCTCACCTGACCAGGTTCACGACAAAATAGCAACAGTCCAAATGATCGCCGGCACTCCCACCTTCTTATAAGAATTGCTTTCTTGATCCAGTGGTACAAAAGGCACAAAAAATGGTTGTGCACAGCCACACAAAAATGAAAAAGGCAGAAAAGAAATATCCGCTGTGCTCCCAAGCAACATGTGTCAGACCTGCATGGTCTTCAGGATTGACAAAGGGCCATGCATGTCTGAAACATGTTGCTTGGGAGCGCAGTGAACATTTCTTTTCTGCCTTTTCATTTTTGTGCTGTTGTGCTACTGGATCAATAAAGCAATAATGAGAAGTTGTGATTGCCGGCTCCCTCGTTTGGACTGTTGTTGCTTGAATAACTGTAATACTTTTGGTCCTTTAGGAGCCCAGGATGCGACCGTTCATCATCAGACCCGCTCCGTGCCCTCTCATGAAACCTGTGCTGGTGTTCGTCAACCCAAAAAGTGGAGGAAATCAAGTGAGGAGCCCTATTCTACCATCGCAGTACCCCCATTGTCCTGTCAGTTTACTTTTAATTGTGGGGTGTCCCGGGTCTGAGACCCCCATCGATTACATCCTGTCAGTCTGGGTGAATAATGTGTGCTGTTGGGGGCACTGTCTGATGTATTTGGTGTCTATCCCCCAATAGGGTGTGAAGATCCTTCAGTCCTTTATGTGGTATCTGAATCCGCGGCAGGTGTTTGACCTCAGTCAGGGTGGTCCTAAGGATGCGTGAGTACACAGATTACGACTATTGCATATCCTTTTCTTCCCACCATGTCATTTAATATTGTAGGTTAATTTGTAAGTGACTTTTACCTCTTGTGGGGCACAAGGAATTTTACTATATGAATAGTGTATTGGACGTGATCGAGCGATGGAGGAGCATCACGTGTGGTTTGGTCACAATGGACGCTCTCCAGCTCTCTGGGGGTTGGATCTGATCCTTACGTGGAACGTTTTGCCCACCAAACACCTCCCCGTTATATAACGAGCTGTTCACCCCTCTGACAACATTTCTTCAGGGTGTGATTTCACTTCCAACTATAGAAATAGGTATTGCTCACTTTACTGCAAAAATAACGTATGACTCAGGCGCCTCTGCGGAGAAGCGCTGGGTGTAAGTGCTGCATGCTCGGCCGCGTGACTTCAGGAGGGAGTGTATGTCCCTCTCTGGGAGGAAAGCTCTAGATTGGGGTCACGTACCTGCCTGAGATCCATCTCTGCTTTCCTTTACCCTTTCAAGACCATCAGGGGGTTAAACTTTTTATACTTAGAGCAAAATTGAATATCCCTTATTTTCCATTCTCAGATTTTTTTCAAGGAGATGGTGCCATGGTAGAGCAGGCTAGAATTCGCTGTGGGGGGTGATTTATTATGTTCTGATTAATAGGGATGTAATAATGCCGGAGCATCAGATTCCCATACAACATGTCTTGGTGCATGTGGATATGGGAAAGTTTTTTATTTTTAATGTTTTATTATTTGTATTCAAAGGGGCATTGCCAGCACATACGATTCTCCCCTTTCCATAGGATAGGAGTCTACTTACTGATCTCTTGGCGTCTAAATCCTGGGTCCCCCAGCGATCGTAAGAACGGGGCTCCGGTAACCTGGAACCAGGCTACTAGGAGAAAGCCGAACACTGCACTGTGATATTTCTGTCATCAATCCCGTAGACAATGAATGGAGCTGAAATCGAGCCTATGCTCCATAGAGATGGGGCACTCCAGAGAGAAGTTCTCCGGATCCAGATCCCCATTCTCGGGAGGGGGAGTATATGATATGTGACAAGTAGGACTATCTGCCGGCTTGTGTCCACTTGAAGTATCCTAATCTAAAGAATAGGGTAATCCGGCTCTGCTCATCTCGTCGGAAGGTGACGTCACCTGTCCGATTTATTCTGATGCGGAACAGATTGGAGCCACTTTACCCCTTTTAAATGGGATTTCATTAGAATTGGATTCTTATACTGTTCACAATCAGAGCTGAAACAGTGAAGTTAAGATGTAGCCAAATAATAGGCGAACCACACACAGAGCAGTGTAGCCTGTATGACATAAAGTCACGCAGCGAGTACAGGTGATGAAGAAAACGGGTTTATATGCAGAAAACTGGAGCAGTAATTGCCGGAGAGATCAAAACTTCATAGCACAAACTGCGTTGTGTCCGGGCGCTCTTCTAGAGCCTGGGGCGGCACTTTAGTGTCACTTATGAGCGGAGTGCTGCCGTTTGTGCACATGTGCTGCTTTCCTGCATCCTTAGCCTGGATGGTGCCACAGGTTTTGACCCTCGGTCCGGGGTATCATTGGCCAGTCTGCACCATGTGGTAGATCTGAATAATAAAAAAAGAATGTCTTTCTTCCTATTCTTCCTAGATGTGGATTGTGTTTAGTATTGCATCTTGGCCCAGTTGAAGTCAATGTGGCAGAGCTGCAAAACCGCACGCACCCTGATGACTGGGGTGCTATTGTTTTATAGTGTTGGATAACTCTCCTGTATCATGACTGGTGTCGTCCCCCTGCAGCGCTCTCACATCCACCCCCTTGTATCTCCGGCAGGTTAGAGATGTTTCGGAAAGTTCCCTCGTTGCGTATCCTGGCGTGTGGAGGTGACGGCACGGTGAGTCCCGTGTTTCTCTCTGACTAGGGGGCTTTGGTCAGGCACGTCGTGTGCCGTGGACCATCTAGTTTTCTTCCTCCGGATATATCCATGATTCAGGCTGGTAAATGTAGCCGGACAGACGGACCCTTCCCGGATCCGCATCATTTGCCTTGTGCTCCCGGATAAACCATCATTTACAATCAGCATCCATCATTTTATCTAGAAATTGAACCCCAGCCGCAGCCGCATCATGAAGCCACCACTTCATTATTATTTTGGCCGTTCGTTTGTAAAGAAATATTTTTTTGTTATTTCTCCAGGTTGGCTGGATTCTCTCTGTGTTGGATCAGCTGCACCTTTTTCCTCCTCCACCTGTCGCCATCCTCCCTCTCGGCACCGGAAATGACCTCGCTCGGACACTCAACTGGGGTGGAGTAAGTTTTCTCCACAATCAGGGCTGACTTTAAAGGAGTGATCGACATTTAAACTTTTAAAGATTGAAAATTTACAAAAATCATATTTACTTGCCTCTTGCGTCTCTCCTGCTGCCGGCATGACTTGTTAGTCTGCAGCGGTGATATCACTGCTGCAGCCAATCACTGGCTGAGGTCTTCATACCAACTAACTCTGCATGATCACTGAACCCAGTGATCAGCTTAGACAGTGTTCGGACCTACCGCTACTTCAGTCACCTGACCGCTGCAGCCGATCACAAAGCCCAGTGGTCAGGTGACCGTAAATGGGATGATGCCTTTGGAGAACACTGCAGCAGCCTGCATTGCAGTGATGTGGGTTCACCCTGGAGTACATAGTTGCATTTGTTATTTTATTCCGTTATCTGCCATCATGGCTTTTTCTTTAGGTTGTTCCATATCTTTTACGGAGGTTAAGGCTTTGGAGATTAAAGTTTAAAAATGGATTATCCCTTTAATTATATATTCCCATCTTGAGCATGTATGGCATATGTACTAGATGGTGCCACCCCAATCTTTAGGATCTGTCACAAGAAGCAGGCTGAGTGTCCGCTATAAATGGCTGCCAGTGACCCTGCTTGCAAGCCTACAGATTTAGGACTGATCTCAGGAGATCCGTGATACCCAGTAATTGGCTTATGATCAGGAAACACTTCTAACAAAAAGGGATTGTCCAGTTTGGAGCGTCCTTTTAAGACTCGGTCCCTTGTGCTTTAGGTTGATCCCGCTTTCCTAGATCTCTAATCTCTCGACGTTCTCCGATGTGTCAGAATCGGCCTTTATCCTGCACGGTGTTGTGTGCTGGATGAGCTGCGATCCCACAGATTAAGCTTTGCTTTATTCTTTCTTTTCTTTTGAAGTTTCTGATTCATTGTTCCGCATGTGCCACGTTTCCTCTAGGGTTACACAGATGAGCCCCTCTCTAAAATCCTGAGCCACGTGGAGGAGGGATCCATAGTCCAGCTCGACAGGTGGAATTTAGAAGTGGATCGAAACCTTGAAGCCTGCGAAGAGGACCGAGGAGAAGGAGCAACCGATAAAGTGAGTGATGCAGATAGAGGCCGGGTTACTAAAAACTAGTGTGTGGGAATCTGTCAGCCCAACGTACAAGTACGGGCTGTATCCCCCACAAGACTCCATGGAGTTTAACCTTCTGCCTCTTGTCCTGCAGCTGCCTCTAGATGTGTTCAATAATTATTTCAGCCTGGGATTTGACGCTCGGGTCACCTTGGAATTCCACGAGTCCAGAGGTAATTCACCGTTATGTGCGTGGTATGTGAGTGATGGCTGCCGTCGGAGATTTTATGGACACCGGTGGCCACAGCCTTTATTACCTTGAGAGCCACACAACATATAGCTAGTTATTAAATGGTTGTCACTGCTGGTTGGAGGGCTATTCTCGTTATTTTGGTTCAGAGTGTATCTACTATTTTATGCTATAGTCACATTTCGTTTAGCCATTGTAAAACTTGGGCCTGTCACATCCACAACTTTAGAAACTGACGGTCTCCGTGTACGTGTCCATACAGCGGCCGGTGCAGGGACGGTCTGCTAATTACATGCACTTGTCTGCCTGTAAATCGGACCAGTCTACAGCGTGCTGACATTTATTACACCGCACATGGGCTGACATCTGGCAATACACCGGCCCGAAAACAGGTTAATTTCAGCGTACGTTATAAGACATCCGCATACCACGGTTCCAGCAAGGACCATGACTTTCCGGACTGATCCCTGGACTCTTGGTCTGAACTCAACGACCTCATAGGCGTATATGACACTGTTAATTTGGGGATCAGAGACCCACAGTCAGTCCTTAACTCGCAGGTTCAGACCCTGATACATGAATGTCTGAATGAGGCTTTAACCCAAATTCAGCCATCTGCACGGCCCGTGATGCACAGAGTAACCGTGGGTCTCCCGAACTCAACATCCTCATAGGGATATACATGGCTCCCTGCCACGAAAGATAAGACTGAGGGACCCCTACTGCAGTGACGCCAAGTCAGGACCCTAACCTCACCCTTCTCTATATGCGCCACACGGAAATATTGCTACTAGTGAAGCCAGTTAGTGTTCCCGCACGGTATCTCCATAAGGTCCCCATGTACAGTATGATGTCTCCACAGTGCGCACGCACAGCTCTGCTACATCAGCACACCTTGAATGTGCCCGGCTCCCCGTCTCTGCTGACCGCCATTGGATCTTTCCGCCACTGTTCAGTCTATGCAGAAACTGAACATCCTGCCAGGACCTTCATGTCACATGAGAATGGGATCCACTGTGAGAAAAGCACAATGCGGATCCTCTGGTTTTGTTTGTTGTTGTTACGTGATAACCAGAGTCGCCAATTTAAATATTTATTTTTTCTAGACGTCTTATCAAAATATTACTGACACATTGGAAAACCATTATAAATCATTATTTATTAATCATTATTAAATCATAATAAATTAATAACTCATTCTGATTAGTGCTCCGTGTCTGCAGCCCGTCATTCTGATATGAGACATCAGCTGCAGTCACTGCAAAGAATGATAATTTTATAGTCAAAGTGACCCATGTAAGTTTCTTCATCTATGAAAAAAATCACGGATGCCTTAAAAAAAAAATAGTAATAATTTACGGACAGGGCAGAATAGTGCAGCTTTTTTTTCAGACTGTCCTGGAATTTCTGAACCGTTGGAAACCTTGATTCCAAGCACCAAAAGGCCTGGCGGTCCGTCCAGTCTCTGCATAGACTGAATGGTGGAGGAGGCAGCGAGTGGCAGTAACCGCCCCGCGCAGGCAGTGAGTGGCAGTAACCGCCCCGCGCAGGCAGCGAGTGGCAGTAACCGCCCAGAGCAGGCAGGGAGTGGCAGTAACCGCCCAGAGCAGGCAGGGAGTGGCAGTAACCGCCCCACGCAGGCAGGGAGTGGCAGTAACCGCCCCACGCAGGCAGGGAGTGGCAGTAACCGCCCCGAGCAGGCAGGGAGTGGCAGTAACCGCCCTGCGCAGGCAGCGAGTGGCAGTAACCGCCTCGTGCAGGCAGGGAGTGGCAGTAACCGCCTCGCGCAGGCAGGGAGTGGCAGTAACCGCCCCGCGCAGGCAGGGAGTGGCAGTAACCGCCCCGCGCAGGCAGGGAGTGGCAGTAACCGCCCCGCGCAGGCAGCAAGTGGCAGTAACCGCCCCGCGCAGGTAGCGAGTGGCAGTAACCGCCCCGCGCAATGTAATGATAATCTGTGCTCCCCTCTGCTGCAATGCTGAGGCTGAGGGGAATCGCCAGCAAGGAGGAGGCAGCCTTAACTTCAAGTCTCGTCTTCCTCCTTCACTTCGTCCTGCTCCTGGCTGTCTACTTTACACTGCAATAATGCGCTGATTAAGCAGACGGCCGCAAGCTACAGGTTGGGGATGTAGACTATGAATGTAGCTAGTATGTGACCATAGGGGGCGCCATAACTAGTATGTGACAGTAGGGGGCGCCATAACTAGTATGTGACAGTAGGGGGCGCCATAGCTATTATGTGACAGTAGGGGGCCCCATAACTAGTATGTGACAGTAGGGGGCGCCATAACTAGTATGTGACAGTAGGGGGCGCCATAACTAGTATGTGACAGTGCGGAGCGCCATAACTATTATGTGACAGTAGGGGGTGCCACAACTAGTATGTGACAGTAGGGGGCGCCATAACTAGTATGTGACAGTAGGGGGCGCCATAACTAGTATGTTACAGTAGGGGGTGTTGTAACTATTATGTGACAGTAGGGGCCCCGTAACTAGTATGTGACAGAAGGGGGCGCCGTAACTATTATGTGACAGTAGGGGGCTCCATAACTAGCATGTGACAGTAGGGGGCGCCATAACTAGCATGTGACAATAGGGGGCGCCATAACTAGCATGTGACAGTAGGGGGCCCCATAACTAGTATGTGACAGTAGGTGCGCCATAACTAGTATGTTACAGTAGGGGGCGCCATAACTAGTATGTTACAGTAGGGGGCCCCATAACTAGTATGTGATAGTAGGGAGCGCCATAACTAGTATGTTACAGTAGGGGGCCCCATAACTAGTATGTGACAGTAGGGGGCGCCATAACTAGTATGTTACAGTAGGGGGCCCCATAACTAGTATGTGACAGTAGGGGCGCCATAACTAGTATGTGACAGTAGGGGGCCCATAACTAGTATGTGACAGTAGGGGGCGCCATAACTAGTATGTATAGTAGGGGGGCCCATAACTAGTATGTTACAGTAGGGGGCCCATAACTAGTATGTTACAGTAGGGGGCCCCATAACTAGTATGTGAAGTAGGGAGCGCCATAACTAGTATGTGACAGTAGGGGCCCCATAACTAGTATGTGACAGTAGGGGGCGCCATAACTAGTATGTAAGTAGGGGCGCCATAACTAGTATGTACAGTAGGGGGCGCCATAACTAGTATGTTACAGTAGGGGGCCCCATAACTAGTATGTGATAGTAGGGAGCGCCATAACTAGTATGTTACAGTAGGGGGCGCCATAACATATGTACAAGGGATAAGTAGGGAGAGCGCCATAACTATTATGTGACAGTAGGGGGCCCCATAACTAGTATGTGACAGTAGGGGGCGCCATAACTAGTATGTTACAGTAGGGGCGCCCATAACTAGTATGTTACAGTAGGGGGCCCCATAATAATTACATAGTAATGTAGTATAGTAGGGGCCCCATAACTATATGTGACAGTAGGGGCCCATAACTAGTATGTGACAGTAGGGGGCCCATAACTAGTATGTTACAGTAGGGGGCGCCCATAACTAGTATGTACAGTAGGGGCGCCATAACTAGTATGTTACAGTAGGGGGCCCATAACTAGTATGTTACAGTAGGGGCCCATAACTAGTATGTGACAGTAGGGGCGCCATAACTAGTATGTTACAGTAGGGGGCGCCATAACTAGTATGTTACAGTAGGGGGCCCCCTAACTAGTATGTGACAGTAGGGGCGCCATAACTAGTATGTTACAGTAGGGGGCGCCATACTAGTATGTTACAGTAGGGGGCGCCATAACTAGTATGTTACAGTAGGGGGCTCCATAACTAGTATGTGACTAGTAGGGAGCGCCATAACTAGCATGTGACAGTAGGGGGCGCCATAACTAGCATGTGACAGTAGGGGGCGCCATAACTAGCATGTGACAGTAGGGGGCGCCATAACTAGCATGTGACAGTAGGGGGCCCATAACTAGTATGTGACAGTAGGGGGCGCCATAACTAGCATGTGACAGTAGGGGGCCCCATAACTAGCATGTGACAGTAGGGGGCCCATAACTAGCATGTGACAGTAGGGGGCTCCATAACTAGCATGTGACAGTAGGGGGCCCCATAACTAGCATGTGACAGTAGGGGGCCCATAACTAGCATGTGACAGTAGGGGGCCCCATAACTAGCATGTGACAGTAGGGGGCTCCATAACTAGCATGGACAGTAGGGGGCCCATAACTAGTATGTGACAGTAGGGGCGCCATAACTGATTGTGACAGTAGGGGGCGCCATAACTAGCATGTGACAGTAGGGGGCGCCATAACTAGCATGTGACAGTAGGGGGCGCCATAACTAGCATGTGACAGTAGGGGGCGCCATAACTAGCATGTGACAGTAGGGGGCGCCATAACTAGCATGTGACAGTAGGGGGCTCCATAACTAGCATGTGACAGTAGGGGGCGCCATAACTATCATGTGACAGTAGGGGGCTCCATAACTCATATGTACAGTAGGGGGCTCCATAACTAGTATGTGACAGTAGGGGGCTCCATAACTATCATATGACAGTAGGGGGCTCCATAACTAGTATGTGACAGTAGGGGGCGCCATAACTACATGCATGTGACAGTAGGGGGCCCATAACTAGCATGTGACAGTAGGGGGCGCCAAACTATCATGTGACAGTAGGGGGCCCATAACTAGTATGTGACAGTAGGGGGCCCATAACTAGTATGTGACAGTAGGGGCGCCATAACTAGCATGTGACAGTAGGGGGCTCCATAACTAGTATGTGACAGTAGGGGCGCCATAACTAGCATGTGACAGTAGGGGCCCATAACTAGTATGTGACAGTAGGGGCGCCATAACTAGTATGTGACAGTAGGGTGGCCCCATAACTAGTATGTGACAGTAGGTGGCCCATAACTAGTATGTGACAGTAGGGGCCCATAACTAGTATGTGACAGTAGGGGCGCCATAACTATCATGTGACAGTAGGGGCTCCATAACTAGTATGTGACGTAGGGGGCGCCATAACTAGCATGTGACAGTAGGGGGCGCCATAACTAGTATGTGACAGTAGGGGGCTCCATAACTAGTATGTGACAGTAGGGGCGCCATAACTAGTATGTGACAGTAGGTGGCCCCATAACTAGTATGTGACAGTAGGTGGCCCCATAACTAGTATGTGACAGTAGGGGGCCCCATAACTATCATGTGACAGTAGGGGGCTCCATAACTAGTATGTGACAGTAGGGGGCCATAACTATCATGTGACAGTAGGGGGCTCCATAACTAGTATGTGACAGTAGGGGGCGCCATAACTAGCATGTGACAGTAGAGGGCGCCATAACTAGCATGTGACAGTAGGGGGCTCCATAACTAGTATGTGACAGTAGGGGGCGCCATAACTAGCATGTGACAGTAGGGGGCGCCATAACTAGCATGTGACAGTAGGGGGCGCCATAACTAGCATGTGACAGTAGGGGGCGCCATAACTAGCATGTGACAGTAGGGGGCGCCATAACTAGCATGTGACAGTAGGGGGCGCCATAACTAGCATGTGACAGTAGGGGGCTCCATAACTAGTATGTGACAGTAGGGGGCTCCATAACTATCATGTGACAGTAGGGGGCTCCATAACTAGTATGTTACAGTAGGGGGCGCCATAACTAGTATGTTACAGTAGGGGGCACCATAACTAGTATGTTACAGTAGGGGGCCCCATAACTAGTATGTGACAGTAGGGGGCCCCATAACTAGTATGTGACAGTAGGTGGCCCCATAACTAGTATGTGACAGTAGGGGGCGCCATAACTTGTATGTGACAGTAGGGGCGCCATAACTAGTATGTGACAGTAGGTGGCCCCATAACTAGTATGTGACAGTAGGTGGCCCCATAACTAGTATGTGACAGTAGGGGGCGCCATAACTAGTATGTGACAGTAGGGGGCGCCATAACTAGTATGTTACAGTAGGGGGCGCCATAAACTAGTATGTGACAGTAGGGGGCGCCATAACTAGTATGTGACAGTAGGGGGCGCCATAACTAGTATGTTACAGTAGGGGGCGCTATAACTATTATGTGACAGTAGGGGGCGCCATAACTAGTATGTGACAGTAGGGGGCGCCATAACTAGTATGTGACAGTAGGGGGCGCCATAACTAGTATGTGACAGTAGGGGGCGCCATAACTAGTATGTGACAGTAGGGGGCGCCATAACTAGTATGTGACAGTAGGGGGCGCCATAACTAGTATGTTACAGTAGGGGGCGCCATAACTAGTATGTGACAGTAGGGGGCGCCATAACTATTATGTGACAGGAATACAGGAATTTTATTTTATTATTGAATTATTGCAAAAAAAAAAATCCGCGTATCACTTTGATGTGACGTGGACGTGTAATAGCCGCACACTTTCTACATTAACATCAGCTTTCTGCAGAAAATCTTTGACTGTTTTTGGTGTTTTTTCTCTCTGCAGAGGCGAACCCCGAGAAGTTTAACAGCCGATTTCGCAATAAGATGTTCTATGCCGGAGTGAGTCCTGTTCACATTGTTCAGTTTTACTCATGTCCTGCAAGTTCTTACCAGCTTTTCCCTCTTTCCACCCAGACCGCATTCTCTGACTTTTTGACCGGCAGCTCCCGAGATTTGGCCAAACACATCCGAGTTGTTGTAAGTCGTCTGATCGTTTCTTGTACTGTGCACTGACTCATATTAATAGTCATTTAAGGGGAAGCTTCAACAGTGGGAACAAATAAAGCGATTCTACCAGGAAAAGTAAAAAAAAATATAAAATCCTGTATTAGGCTAAGTGCACACGATCAGGAATAATTGCGTTTTTTTCGCGGTTTTTCCGCGGTTTTCCGCGGTAAAAACGCGATAAAAACGCAAGCATTAAGCATCCTATACATGTTAATTGATTCCGCATGTTTTGGCCACATGTTGCGTTTTTTTCCGCGAAAAAAACGCTTAGCGGAAAAAATAGCAACATGTTCATTAATTTAGCGTAATCGCGGTGATTCCGCCGCCATAGGAATGCATTGAACCGCTTACTTTCCGCATGTGGCTATGCCCACCATGCGCAATGTAAGCGGTTCATGTGCGATGGTACCCAGGGTCTGGAGGAGAGGAGACTCTCCTCCAGGCCCTGGGTACCATATCCCTGGTAAAACAATAATTAAAATAAAAAATAATGATATTCTCACCTTCCGGCGGCCCCCGCAGCCTTCCCGCGGCCCCCGCAGCCTTCCCGCCTTCAGCGACGCTCCCGGCAACTTCCGGTCCCAAGAGTCCTTTGCGAGAATCACCCAGATGGCATAGCGGTCTCGCGAGATGCACGTCATCGGTGTGATTTGTCGCAATGCATCCTTGGGACCGGAGTTGACGGGAGCGTCGCTGAAGGCGGGAAGGCTGCGGGGGCCGCCGGAAGGTGAGAATATCATTATTTATTATTTTTTTTATTATTTTTACATTAGATCTTTTTACTATTGATGCGGCATAGGCGGCATCAATAGTAAAAAAGTTGGTCACACTTGTCAAACACTATGTTTGACTCGTGTGACCAACCTGTCAATCAGTTTTCCAAGCGATGCTACAGATCGCGAGGAAAACGCTAGCATTCTGCAAGCTAATTACGCTTGCAAAACGCTATTATTCTGGCGGGAATCAGCACACAAAAAACGTGCGTATTTCCTGCGGGAGAAGTGCGGGATTGCCGCGGAAATTTCCGCGGCAATTCCGCAACGTGTGAACTTAGCCTTATACTCCAGAGCTGCACTCACTATTCTGCTGTTGCAGTCGCTGTGTACATACATTACATTACTGATCCTGAGTTACATCCTGTATTATACTCCAGAGCTGCACTCACTATTCTGCTGGTGCAGTCACTGGGTACATACATTACTGATCCTGAGTTACATCCTGTATTATACTCCAGAGCTGCACTCACTATTCTGCTGGTGCAGTCACTGTATACATACATTACATTACTGATCCTGAGTTACCTCCTGTATTATACCCCAGAGCTGCACTCACTATTCTGCTGGTGCAGTCACTGTGTACATACATTACTGATCCTGAGTTACCTCCTGTATTATACCCCAGAGCTGCACTCACTATTCTGCTGGTGCAGTCACTGTATACATACATTACATTACTGATCCTGAGTTACATCCTGTGTTATACCCCAGAGCTGCACTCACTATTCTGCTGGTGCAGTCACTGTATACATACCTTACATTACTGATCCTGAGTTACATCCTGTATTATACTCCAGAGCTGCACTCACTATTCTGCTGGTGCAGTCACTGTGTACATACTTTACATTACTGATCCTGAGTTACATCCTGTATTATACTCCAGAGCTGCACTCACTATTCTGCTGGTGCAGTCACTGTGTACATACCTTACATTACTGATCCTGAGTTTCATCCTGTATTATACTCCAGAGCTGCACTCACTATTCTGCTGGTGCAGTCACTGTGTACATACATTACATTACTGATCCTGAGTTACATCCTGTATTACACTCCAGAGCTGCACTCACTATTCTGCTGGTGCAGTCACTGTGTACATACATTACATTACTGATCCTGAGTTACATCCTGTATTACACTCCAGAGCTGCACTCACTATTCTGCTGGTGCAGTCACTATGTACATACTTTACATTACTGATCCTGAGTTACATCCTGTATTATACTCCAGAGCTGCACTCACTATTCTGCTGGTGCAGTCACTGTGTACATACTTTACATTACTGATCCTGAGTTACATCCTGTATTATACTCCAGAGCTGCACTCACTATTCTGCTGGTGCAGCCACTGTGTACATACATTACATTACTGATCCTGAGTTACATGCTGTATTATACTCCAGAGCTGCACTCACTATTCT
Organism: Oophaga sylvatica; assembly: GCA_033576555.1. NCBI lineage: Eukaryota > Metazoa > Chordata > Amphibia > Anura > Dendrobatidae > Oophaga > Oophaga sylvatica. Next base: position 49,383,486 of record JARQOD010000010.1, on the reverse strand, counting down.
GCTGGTGCAGTCAATGTGTACATACATTACATCACTGATCCTGAGTTACATCCTGTATTATACTCCAGAGCTGCACTCACTATTCTGCTGGTGCAGTCAATGTGTACAGTCATGGCCAAAAGTTTTGAGAATGACACAAATATTAATTTTTACAAAGTCTACTGCTTCACTTTTTCTAATGGCAATTTGCATATACTCCAGAATGTTATAAAGAGTGATCAGCTTAACAGCAATTACTTGTAAAGTCAATATTTGGCTAGAAAATGAACTTTATCCCCCAAAACACATTTCAACATCATTGCAGCCCTGCCTTAAAAGGACCAGCTAACCTCTTTTCAGTGATTGCTCCATTAACACAGGTGTGGGTGTTGATGAGGACATGGCTGGAGATCAATCTGTCATGATTAAGTAAGAATGACACCACTGGACACTTTAAAAGGAGGCTGGTGCTTGGCATCATTGTTTCTCTTCTGTTACCATGGTTATCTCTAAAGAAACACGTGCAGTCATCATTGCAATGCACAAAAATGGCCTAACAGGGAAGAGTATCGCAGCTAGAAAGATTGCACCTCAGTCAACAATCTATCGCATCATCAAGAACTTCAAGGAGAGAGATTTCATTGTTGCCAAAAAGGCTCCAGGGCGCCCAAGAAAGACCAGCAAGCGCCAGGACCGTCTCTTAAAAGTGTTTGAGCTGCGGGATCGGGCTACCAGCAGTGCAGAGCTTGCTCAGGAATGGCAGCAGGCAGGTGTGAGTGCATCTGCACGCACTGTGAGGCGGAGACTCTTGGAGCAAGGCCTGGTCTCAAGGAGGGCAGCAAAGAAGCCACTTCTCTCCAGAAAAAACATCATGGACAGACTGATATTCTGCAAAAGGTACAGGCAGTGGACTGCTGAGGACTGGGGTAAAGTTATTTTCTCTGATGAATCCCCTTTTCAGCTGCAGAATGGAAGGGAGGGAGACACAGGAATTCATTACTGATGGGTAGGCGGAGCCCCAGATCAGGATGTCACCTCAGATTATAAAGCGTGCTGACTGGCTGGCCCCTCCAGCTCGGGCTCCTCCTACTCAGCTCCAGTCTAAGATTTGAGGTCCAGAGGATGGTCGCTGCTAATGCAGCTCCTCAGAAGATTTTATTATTTTATATTCGGACAGGAGACTTGGATCACTAGTTGGTCTAGAGGTCTCAGGGGTACCAGCGCTGCTGTACCCCAACCTCTCCCTTGGCGGATCTGTATTTACTCAAAGTCCCTGCAGAATCCTTGCCGGCCCTGGGGGATGAGGAGAGCTTCCCTGGCGGGACGCAAACCACACGTGCGGTCACTGCGTTCCTCGCCCTGGGGGGAAGCATGGGCACAGCGCCAGAAACCCCTGAGGGTCCCTGTGGCGCTTTGGCTGGTGAGTACTCCACACAAATTTTTTATTATAATTATGTGTGAGTGCTTTAGCGTCTGGGTGAGCAGCGCTATTACATGTATGTCAGTATGCTTCAGCGCTGCGGTGACAGCGCTATTACGTATGTAGTGTGGTGACCTTCATTGTGTGATCGCAGGCAGATACCTGCAGGACAGAGAGGGAGCAGGAGCGGGGGAGTTCGCGCTCAATATTCGAGCTGGCGGGGGGCGTGGCCTATCTATTCCCGGTCTTCTGAGCAGGAAGACGCGCGCTCTGGCGTTTCTTCTGCGACTCCCTCACTGTGGCGGCCATTACACAGGCTCCTGGGCTCCTCAGACCGCTCCTCTCCTCATAAGACACCATGGCCAGCTGGGTGAGTGCTGATCCTCACTCCGCAGCGCAGCGATCGCTATCCTGCAGCTGCAGTCTCATTAGAGACATAAAAATTGGCTGGGGCTCACAAATATATATATTGTGGTGAGTTTGCAATATTAACCCTCTGAGGGTTATTTCTACCAGCTAAATTTTTTGACTGAATACCGCTGGGGTAACCCTGCTTGGTGGAGCGTTAACCCTTCAGCGTTTAAAAAAAAAAAAAAAACGCATAGTTTTTGCTGGTATTACCGCTTTGACCTGCTCATACAGGTGAGACATGTCTGAACAGAGTTCAGATGCCGCGGACCACGTCCCAGTGCCATTACGGCAATCAGATACGCAGACCTCCACAGCGTCTAGCGCTGCGGTCGACAGCGGTGGAAAATTGGACGATATCGCTCGATCGATCAACAACTTGTCTGACCTTTTAGGTCAATATGTGTCTGCTAATTCCTCTCAGAGGAAGCGACGCAGGCCGTTACCGGCCTCTACACGGAGCGAGTCAGATGTATCTGATATTGGGCAGAGTTCCCCTTTAAATTCGGATGGAGAAATATCCGATTCAGATGCGGACGAGCCGCAGGGGCGTTCCTCTATGGCGAAGCGTACGGAGGCATTAATTGAAGCCATGAGAGATATATTACAGTTACCGGAGGAGGTAACTAGTCGTCCTGGTAAATCAGCACGCATGTTCCAGGAGTCCCGTGCTTCGCGTACAACATTGCCAGCTCTGGATGAGCTTAATAGTGTAATAGAGGAGGAACGTCTATGTCCAGATAAGCGTTTTCATGGAACGCATTTCTTTGATACACTTTATCCTTGCTCTGCGGAGTTAAAGGCTAATTGGACTTCTGCTCCTGAAGTGGATGTGTCTTTATCTCAGCTTAGTAAATCCTCACTACTCCCTATTAAGGGGAAAGCGAGCTTACAGGAGCCTTTGGATAGAAAAGCAGAATTGGCGGCAAAAGCAAGCTATGAGGCTGCGGGTCATGGATTCCGAGCAGTGCTAGGATCCATGTGTGCTGCTAGAGCTTCTCTAGGCTGGTTGGCACGTCTGAAGACGGAGTTGCAAAATGAATCTCCGTTATCTGAGATACGGGAAACTTGTGAATGGTTAGAAACGGCAGCCTGTTATATCTTTGATGCCGGTCTGGATACGGCATCTCTGCTGGCCAAAGCGCAAGCTTCAGCGGTCACAGTCAGAAGAGCTTTATGGCTCAGACAGTGGGCCGGGGACGCAGTTTCCAAACAAGGGTTGTTGGCCTTACCTTACAAGGGTGGCCATCTTTTTGGATCCGACCTCACAGAGCTGATTTCCAAGGCTAAGGCGAAGGAATCAGCATTACCACAGCGTAGGGCCATGGCCTCGGTGTCCAGTAAGCCTGGTGTCTATAGTGGTCGGCGGTCCTTTCGGGGCCGAGGACGATCTAGTCACTCCTCGTGGGGATCGGGTCGTCCTTCCTTCTCAGGAAAGAAATCCTCTCAGAAAACTCGTACTCCCTGGAAGCAGAGTTTCCGCCAGGACAAGCGGGAACTTGACAAGAAGCCCGCAAAGTCGGATTGACGCCAGGGGTCCACTCGAGGATTCTCGAGTGGGGGGTCGCCTGCTTCTTTTCAAGGAGACTTGGATGGCTCGCGTTCCAGATTCCTGGGTAACGCGGATAGTGTCGGCAGGCTATTTCATAGAGTTTGCTTCTCGACCCCCAAATGTTTTTTTGTCAATCTCACGTTCCGTCGGAACCCGAGCTTGTTGTCGCTCTACAGCGAGAGGTCGAATCTCTGCTACAAAAGGGTGTAGTGATACCGGTTCCGTCAGAGGACCGAGGGAAAGGTTTTTATTCCAACCTTTTTATAGTTCCCAAAAAGGAGAACAAATTTCGCCCGATTCTGGATCTCAAGCGATTAAACCGGCATGTCCATGCCCGGAAATTTCGCATGGAGTCGCTTCGCTCCGTTGTGGCAGCTCTGTCACAGAACGATTTTCTGGTGTCAATCGACATTCGCGACGCCTATTTGCATATTCCCATCGGAAAGGCTCATCAGCGCTTTCTTCGATTTGCCATAGGTCAGAATCATTACCAGTTCGTGGCTCTGCCGTTCGGCTTAGCCTCAGCGCCAAGGGTCTTTACAAAAATTCTGGCGCCCCTCATGGCAATCCTTCGAAGACAGGGGATTACGATTCTCCCTTATCTGGACGATCTTTTGATCGTGGCTTCCTCGGAGGAGGAGGCGTTGACGGCTCGGGATTTGTCTCTTCAGTTTCTGAAGGACTTCGGTTGGCTGGTCAATTGGGAGAAGTCGTCCCTGGAACCATCGAGGACAATCCTCTTTTTGGGAATGCATCTCGACACGTTTAGGTCGGTAGTTTCCCTACCACCAGACAAACAGTCATGTCTTCTTCGACATGTACAGATTATGAAATCCTCAACGGCAATGTCCCTACGGAAGTGTATGCGTCTTCTGGGACTGATGGTGGCGTCCATGGAGGCAATTCCTTTTGCCCAGTTCCATTCCAGGACTCTCCAAAGGTTCATCTTGAGTCGATGGAACCAGTCGCAATCGCTGGATTACAGTGTCACCATTTCTCGCGCGGTGCGGGATTCTCTAGAATGGTGGTTACGTCCAGGGGCATTCTCCCTGGGGAAGTCTTTCCTCCCTCCGAAGTGGTCAGTCATAACCACCGATGCCAGCCTGACGGGCTGGGGGGGTGTTTGGAACAATCTCTGGATTCAGGGGTATGGTCATCGGAAGAGTCTGTTCTTCCGATCAACATCCTGGAATTGAGGGCGATTTTCCTTTGCCTCCAACATTGGACGGTCCCTTTGAGCGGTCTGCCAGTCCGAGTGCAGACAGACAATGCGACGGCTGTCGCGTATATCAATCACCAAGGTGGGACAAGGAGTTCCAGACTCATGGTAGAGGTGTCCCGAATTCTGATTTGGGCAGAGGCCAGTGTACCAGCCATTTCGGCGATTCACATTCCAGGGGTTCAGAATATTACAGCGGACTTTCTCAGTCGCAGAAGGATGGATCCCGGGGAATGGAGCCTCCACCCGGAAGTTTTTGCACTACTGTGCTCTCGCTGGGGAACCCCACAAGTGGATTTGATGGCATCCAGGTCCAATGCCAAGTTACCGACGTTCATGTCCAGGTACAAGGACCCGAAGGCTGTGGCGGTGGATGCTCTAGTGGCTCAGTGGGATCAGTTCGAGCTGATCTATGTATTCCCGCCGATATCCTTACTTCCTCTAGTACTGCGTCGGATCAGACTAGAGAGAATTCCAGCTATTTTGATAGCTCCAGACTGGCCAAGAAGGGTGTGGTTCTCGACAATAATGTCGCTGTTGGCGGCACCTCCTTTTCCACTCCCTCTTCAACCGGACTTGTTGACTCAGGGGCCCGTTTGTCATCCGGACTTGATGTCCCTGCGTTTGACGGCGTGGCTCTTGAGACCGAAATCTTGACCCGTAGAGGTTTCTCAGCCGAGGTCATTGCTACCCTTCGTGCTGCAAGAAGTCCGGCTACTACTAGGATTTACCACAAAATTTGGGAAACCTTCTTTTCGTGGTGTTTGGGGTCCTCTCGGAACCCGAGAAAATTTTCCATTCCCAACCTGTTGGCTTTTCTGCAGCATGGGCTAGACAAGGGTTTGGCAGTCAGCACCCTGAAAGGTCAGATTTCTGCTCTGTCCTTATTGTTCCGGAGAACCATTGCTTCAAATAGAGACGTGCTCTCCTTTTTCCGAGGTATATCTCGTAAGTTCCGCCGCGGAAGGCACCCGTGTCTCCTTGGCGGCTCAACCTTGTTTTGGAGGCTCTTCAGCATAAACCTTTTGAGCCTATGGTTTCTGCTAGCCTTTCTTTACTTTCTTGGAAGGTGGCTTTCCTTGTTGCAGTCACTTCCTTGAGGAGAGTTTCTGAGTTGGCAGCTCTTTCTTGTTCGCCTCCTTTTCTGGAGTTTTTTCCGGATCGTGTAGTGCTTCGCACTCGGGGTGATTTTTTGCCTAAAGTGGTGTCACAATTTCATGTCAACCAGGATATTGTGTTGCCTTCATTCTGCCCGGATCCGAAGAATGTGAAAGAGCGAGCTTTACACACATTGGATTTAGTGCGGGCCTTGAAGTTTTATCTATCTATTACTCAAGGTTTTCGTAAGACGGACTCCCTATTTGTGGTTCCAGTCGGTCGTCGGCGTGGTCAACGAGTTTCCAAGGATTCTATAGCTCGTTGGATTCGGTCAGCTATATTGGAAGCTTACCGTCTTCAGGGTGAATCTTGCCCGATTAAGATTCAAGCCCATTCCACGAGGGCTGTGGCTTCATCGTGGGCTTTTCACCAAGGTGCTTCGGCAGTGCAGCTCTGCCGGGCGGCGACTTGGCGCTCTGTCCACACGTTTACGAAGTTTTATAAAGTGGACGTCAGTGCTTCCGCTGATGCAGCCCTCGGACGTAGGGTCCTGCAGGCAGCTGTAGTTTAAAGTTCTGGATGAACTTGTGTTTAGCGCTGGTTGCGCTTTGTTGTTAAGGTTGTTGGGTTTCTGCCTCTTGTTGGTTTTTTCCCACCCTTATTTTTGAACTGCTTTGGGACGTCCCATCAGTAATGAATTCCTGTGTCTCCCTCCCTTCCATTCTGCAGCTGAAACACGGATTTTGGTAAGAACTTACCGGTAAAATCCTTTTCAGCGAAGGAAGGGAGGGAGACACAGCACCCTCCCAAGGCAGAAGTGTGTTGATGTTTTCAGATGCAGCGCGACCCTTATCTGATAGCGATTATCTGGGCTGAGGTCAGCGCGCTAAGGCTCTGTTCCAGCATCGCCAGCTCATCGCAGTAGTCAGGTTCCGTGAGTAGTACCTGGAACTCTGTGGTTTTTGGCTTTCTTTGCATGCATAACCTGTATCCTTGTGTTTTTTTCTCTGAAGTTCCTTCAGAAGGGGTTATGTTGCTCCGCTGGTGATCTTGGCTCTTTTCCTAAAAGCTTTGGTACGACTGGAGCTGAGTAGGAGGAGCCCGAGCTGGAGGGGCCAGCCAGTCAGCACTCTTTTGATCTGAGGTGACATCCTGATCTGGGGCTCCGCCTACCCATCAGTAATGAATTCCTGTGTCTCCCTCCCTTCCTTCGCTGAAAAGGATTTTACCGGTAAGTTCTTACCAAAATCCGTGTTTCAATTGTTTGGGACATCAGGAAAATGCCTCATTCGGAGAAGACAAGGTGAGCGCTACCACCAGTCTTGTCTCATGCCAACTGTTAAGCATCCTGAAACCATTCATGTGTGGGGTTGCTTCTCAGCCAAGGGAATCGGCTCTCTCACAGTCTTGCCTAAAAACACAGCCATGAATAAAGAATAGTACCAGAATGTCCTCCAAGAGCAACTTCTCCCAACCCTCCAAGAGCAGTTTGGCGATCAACAATGCCTTTTCCAGCATGATGGAGCACCTTGCCATAAAGCAAGGTGATAACTAAATGGCTCAGGGAAAAAACATAGAGATTTTGGGTCCATGGCCTGGAAACTCCCCAGATCTTAATCCCATTGAGAACTTGTGGTCAATCATCAAGAGACGGGTGGACAAACAAAAACCTAAAAATTCTGACAAAATGAATAGTACTCTATAGCGCCACCTATTGGAAGTAGCGATCCTACAAGTCACAATCAACCCTTTAACGAGTCTTGTAATATGACTTAGGATAAAAGCCAAATCAGATTCTCCATTTGCAGACACGGTGTTTCGGACTGTTGGTCCTCATCAGTGCAAAGTAGGAGAGATCTGATTTGGCTAGATGAGAGGCTCTGGACTGGGGTCTGGGGGTAAGGTTACTCCTTGTGGAGAGTGACATACCAGCTCTGGCGTGTCGAGGTAAGGAGGCTTATTCGCCGTGCAATGCTCCTCTGGGAAATTTTAATATGCAAATTGCCTCTTCAAACAAAGAGGACTTGTACTCTTTAGCGCCACCTATTGGAAGTAGCGATCCTACAAGTCACAAGAGGCAATTTGCATATTAAAATTTCCCAGAGGAGCATTGCACGGCGAATAAGCCTCCTTACCTCGACACGCCAGAGCTGGTATGTCACTCTCCACAAGGAGTAACCTTACCCCCCAGACCCCAGTCCAGAGCCTCTCATCTAGCCAAATCAGATCTCTCCTACTTTGCACTGACGAGGACCAACAGTCCGAAACACCGTGTCTGCAAATGGAGATTCTGATTTGGCTTTTATCCTAAGTCATATTACAAGACTCGTTAAAGGGTTGATTGTGACTTGTAGGATCGCTACTTCCAATAGGTGGCGCTATAGAGTACAAGTCCTCTTTGTTTGAAGAGGCAATTTGCATATTAAAATTTCCCAGAGGAGCATTGCACGGCGAATAAAGGGTATGCCACACTAAACAACATCGCTAACGGGATCGCTAAAAAACGTCACTATTTAGCGATCCCGTTATCGATGTTGTTGTGTGCGGCATCTACCAGCGACGAGGCCCCTGCTGTGATCTCGTTCATCACAGCGATCGTTCCGGACCCTATTTTCGTCGCTGGCGCCCCGCTGGTAAGTATCTAATCGCTGAGTGTGGCACCTTTTTTAGCGATTTAGCGGTACTTTTGTACCGCTAAAGTCGTTAAGGAGATCGCTAACCGCGATAGCGTCCTAACGACATCGCTAAAATAGGTAGCTACTAGCGATATAGAAACAATCCCGCTAGCGATCTCATTAGTATGCGACGCTAACGAGATCGCTAGCGGGATTGTGTAGTGTGGCAGTACCTTAAGCCTCCTTACCTCGACACGCCAGTGCTGGTATGTCACTCCCCACAAGGAGTAACCTTACCCCCCTGACAAAATGAAAGCATTGATTGTGCAAGAATGGACTGCTATCAGTCAGGATTTGGTCCAGAAGTTGATTGAGAGCATGCCAGGGAGAATTGCAGAGGTCCTGAAGAAGAAGGGTCAACACTGCAAATATTGACTTGCTGCATTAACTCATTCTAACTGTCAATATAAGCTTTTATTACTCATATGTTTACAATTATTATATTTCTGTCTGTGATAAAAACATCTGTCAAACACACATAAAAACCAGAGGGCAGCAGATCATGTGAAAATATAAAATTTGTGTCATTCTCAAAACGTTTGGCCATGACTGTACATTACTGATCCTGAGTTACATCCTGTATTATACCCCAGAGCTGCACTCATTATTCTGCTGGTGCAGTCACTGTGTACATACATTACATTACTGATCCTGAGTTACCTCCTGTATTATACTCCAGAGCTGCACTCACTGTTCTGCTGGTGCAGTCACTGTGTTACATTTCATTACTGATCCTGAGTTACATCCTGTATTATACTCCAGAGCTGCACTCACTGTTCTGCTGGTGCAGTCACTGTGTACATACATTACATTACTGATCCTGAGTTACCTCCTGTATTATATCCAGAGCTGCACTCACTATTCTGCTGGTGCAGTCACTGTGTACTACATACATTACTGATCCTGAGTTAATCCTGTATTATACCCAGAGCTGCACTCACTATTCTGCTGGTGCAGTCACTGTGTACATACATTACATTACTGATCCTGAGTTACATCCTGTATTATACCCCAGAGCTGCACTCATTATTCTGCTGGTGCAGTCACTGTGTACATACATTACATTACTGATCCTGAGTTACCTCCTGTATTATACTCCGAGCTGCACTCACTATTCTGCTGGTGCAGTCACTGTGTACATACATTACTGATCCTGAGTTACATCCTGTATTATACTCCAGAGCTGCACTCACTATTCTGCTGGTGCAGTCACTGTGTACATACATTACATTACTGATCCTGAGTTACATCCTGTATTATACTCCAGAGCTGCACTCACTATTCTGCTGGTGCAGTCACTGTGTACATACATACATTACTGATCCTGAGTTACTCCTGTATTATACTCCAGAGCTGCACTCACTATTCTGCTGGTGCAGTCACTGTGTACATACATTACATTACTGATCCTGAGTTACATCCTGTATTATACTCCAGAGCTGCACTCACTATTCTGCTGGTGCAGTCACTGTGTACATACATTACATACTGATCCTGAGTTACACCTGTATTATACTCCAGAGCTGCACTCACTATTCTGCTGGTGCAGTCACTGTGTACATACATTACTGATCCTGAGTTACTCCTGTATTATACTCCAGAGCTGCACTCACTATTCTGCTGGTGCAGTCACTGTGTACATACATTACTGATCCTGAGTTACATCCTGTATTATACCCAGAGCTGCACTCACTATTCTGCTGGTGCAGTCACTGTGTACATACATTACTGATCCTGAGCTATATCTCACACTCAATCTCGTGCGTCATGTGTATACTTACATCGATTACCGATTATACCAGAGCCACATATTCTGCGGTCATCAGTTAATACATTACTGTCCTGATACCTTATACCCAGAGCTGCACACTTTCTGTCGTCACTGTAATACTTACATCCGATACACCTGTATTATCCAGCACACTTCTGGGCAGTCATGGTACATCTTACATCCTGAGTCACTGTATTACTCAGACTGCACTCCTATCGTGTGCGCACGTTACTACTTATATCTGCCGATTATACTCAGAGCCCACTATTGGGCAACTGTGTAATATTAATCCTAGTACCAACCAACAAACCTGTGATTAATATGTCCGATACCTCCAGAGGCACATTTGCTGGTCAGTCACTGTAATCATTATGATCTGATTACGATATACCAGAGTGCATCACTTGCGTGCGTCTGTGTCATATTACTGACTGAGTTACACCGATACAAGCTGCATCACTTTTGGCAGTCACTGTGACTACTTACTATCTGAGTTACTGATTATACCCAGAGCTGCATCACTTCTGCTGGCGTCACTGTGACATACATACGATCCTGGACATCGTATTACTCAGAGCTGATCACATTTGCTGGCGTCACTTATATCATACCTGATTTACCAGCTCACACATGCTTCATACAACATTCTCTATTACTCGTATTATACCCAGAGCGCACTCCATTCTGCTGTGCAGTCACTGGTACATTACATTACTGATCCTGAGTTACATCCTGTATTATACTCAGAGCTGCACTCACTATTCGCTGGTGCAGTCACTGTGTAATACATAATACATCCTGAGTTACATCCTATATCCACTGCATCACATCCTGTTACGTTAATCTCCCGAGTACACTATATACCACTATACTATTCTGGTGCAGTCATGGTACATATTAATTACTGATCCTGAGTTACCTGTTTATACCAGACTGCACTCACTATCTGCTGGTGCAGTCACTGTGTACATACTTATGATCCTGAGTTACATCCTTATTATACCAGAGCTGCACTCACTATTCGGGTGCAGTCACTGTGTAATACATACTATCTGAGTAATCCTGTATTATACCAAGCGCACTCCTATTCTGCTGGTGCAGTCACTTGTAACATAACTGTCCTGATTACATCCTGTATTATACCCAAGCTGCACTCACTATTCTGCTGTCATCACTGTGTCATACATTAATCTGATCCGAGTTACACTGTATTATACTCCAAGCTGCACTCACTATTCTGCTGTGCAGTCACTGTACATACATTACATTACTGATCCTGAGTTACACCTGTATATACCAAGCTGCATCACTATTCTGTGTGCAGTCACTGTGTAAAATACATTACTGATCCTGAGTTAATCCTGTTTTACTCCAAGCGCACTCACTATTGCTGGTGCGTCACTGTTACAACTTACATATCTGTTACTCCTGTATTATACTCCAAGCTGCACTCACTATTCTGCTGGTGCGTCACTGTGTACACATCATTACTGATCCTGATTACTCCTGTATTATACCCAACGCCTCACTATTCTGCTGGTGCAGTACTGTTACATAATACTGATCCTGATTACATCTGTTATCCCAAGCTGCACTCACTATTCTGCGTGCAGCACTGTGTACATACATTACTGATCCTGAGTTACATCTGTATTATACCAGACTGCACTCACTATTTGCTGTGCATCACTACATACATTACATCCTGAGTACACCGATATCCCGCTCACTCACTATGGTGGTCACGTGTACATACATTACATTACTGATCCTGATTACACCTGTATTAACTCAGAGCTGCACTCACTATTCTGCTGGTGCAGTCACGTGTACATACATTACATTACTGATCCTGATTACTCCTGTATTATACTCCAGACTGCACTCACTATTCTGCTGTGCAGTCACTGTGTACATACATTACTGATCCTGAGTTACATCTGTATTATACCCAGAGCTGCACTCACTATCTGCTGTGCAGTCACTGTGTACATAATTATTACTGATCCTGAGTTACACCTGTATTATACCCAGAGCTGCACTCACTATTCTGCTGGTGCAGTCACTGTGTACATACATATTTACTGATCCTGAGTTACATCCTGTATTATCCAGAGCTTGACTCACTATTCTGTGGTGGTCACTGTTACATAGCATCTACATTTAACTGATCCGAGACTCCTAGTAACAGCTACCATTCATGTTCACTTACACTCAAGCTCTAGAAACAGACTCACTATTCTGCTGGTGCAGTCACTGTGCTTGACGAGTACTGATACCAGTGTATTCTCATCAGTACATACTACTATACCTGATAAATTACATTTTTCAGCTGCAGATGGAAGGAAGAGAGCCACAGTATTCATTACTGATGGGTAGGCGGAGCCCCAGATCAGGATGTTACCTCAGATCAAAAGAGTGATGACTGGCTGGCCCCTCCAGCTCGGGCTCCTCCTACTCAGCTCCAGTCTAAGATTTGAGGTCCAGAGGATGGTCGCTGCTAATGCAGCTCCTCAGAAGATTTTATTATTTTATATTCGGACAGGAGACTTGGATCACTAGTTGGTCTAGAGGTCTCAGGGGTACCAGCGCTGCTGTACCCCAACCTCTCCCTTGGCGGATCTGTATTTACTCAAAGTCCCTGCAGAATCCTTGCCGGCCCTGGGGGATGAGGAGAGCTTTCTCTGGCGGGAACGCAAACCACACGTGCGGTCACTGCGTTCTTCGCCCTGGGGGAAGCATGGGCACTGCGCCAGAAACCCCTGAGGTCCCTGTGCGCCTTGGCTGGTGAGTACTCCACACAATTTTAATAATAATTATGTGTGAGTGCTTAGCGTCTGAATGACAGCGTATTACTAATGTCAGTATGCTTCAGCGCTGCTGTGACAGCGCTACTACATGTAATGTCAGTATGCTCAGCGCTGCTGTGACAGCGCTACTACATGTAATGTCAGTATGCTTCAGCGTGCTGTGACAGCGCTACTACATGTAATGTCAGTATGCTTCAGCGCTGCTGTGACAGCGCTACTACATGTAATGTCAGTATGCTTCAGCGCTGCTGTGACAGCGCTACTACATGTAATGTCAGTATGCTTCAGCGCTGCTGTGACAGCGCTGTTACAAGTAGATGTGGTGATTTTTTGTCCGCAGGCAGATAGCTGCAGGACAGAGAGGGAGCAGGAGCGGGGAGAGTTCGCGCTCATTATTTGAGCTAGCGGGGGCGTGGCCTATCTATCCCGGTCTTTTGAGCAGGAAGACGCGCGCTCTGGCTTTTCTCCTGCGACCCCCTCACTGTGGCGGCCATTACTCAGGCTCCTGGGCTCCTCGACCGCTCCTCTCCTCATAAGACACCACGGCCAGCTGGGTGAGTGCTGATTCCTCACCCCGCAGCGCAGCGATCGCTATCCTGCAGCTGCAGTCTCATCAGAGACATAAAAATTGGCTGGGGCTCACAAATATATATATATTTTGGTGAGTTTGCAATATTAACCCCTCTGAGGGTTATTTCTACCAGCTAAATTTGCTGACTGAATACCGCTGGGGTAACCCTGCTTGGTGGAGCGTTAACCCTTCAGCGTTTAAAAAAAAAAAAAAAAAAACCGCATAGTTTTTTGCTGGTATTACCGCTTTGACCTGCTCATACAGGTGAGACATGTCTGAACAGAGTTCAGATGCCGCGGATCACGTCCCAGTGCCATTGCGGCAATCAGATACGCAGACCTCCACAGCGTCTAGCGCTGCGGTCGACAGCGGTGGAAAATTGGACGATATCGCTCGATCGATCAACAACTTGTCTGACCTTTTAGGTCAATATGTGTCTGCTAATTCCTCTCAGAGGAAGCGACGCAGGCCGTTACCGGCCTCTACACGGAGCGAGTCAGATGTATCTGATATTGGGCAGAGTTCCCCTTTAAATTCGGATGGAGAAATATCCGATTCAGATGCGGACGAGCCGCAGGGGCGTTCCTCTATGACGAAGCGTACGGAGGCATTAATTGAAGCCATGAGAGATATACTACAGTTACCGGAGGAGGTAACTAGTCGTCCTGGTAAATCAGCACGCATGTTCCAGGAGTCCCGTGCTTCGCGCACAACATTGCCACTCTGGATGAGCTTAATGGTGTAATAGAGGAGGAACGTCTATGTCCAGATAAGCGTTTTCATGGAACGCATTTCTTTGATACACTTTATCCTTGCTCTACGGAGTTAAAGGCTAATTGGACTTCTGCTCCTGAAGTGGATGTGTCTTTTCTCAGCTTAGTAAATCCTCTCTACTCCCTATTAAGGGAAAAGCGAGCTTACAGGAGCCTTTGGATAGAAAGGCAGAATTGGCGGCAAAAGCAAGCTATGAGGCTGCGGGTCATGGATTTCGAGCAGTGCTAGGATCCATGTGTGCTGCTAGAGCTTCTCTAAGCTGGTTGGCACGTCTGAAGACGGAGTTGCAAAATGAATCTCCGTTATCTGAGATACGGGAAACTTGTGAATGGTTAGAAACGGCAGCCTGTTATATCTTTGATGCCGGTCTGGATACGGCATCTCTGCTGGCCAAAGCGCAAGCTTCAGCGGTCACAGTCAGAAGAGCTTTATGGCTCAGACAGTGGGCCGGGGACGCAGTTTCCAAACAAGGGTTGTTGGCCTTACCTTACAAGGGTGGCCATCTTTTTGGATCCGACCTCACAGAGCTGATTTCCAAGGCTAAGGCGAAGGAATCAGCATTACCACAGCGAAGGGCCATGGCCTCGGTGTCCAGTAAGCCTGGTGTTTATAGTGGTCGGCGGTCCTTTCGGGGCCGAGGACGATCTAGTCACTCCTCGTGGGGATCGGGTCGTCCTTCTTTCTCAGGAAAGAAATCTCTCAGAAAACTCGTACTCCCTGGAAGCAGAGTTTCCGCCAGAACAAGCGGGAACTTGACAAGAAACCCGCAAAGTCGGATTGACGCCAGGGTCCACTCGAGGATTCTCGAGTGGGGGGTCGCCTGCTTCTTTTCAAGGAGACTTGGATGGCTCGCGTTCCAGATTCCTGGGTAACGCGGATAGTGTCGGCAGGCTATTTCATAGAGTTTGCTTCTCAACCCCCAAATGTTTTTTGTCAATCTCGCGTTCCGTCGGAACCCGAGCTTGTTGTCGCTCTACAGCGAGAGGTCGAATCGCTACTACAAAAGGGTGTAGTGATACCGGTTCCGTCAGAGGACCGAGGGAAAGGTTTTTATTCCAACCTTTTTATAGTTCCCAAAAAGGAGAACAAATTTCGCCCGATTCTGGATCTCAAGCGATTAAACCGGCATGTCCATGCCCGGAAATTTCGCATGGAGTCGCTTCGTTCCGTTGTGGCAGCTCTGTCACAGAACGATTTTCTGATGTCAATCGACATTCGCGACGCCTATTTGCATATTCCCATCGGAAAGGCTCATCAGCGCTTTCTTCGATTTGCCATAGGTCAGAATCATTACCAGTTCGTGGCTCTGCCGTTCGGCTTAGCCTCAGCGCCAAGGGTCTTTACAAAAATTCTGGCGCCTCTCATGGCAATCCTTCGAAACAGGGGATTACGATTCTCCCTTATCTGGACGATCTTTTGATCATGGCTTCCTCGGAGGAGGAGGCGTTGACGGCTCGGGATTTGTCTCTTCAGTTTCTGAAGGACTTCGGTTGGCTGGTCAATTGGGAGAAGTCGTCCCTGGAACCATCGAGGACAATCCTCTTTTTGGGAATGCATCTCGACACGTTTCGGTCGGTAGTTTCCCTACCACCAGACAAACAGTCATGTCTTCTTCGACATGTACAGATTATGAGATCCTCAACGGCAATGTCCCTACGGAAGTGTATGCGTCTTCTAGGACTGATGGTGGCGTCCATGGAGGCAATTCCTTTTGCCCAGTTCCACTCCAGGACTCTCAAAGGTTCATCTTGAGTCGATGGAATCAGTCGCAATCGCTGGATTGCAGTGTCACCATTTCTCGCGCGGTGCGGGATTCTCTAGAATGGTGGTTACGTCCAGGGCATTCTCCCTGGGGAAGTCTTTCCTCCCTCTGAAGTGGTCAGTCATAACCACCGATGCCAGCCTGACGGGCTGGGGGGTGTTTGGAACAATCTCTGGATTCAGGGGGTATGGTCATCGGAAGAGTCTGTGCTTCCGATCAACATCCTGGAATTGAGGGCGATTTTCCTTTGCCTCCAACATTGGACGGTCCCTTTGAGCGGTCTGCCAGTCCGTGTGCAGACAGACAATGCGACGGCTGTCGCGTATATCAATCACCAAGGTGGGACAAGGAGTTCCAGACTCATGGTAGAGGTGTCCCGAATTCTGATTTGGGCAGAGGCCAATGTACCAGCCATTTCGGCGATTCACATTCCAGGGGTTCAGAATATTACAGCGGACTTTCTCAGTCGCAGAAGGATGGATTCCGGGGAATGGAGCCTCCACCCGGAGTTTTGCACTACTGTGCTCTCGCTGGGGAACCCCCCAAGTGGATTTGATGGCATCCAGTCAATGCCAAGTTACCGACATTCATGTCCAGGTACAAGGATCCGAAGGCGGTGGCGGTGGATGCTCTAGTGGCTCAGTGGGATCAGTTCGAGCTGATCTATGTATTCCCGCCGATATCCTTACTTCCTCTAGTACTGCGTCGGATCAGACTAGAGAGAATTCCAGCTATTTTGATAGCTCCAGACTGGCCAAGAAGGGTGTGGTTCTCGACAATAATGTCGCTGTTGGCGGCACCTCCTTTTCCACTCCCTCTTCAACCGGACTTGTTGACTCAGGGGCCCGTTTGTCATCCGGACTTGATGTCCCTGCGTTTGACGGCGTGGCTCTTGAGACCGAAATCTTGACCCGTAGAGGTTTCTCAGCCGAGGTCATTGCTACCCTTCGTGCTGCAAGATGTCCGGCTACTACTAGGATTTACCACAAGATTTGGGAAACCTTCTTTTCGTGGTGTTTGGGGTCCTCTCGGAACCCGAGAAAATTTTCCATTCCCAACCTGTTGGCTTTTCTACAGCATGGGCTAGACAAGGGTTTGGCAGTAAGCACTCTGAAAGGTCAGATTTCTGCTCTGTCCTTATTGTTTCGGAGAACCATTGCTTCAAATAGAGACGTGCTTTCCTTTTTCCGAGGTATATCTCGTAAGTTTCCGCCGCGGAAGGCACCCGTGTCTCCTTGGCGGCTCAACCTTGTTTTGGAGGCTCTTCAGCATAAACCTTTTGAGCCTATGGTTTCTGCTAGCCTTTCTTTACTTTCTTGGAAGGTGGCTTTCCTTGTTGCAGTCACTTCCTTGAGGAGAGTTTCTGAGTTGGCAGCTCTTTCTTGTTCGCCTCCTTTTCTGGAGTTTTTTCCGGATCGTGTAGTGCTTCGCACTCGGGGTGATTTTTTGCCTAAAGTGGTGTCACAATTTCATGTCAACCAGGATATTGTGTTGCCTTCATTCTGCCCGGATCCGAAGAATGTGAAAGAGCGAGCTTTACACACATTGGATTTAGTGCGGGCCTTGAAGTTTTATCTATCTATTACTCAAGGTTTTCGTAAGACGGACTCCCTGTTTGTGGTTCCAGCAGGTCGTCGGCGTGGTCAACGAGCTTCCAAGGATTCTATAGCTCGTTGGATCCGGTCAGCTATTTTGGAAGCTTACCGTCTTCGGGGTGAATCTTGCCCGATTAAGATTCGAGCCCATTCTACGAGAGCTGTGGCCTCATCGTGGGCTTTTCATCAAGGTGCCTCGGCAGTGCAGCTCTGCCGAGCGGCAACTTGGCGCTCTGTCCACACGTTTACAAAGTTTTATAAAGTGGACGTCAGTGCTTCCGCTGATGCAGCCCTCGGACGTAGGGTCCTGCAGGCAGCTGTAGTTTAAAGTTCTGGATGAACTTGTGTTTAGCGCTGGTTGCGCTTTGTTGTTAAGGTTGTTGGGTTTCTGCCTCTTGTTGGTTTTTCCCACCCTTATTTTTGAACTGCTTTGGGACGTCCCATCAGTAATGAATTCCTGTGTCTCCCTCCTTCCATTCTGCAGCTGAAACACGGATTTTGGTAAGAACTTACCGTAAAATCCTTTTCAGCGAAGGAAGGGAGGGAGACACAGCACCCTCCCAAGGCAGAAGTGTGTTGATGTTTTCAGATGCAGCGCGACCCTTATCTGATAGCGATTATCTGGGCTGAGGTCAGCGCGCTAAGGCTCTGTTCCAGCATCGCCAGCTCATCGCAGTAGTCAGGTTCCGTGAGTAGTACCTGGAACTCTGTGGTTTTTGGCTTTCTTTGCATGCATAACCTGTATCCTTGTGTTTTTTCTCTGAAGTTCCTTCAGAAGGGGTTATGTTGCTCCGCTGGTGATCTTGGCTCTTTTTCCTAAAAGCTTTGGTACGACTGGAGCTGAGTAGGAGGAGCCCGAGCTGGAGGGGCCAGCCAGTCATCACTCTTTTGATCTGAGGTAACATCCTGATCTGGGGCTCCGCCTACCCATCAGTAATGAATTCCTGTGTCTCCCTCCCTTCCTTCGCTGAAAAGGATTTTACGGTAAGTTCTTACCAAAATCTGTGTATTATACTCCAGAGCTGCACTCACTATTCTGCTGGTGCTGTCACTGTGTACATACATTACATTACTGATCCTGAGTTACACCTTGTATTATACTCCAGAGCTGCACTCACTATTCTGCTGGTGCAGTCACTGTGTACATACTTTACATATCCTGAGTTACCTCCTGTATTATACTCCAGAGCTGCACTCACTATTCTGCTGGTGCTGTCACTGTGTACATACATTACATTACTGATCCTGAGTTACATCCTGTATTATACCCCAGAGCTGCACTCACTATTCTGCTGGTGCAGTCACTGTGTACATACATTACATTACTGATCCTGAGTTACCTCCTATATTATACTCCAAAGCTGCACTCACTATTCTGCTGGTGCAGTCACTGTGTACATTACATTACTGATCCTGAGTTACATCCTGTATTATACTCCAGAGCTGCACTCACTATTCTGCTGGTGCAGTCACTGTGTACATACATTACTGATCCTGAGTTACATCCTGTATTATACCCCAGAGCTGCACTCACTATTCTGCTGGTGCAGTCACTGTGTACTACATACATTACTGATCCTGAGTTACATCCTGTATTATACTCCAGAGCTGCACTCACTATTCTGTGTGCAGTCACTGTGTACATACATTACATTATGATCCTGAGTTACCTCCTGTATTATACTCCAGAGCTGCACTCACTATTCTGCTGGTGCAGTCACTGTGTACATAATTACATTACTGATCCTGAGTTACATCCTGTATTATACTCCAGAGCTGCACTCACTATTCTGCTGGTGCAGTCACTGTGTACATACATTACTGATCCTGAGTTACATCCTGTATTATACTCCAGAGCTGCACTCACTATTCTGCTGGTGCAGTCACTGTGTACATACATTACATTACTGATCCTGAGTTACATCCTGTATTATACTCCAGAGCTGCACTCACTATTCTGCTGGTGCAGTCACTGTGTCATACATTACATTACTGATCCTGAGTTACATCCTGTATTATACTCCAGAGCTGCACTCACTATTCTGCTGGTGCAGTCACTGTGTACATACATTACATTACTGATCCTGAGTTACATCCTGTATTATACTCCAAGCTGCACTCACTATTCTGCTGGTGCAGTCACTGTGTACATACATTACTGATCCTGATTACATCCTGTATTATACCCAGAGCTGCACTCACTATTCTGCTGTGCAGTCACTGTGTACATACATTACTATCCTGAGTACATCCTGTATATACCCAGAGCTGCACTCACTATTCTGGTGCGTCACTGTGTACATACATACTGATCCTGATTACACTGTATTATACCCAGAGCTGCACTCACTATCTGCTGGTGCAGTCACTGTGTACATACTTACTATCCTGAGTTACCCTGTATTATACTCCAAGCTGCACTCACTATTCTGCTGGTGCAGTCACTGTGTACATACATACTGACCTGAGTTACATCCTGTATTATACCCAGACTGCACTCACTATTCTGCTGGTGCAGTCACTGTGTACATACATTACATCGATCCTGAGTTACATCCTGTATTATACCCAAGCTCACTCACTATCTGCTGGTGCAGTCACGTGTATACATACATACTGATCCTGAGTTACTCCTGTATATACTCCAGAGCTGCACTCACTATTCTGCTGTGCAGTCACTGTTAACATACATTACTGATCCGAGTTACATCCTGTATTATACCCCAGAGCTGCACTCACTATTCTGCTGTGCAGTCACTGTGTACATACATTACTGATCCTGAGTTACACTGTATTATACTCCAGAGCTGCACTCACTATTTCTGGTGCAGTCACTGTGTACAACTTACATATCCTGAGTACCCTGTATTATACTCCAAGCTGCACTCACTTTTGCTGGTGCGTCACTGTGTACATACTTACATCTGATCCGATTACTCCTGTATTATACTCCAGAGCTGCCTCACTATCTGCTGGTGCGTCACTGTGTACATACATTACTGATCCTGAGTTACATCCTGTATTATACTCCAGAGCTGCACTCACTATCTGGTGCAGTCACTGTGTTACCGGCTGCATATATTTGTGTGCTCATGTATACTTACTGTACTCTGTATTACCACTGCACATTGTGTGTCATGTTACATTTGATCCTGAGTAACTGTATATCCAAGGCACCATATTCTGTGCTCTGGTCATTATTCCGATACCGATTATCCCGACTGCATCATATCTGCGTCACTGGACCTATTATGACTTTAATCTTATTACAGGGCTCATATTCTCGGTGCTCCGTTATACATCTATGAGTACTCTATTACTCAGGATCACTATTCTCGTGCATCGTGTACATCATATGACCTGAGTTACATCTGTATTATACCAGAGTCACTCATATTCTGCGTCAGTCCTGTGACACATATGTCTGAACTCTGTATTACCATGATCACTATTGGGCAGTCGTACATACTTATGACGAGTACATTGATTATACCGACGCATCATTCTGTGCAGTCAGTGTATACATCTATGTCTGATCACCTGTATTACCCAAGCTCACTCATATTTCTGGCATCAGTTACCTGAGTTACCTCCTGTATTGTACTCCAGAGCTGCACTCGCATACATTATTATATATCCTTATTTGCGGTATTACATTTTTATCTTTTTCGTGACTTGTACTCTTTTATATATTTCCAGTGTGACGGCACTGACCTGACTGCTAAAATTCAGGAGCTGAAGTTACAGTGTTTGGTGTTTCTAAACATCCCTCGGTAAGTGGTGGTACGTGGCGCCATATGGCGGCATACGAAGTAATACCGACTGCTGCCTTATAGGGTCCGTGGCTTTGCCGTGTTCATGTGCCCTTGTGAGATCATGACAGTCGCACTCACTGGCAGTAGCGCAGTGTAAATCCTTTCGTGGGACTAAAGTATTAACCAAAAAATCAAGAAATTAAACATTTTTTAAGTAAAAATCTGCATTTATTGCCAACATTGTGAATAGTGGAGATAACGTCGATGTCAACTACGGGACAATCCCTACCGCAGGGCAGAACTCTAAAGCTGAAACCTTCCCTCCAGGACCGGCGCCGTTCCCCGATGTCGGTGCGGAGTCTCACCACTAGTGGTGGAGTAGTGACGTCTGCAGCCGGTGATTGACTGCAGTGGTCCCAGGACACAGCACCGCCAGCATTGAAGGAACGGCTCCAGTCCAGGAGCGTAGTATTACATAACAATGTGCTGACTGAACAGAAACTAATTGTTTATTTTAATTTTTTTTATTTATTTAAATTTTTTTTTATTTATTTGTTATTGTTCCATAATCGGAAAACCGGAAACAATATTTATTAATGTGTCGTAGCGATCCGTAGAGTAACGTTATACTGTGCTGCGGACACTAATAACGCTTCTGCTTGCGTCTTCCGCTCGGGGTCCGGGGGTGCTCCGTGCCTCCTCATGTCGTATGGTAATTACTGCTTTGTACCTTTGCGCTCAGTCTGTTGGTTTTGGTGTTTTTTGCTCCGTCTAGGTACTGTGCCGGCACTATGCCGTGGGGCCACCCTGGTGAGCACCATGACTTTGAACCTCAGAGGCATGATGACGGATGTATTGAAGTGATTGGCTTCACTATGGCATCATTGGTACTGTACATATCCCTGCAACCGTCACCTTGCTATGTTTGTGCCTTTTTTTACCTGTCATTTATACTCTCAGCACGTCGTTCAGGTGGCAGCTTGCACGCCTGTAGTGTCTGATATAATGGCGCAGGACCATCCTGCCTGGTTATTACACGTTGCCTCCACTAGGTGGCAGCACAGTCTTACATGGAAACACTTGCATGCGCTTTTGCTCCTGTGGCTGTCCTCCCGGCTGCAGTGATGGCGGACATTGCACGGCATGTACGGTATATAGTAGATGATTCTGCCGGTGCATTGCCCTATATAATGCTCCTATGTAATCCACGTTCTCTAGTAATGCCAGACATCATTGCATTAATACCCTCTGACTCTATATGCTGCCACCATGACCATATAGTCACATCACACCTCTATAACTATACTCTGACATACCCCAGGGGGTTTCATTAGTTCCCTGTGTAAGCCATCTTTTCTGGCTTTGCCGTACATCCTGGAGCATGACCACACAGTCTCGTGCTGTGACTGTACACACACTGTATTCTGTCCTCTCTTTGGCCTTTACACTGTGACATAGTCCTTCATTAGCTTTGCTGTGCCGCTCACGTCCTTGTGATCCTCTGTGCCGTAGGCTGCTCTCCAGGTTGGAGGACACGGCGAGCGCCTGCACCAGTGCCGGGAGGTCCTGTTACGGACGTACAAGTCGATTCCCATGCAGGTTGACGGTGAACCGTGCAAGTTGGGTCCCTCTGTAGTGAAGATCACTCTGCGCAACCAAGCCAACCTCGTACAGAAAACCAAGCGGCGGACGTCGGTCACTCCGCTGAACGAGTAAGGATCGGTGCACAGTGCATGTCTTACATTGGGGCTATGCCCAGGCTTAGGAATAGCAGGCAGAGTGCTGCGGCAGCGAGGTCAGCACCATCATCATCGGCTTCCTGCCAGGTGCTGTTTTCGGCAGCCGGTGACTTTGCATTGCACACATTGACTGTTGCAATGTGCTGATGAGGAAAGCCATTAACCTTAGAGAATCCTTTCCACTTCCTTTTTGCACTAGGGGTCGCTCATGATGCCTCATCAGAAGTGCAGTTACTTTCCTTCATGGACGGTAATGCGCTCTTGTAACTTGCGCACTTGTCTTTCAGTCAGCAGACCGTCCCGGACAGGCTGCGTCTGCGCGTCAGCCGCATTTCCATGCACGACTACGAGGCTTTGCACTATGACAAGGAGAAGCTGCGGGAAGCCTGTGAGTATCGCATGCACATAACCGGCCATTCTCCTGCTGGAAACCTGACGCTGAAGAGTTGGGGGTTTTATTAACCCTGCTCATTATTAATTTACTGTGCGGTTTATATTTATGAGCCGTGAGAGGTCACATAAAACTCTGTAGCCGGAGAGCTGTGACCTCATCCCGCAGTGTTCAGTAACAGAAGCCATGGAAAAGTGTGACACAATGTATATCAGACGAAGGTGGACGGTCCCACAGCTGCCGAGAGATGACAGGAGCGCCGCAGGTCACAAACGTGATCATTCTGGATAATAAGTGGCCGACGCACTAGTCCTGTTACATGTGGGATGTTGTGGGCTGATGAATTGGAGCACAGGCCAAATATATATAAAAATATGGAGGATTGGACCCGTCAAGTGTGCATGGCCTGCTTATTGAAATTACAGGGGGGTGAGTGATTGACTGTCCTAGTAATGTGGCGTCACGGTACAGGGGTAGTCCATCTTGTAAAGGGTTGTTTTCTGGATTGCTGTTCAGGAGCACATCGCTCTCCTGCCTCTCGAATTGACTATTCGGACAGGATCGAGCCAGCTTCAGAGCAGAGCTTACCAGCTTCCATGGCAGAGCTTACCGGCCTCCATGGCCGAGCTTACCAGCCTCCATGGCCGAGCTTACCAGCCTCCATGGCCGAGCTTGCCAGCCTCCATGGCCAAGCTTACCGGCCTCCATGGCCGAGCTTGCCAGCCTCCATGGCCGAGCTTACCAGCCTCCATGGCCGAGCTTACCAGCCTCCATGGCCGAGCTTACCAGCCTCCATGGCCGAGCTTACCAGCCTCCATGGCCGAGCTTACCAGCCTCCATGGCCAAGCTTACCAGCCTCCAGGGCAGAGCTTACAAGCCTCCATGACAGAGCTTACCAGCTTCTATAGCAGAGCTTACCAGCCTCCATGGCCGAGCTTACCAGCTTCTATAGCAGAGCTTACCAGCCTCCGTGGCCAAGCTTGCGAGCCTCCGTGGTCGAGCTTGCGAGCCTCTGTGGCAGAGCTTGCGAGCCTCCATGGCAGAGCTTGAAATCACTGTGCTGCTTGTATGGGAGATCGGCAGCTGTTGTTAGATTTCAGAGGTGGCCGGGAATCCAGGCAACAAGGAATAAACTATAAAATTAAAAATATCTGTCTTCTTGGGAATGGAGAGAATTTTTAATGACCAGTAAATTGCAAAGTTGCTTAATGTTACAGTCACTTTTCAATTTTAGCCATTTATGATGAAGAAGCAACAACCTTAAGGCCTATAAGATTGTGGTGTAATATACCGGTCATTTATTGCACCAGGATCATCTTATAATCGTGCCTCCAGTATGCAACAAGGAGAATGTGTTTTGACCTCTTATTTCCGTGCTTTCCCCCTTCTTTATGCCCCCTTTGTCCTCCCCACGGACCCCACCATCACTCCCCAGTCCCCTTTTTATGCCACCCTCCCCGTCCTTTCCTTCCTCTGTATAATTCTCTCTTTCTGGTGATTGCAGCTCTCCCACTGGGAGTTATTGTGGTCCCTGGAGACAGTGATCTTGAGACGTGTCGTGTCCACATACAGCAGCTCCAGGAGGTAAGGACTCGCTGTACACACACACTAATCAGCCGTGCATTTACTGTACGCTCTATATGGGCACCGCTACGTTGGCATCAAGGCTGTTGGCTCCGAGACCTCAGAAATTTTAACTATGTATTGGCCAGATACAGACTTTGCAAAAGGCGCTTGTGCAAGCGTCTCATCGGCTCCAACAGGTTAGACAAGTGCCACTTGTACCTGGCAGTGTATCCTCCCACAGATTATTGCACCATGACAGTGATCCCTATGTGAAGGGGTCACTGGGGTCCACATATACCAGGCATCCTGCAATATAGGAGGCTTCTGCTGGAAAGCAAATTAAAATGCCTAGAAATTACACTTCTTGTGCAGCCTATTCTGCAAACCGCTGCTAGACGCCATGCCCAGTAACTTCACAGCAGTGGTCGCACATTGCGATGGCTGCACATCCGAGCACATAGACACAAACACTACATGTACCACAACCGCTGTTCAACTACCGGCACCAACTACCCCCATGCACTACTACTTCCCTCATCTATTACCAATCACACCTACTGCCTACGTTTCCTGCCACTCCACAAGTCAGGGGTAATGCCTGGCTGTCTGCAGTGTGTCTCTGCAAAATAGTCTGTTATCAGGACCTGGGACAGTCATCTGATCTCCTCAGGGGCCACATTTGTCAGCGGCGTATGCACAGTTGCATTGCTCGGTGTCTCTGCAGGAGAATACATAGTGTCCGGGCATGCTGGGGGTTGTTGTTCTGCAGCAGCTGTGAAGCCTGTGACATCTGCCTAGAGCAGGAGACTGCAGCTTCTTTCTGTCCTGCTGAGATACAGCTTCCATCATCCCCTGACTGGCTAGTCGTAGTTGTTCTGTCAGTCTTTGGATTTTCCTCTGTGTTCCCGGATACCACACTTGCTTTTCCAGGATGACGTATGCCCCATCAGCTCAGTGTCGCCCCCTGCAGGGAGCCGCCGCAGGTTCCTGCTTCCCGAGTTGCGCACACGTCGCTCCGGAACACGTTGACATCATGGAAATACTTCGTCTTGCACGTTATTCCAGACTGAGCTGTTTTATGTGGCAGAATCCCAAAACCGCCACTTTATTTCTGCCATCAATCCCCCTCTCCCTCCTGAGCGCTGAGGTCATCTCAAAATGGATTTAGATTTATTTGATTTGGCGCCTAATCCCGAGCGCTCGACGGGGAACCGGCTGCAGCGACACCTTCTCCTTCACATCCACGGAAATACGGACTGAGCAACACTTCACTATAGAAACCAAGAAACCATCGCTCTTCTAAGGAAACACTTTTTCCTTTTTTACCTGAAAAGCAGATTTTTTTTTTTAAAGACTTTGAGGAACTTTAAGGGGTTGTCTTTCAGACTGTTGGGCTTCCCATAACCCCCTGTATGTAACCCCAAAAGTCTGATTATTTGCTTTATTACATGAAGCTATATAAATGGGTGAAACGGGTTTACCCATAGCCCCAGAGGTGCTACCAGATGCACCGATGTAGCAGAGTTGAGTTTCACATGTTGCCGAAATATTGCGTTGTGTAAATAAAACTTAAGCGCTGACACTATGCACCCACCGAGCCCCGAAATATGTGACTTCAGCTCTGCTACATCTGTAGTTGATCATCTAAAAGCAGATGTAAAGATTCATAAGATTGCTGCAGGTTGTCCTGTCCGGACTCTGAGGGTTAAGGTGACGTCACTTTCTGTTCCCAGGACTTTCCCGAGTACCCCACAATCTTGCAGCGTCTCGACCTGAAGGTGTGTGGAGCCGTATCGTGCATTGTGTATACGTGTCGTGTGTGATGGATGTGGCTAGTGCTGTCTTCATGCTCTTATTTCACCCCCAGTACACAGACTTTCCTTATTTTTAGAGGATACGATCATTCGCTTAGACTTAAATATAAAACATTTACATCTTACATCAGACCTTCAAACAGTCTGTTGTGGAGCCCAGAGCTGCATTCATAATTCTGCTTGGTGGATGGATTAGAAGGCTGGGAAAGGCGGTCGGATGATATTTTATATGGCGCCACTCTTGGGCTAGGTTTTGCATGGTATTGCAGCCAACTTCGCTCCCTTGCAATACCCCAGACCTTACACAACTGCAGGCCTTCTATATGGATCAGTGGATGTCCAAGACTCAGTCCTCCCCTAATCGGTTGTCTGTAGCACCCCGATGTACATATTGTGCAGAACTGGAACAGCGCAGCTTCGTACACCGTGTAGTGGTCGTTCTCCTATTGAAGAGAATGGGGTCTGAGCTGTAGTACCGAGAACAGCCACTACTCGGGGTGTGGCGCTGTGCTGTTCCAGCACCGGACCCTGTTTAATAATAATAATAATAATAATCTTTATTTATATAGCGCCATCATATTCCGCAGCGCTTTACAGTTTAACAGTTTCAAAACACAAGTCATAAGTAACAACGTTAATAATACAGTAATTAAAGCAAAATAAGATGGCCCTGCTCGTGAGAGCTTACAATTTACTTGCTGATCACTGATCGGTTGGGCTGCCAGGTGTCGGATCCCCGCCGGTCTGATATTATCAGTCCTAAGTATAGGATCCATGTATAATTCCTGGATGGTCCCGTTACAAGATGCTTCCGCTGATATTGCTGCTGTCCGTTTTCGTGCAGTCTGTGTCCCCGTCTGTCCGGTTCCCAGTCTATGGTCATCGTAGCAATCAGCTGTTCATGTTGGCATCTTCTCGGGACCCCCTATATACTGGTGACCGTCCTATAGAGAAAGCTACCGAGGCTGGTCTCTTATCACACACTAAAGATTTGTTTTTGATCCTTCAGGAGGATGGAACGAGCCGACCTCAGACCGTGTCCTCGCAGAAACTCTCTCCGAAATGGTGCTTCTTGGATTGTGAGTGCCTCGTCTATCCGTACGTCACAGTGTCACACGCAGACACGTCACCTAATGGCTCCTCTGGGGTCACTTTTTGTTGCCTGTATGTTTGGCTAAAATTAGTTTTTTCATTTGGGATTTTATTAATATGTCAGTTCAGAATGGAGACTAGCTGATCGCTCAGGAGCCATCGGAGGTCTCTGTCAGATGCGCTCTGGCGGGTTCGGGATAAACAGAGCAGCATTTTTGTAAAAAAAAAAAAAAAAAAAAAAATTTTTTTTTTTGCCAAAAATACATGCAAAATAATTTTTACAAATGTCGCCCTAAGAGGTGCATAGCTTTTAACTTTAATATAGGTTGTAAATCAGGATCAGTATATTTCAGAGCTGTATTCACAATTCTGCAAGCGACAGATGAAAGTTCCCAGGATTCCCTGCTGGCTCAGTATGTGCACAGATCTTGCACTGGTGATTTGCAGTATGGGGAATGTAGTCTTTATATCTGGTGCCCATACACACGAGAGCCGTCCAACAAACCCCAAGTCTTCAGGGGTTGGGGAGGGGAGAAAGCCGCTGTCAGACTCCAGTGATGGCTGAGAAAAGAAGATCCTTCTCACCACATCATCTTTGAGGGTGAGCAGGTGGCCGCATACATCAGATGATTGGCTGACTGCGCTGAAATTGATGAGATCGTCCAACTTTCATCTAATGTCTGTGGACCTATAGGATCAGCTGCAATAAGATGTCAGCAATGTGTCTGATAGCAAACTTGCTGATTCCCATGGGCTGCAAACAGAATCGTGAATGCAGCTCTGCAGAAACGACATACTGTACTTTAATTCTTCATAGACAAGTGGCCCATCTTTCAGCTGCAGATGAAGGAAAGGAGACACACTAGTCATTACTAGTGGGTAGGCGAAGCCCCAGATAGGATAGACACCTCAGATTAAAAAGATGTTGACCGGCCCCTCCAGCTCGGGCTCCTCCTACTCAGCTCTTCAGTTTACAATTTGAGGTCCAGAGGATGGTCGCTGCTGGAAGCAGCTCCTCAGAAAACTTTATTATTTTATCGGACAAGAGACTTGGATCACCAGAAGTGGTCTAGAGGTCTCAGGGGTCTCAGCGCTGCTGGACCCCCACCTCTCCCTTGGCGATCTGTAATACCCTGTATGGTGGTCCCTGCAGAACCCTGCCGGCCCGGGGGATGAGGATGGCTTCCCTGGCGGGGGTGCACACCGCGCTGCAGGGGTCACTGCGTCCCCCGCCCTGGGGGGAAGCATGGGCATAGCGCCAGAAACCCCTGGGGGTCCCTGTGGCGCTCGGCTGGTGAGTACTCCACATTTTTATTAAAGATGTGTGTGAGTGATTTAGAGGTTGCTGCGGCAGCCGCTGTACAGTATACATGCCGGTGACTCTGAGGAGAAGAGGAGTGCGCGCTTTTTTTATTTTTGAATTTCGCGCCGCTCTGGGGAAGAGAGAGAGAGGAGTGCGCGCCTTTTTTTATTTTTGAATTTCGCGCCGCTCTGAGCGCGCGCTTTACTGCAGCCTCCATTTACGGCTCCTCTACATGGAGCACATCGGAGGCAGAGCGCGGCGGCCATTTCATGACAGGCTGAAATCGCTCCCCTCCCCTCCCGGCAAGAACGTGACCAGCTGGGCGAGTCGCTTCTAGCCCGCGGGCAGAAGCTTAACCCCATCACCCCCACAGCGCGGGCGCCGTCTGGGGCACTAATGAGTGACAGATTGCGCTGTCCTGCGGCTGTTATCGCATAAGGGGCTCGCACACTCTTTTCAATATTAATAAAGAGGTTGTGGGGAGCCTGCGATATTATTATTATTATTATATTGCCACTAACGTTTCCGCTAACGATCCTGATAACGACGCATACTAATGCGATCGTTTGTGTGATCTTTTTTAATGTCGCTAGTACTGCCAATCTGGGCGATCTCATTAACATCGCATAAGCGGTTAGCGATCTCCTTAATGACTTTGGCGGTCATTGCGATCTACAAAACAGCGCAATTTTTTAGCGATTTTGTGGAACGTTTTTTTCTGTTTAGTGTGGCATAAAAAGCTGTCCTGTAGCTGCGACCTTATAAGAGGCGCTTGAGGCTCGCATACCCTTTTCATTATCAAGGTTGTGGGGAGTCTGCTACTCTAACCCCTTCTTAGGCGGTTAACTATTAATGCTGGGGTAGCTCTCTCTTTAAGAGCTTTAACCCTTCAGCGTTTGTTTTTTCTTTAAGAAACATACTGTTCTGGTTACTGACATGTTTAACCTGCCATATACTATGCAAGGGCAGTCCATTTCCCAGATCCGTTACAGGATCAGTCTCGCGTATCTGACACGCAGACCTCGACTCATGCACAGCGGTCGAAAGTTCCAGTGGTGTCAAAATGGAGGTCCTCACTAGTTTTTATTGATGGCCTGTCTGACCTTCTAGGTTATTGGGTGTCAGCTAGATCCTCTCAAGGAAGCGACACAAATCGGTGCCTTCCTTCTCGCGTAGCGAAGATGTCCGATTCGGACAAGGAAGATCGGCAGGGACACTCTGCCTCTCTCATGGACCGTACTAAGATTTCTCCATGTGGGCGTTAGTTACCGGAGGAGGTAACTAGACGTCCTGGTAAGTCGGCCCGGATGTTTCAGGAGTCGCATGGGTCGCGACGGCTTTACAAACTGTTTCCGTTTTTTTTTTACGGAGTTGTTTGTTAATTGGACCCCTTCTCCTGAAGTGAATGTCCCTTTACCCCAGCTTAGCAAATCTTCCTGGTAAAGGGAAGGCGAGTCTGCTACCCGCTGGACAGAAAAACGGAGATGGCAACAATATCCATCTGTGAGGCCGCAGGTCATGGATTCGGTATTAAGGATGTACTTGTAAAGTTTCCCTGAGCCGGTTGGACCGTCTAAGGACGGGATCCCCTCTTTCGAGGTAGATGGGCTTGTCAAGTTGAAGGATACTGCGTCACTGCTATCCAGGGCGTAATCCTCGGCAGTCACAGTCAGACTCTGTGGCTTGGACAGTGGACGCGGTTTCCAAGCAGGGTTTGCTATCTTTAGCTTAGGAAGTGGTCAGCTATTTGAGTCTGACCTCACGGAGCTGATTGCCAAGGTAAAGGCAAAAGAAACAGCTTTACCGCAGCGCAGACCTGTGACTTCTGCGTCTGGCAGGACTAGTGCCGGTAGTTGTCGGCGGTCCTTTCGGTTCAAGGGATGATCCAGCCAACCTTCTGGGGGTTTGGGTCGTCTCTCTCTTTTTTAAAAAAAAAAGGGGAATTCTCAGAAATTCCGCATACCCTGGAAACAGAACTTCTGTTAAGACAGAAGCTGGCAAAAAACCCGCTAAGGCGCACTGTCGTCTGGGTCTCACTCGAGCGCTCTCGAGTGGGAGGTCGTTTACTCCAATTCAAACCGACTTGGGTTTCCCGTGTGTCGGACGCCTGGATGACACAGGTTGTGTTGGCAGGCTACTTCATAGAGTTTCTTTCTCGACCCCCGGACAGTTTTTGCCAATCTTGCATTCCGTCAGAGCCGAACTATTTGCCGTTCTACTACGAGAGGTCGATTCCCTTCTGCAGAAGGGTGTGGTGATACCGGTTCCGCAGAGGACCGGGGAAGAGGAATTTTATTCCAACCTCTTTGTGGTCCCCAAAAAGGAGGACAAATTTCGCCCTATTCTGGATCTCAAAGATTGAATCGACATGTCTACACCCGACAATTTCACATGGAGTCGTTTCACTCCGTTGTGGCAGCCCTGTCGCAGAACGCCGTCGGAAGGGCTCACCGGCGCTTCCTTCGTTTTGCCATAGGTCAGGACCATTGCCAGTATGTGGCTCTGCCATTCGGCTTGGCCTCGGCGCCCAGAGTTTTTACAAAAATTCTGGTACCCCTCATGGCAATTCTTCAAAGACAGGGGGTTACGATTTTTCCCTACCTGGACGATCTCCTCAAAGGAGGAGGCGGTAACGGCTCGCAATCTATCCCTTCAGCTCCTGGAGGATTTCGGGTGGCTGGTTCAATTGGGAGAAGTCGTCTCTGGAACCGTCGCAGTCATTCCTGTTTTTGGGAATGCATTTCGACACGGTACGGACGGTGGTGTCCCTTCTTTCCAGACAAGCGGGCATGTCTATTCCGACATGTACAGATTATGAAGTCTGCGACAGCAATGTCCCTTCGGAAGTGTATGCGCCTTCTGGGTTGATGGTGGCGTTCATGGAGACACTTCCGTTTGCCCAATTTCATTCCAGGGCCCTCCAAAGACTCATTCTGAGTCGTTGGGATCGATCGCAAGTTTCTCTGGATTGCAACGTCATCACCTCTCACAGGGTGCGAGAATCCCTAGGATGGTGGTTACGTCCAGGAGCGTTATCCCTGGGGAAATCTTTCTTTCCTCCGAGGTTGTCGGTCATAACCACCGATGCCAGCCTAACGGGCTGGGGGGGGTGTCTGGAACGATCTTTGGATCCAGGGAGTATGGTCATCGGGAGAGTCTGTTCTACCGATCAACATCCTGGAATTGAGGGCAATTTTCCTTTGCCTCCATCACTGGACGGTTCCTTCAAGCGGTCTACCAGTCCGAGTGCAGACAGACAACGCGACGGCGGGACAAGGAGCTCCAGGCTCTTGATGGAGGTGTCTCGGATTCTGTTATGGGCCGAGACCAAGGTTCCAGCTATCTCTGCGATGCACATTCCAGGAGTCCAGAATACCACGGCGGACTTCCTCGGTCGCGAGAAGATGGATCCTGGAGTCTTCATCCGAAAATTTTTGCACTGCTGTGCTTCCGTTGGGGAACTCCCCAAGTGGATTTGATGGCATCCAGGTTCAATGCCAAACTACCTATCAAAAAACTGACCGGCACATCCAAACATAGATTCAGTGTATGAGTTGGTGACTCTAGGTTTAGCACCTGTTCACACTGAATCTATGTTTGGATGTGCCGGTCTGTTTTTTGATATGTATTCATTTACCTTCTACCTGAGCACTCCACCTGGTGGTCACAGGCTTTTTGATTACAGCAGGTTCATCGCCCCTCCGCAGAGATGTAGATTTTGGTCTGAAGAGAGGACTCATATGTTCCCATGCAGACAGACTTTTCTAAGCGAGGATAGGCATTAGTTAGGACCTGATATACGAGAAGAGCCTTGACGTGGCTATCAGGCTCACATAATTTGGCCATCTTGTGCGCTAAGACTTCTCAATTTTTCATATTTCTAAGGTAATGATGCAATTCATTTTTCATATTTTTCATATTTCGTGTTTGCAAGCTATAGCGCTACAGTGTGCTACCTTTTTTTCTTGCAATGCCAAACTACCGACCTTCATGTCCAGGTACAAGGACCCGAAGGCTATAGCGGTGGTTGCTCTGGTGGCTCCGTGGGACCATTTCGAGCTAGTCTATGTGTTTCCGCCGATATCTTTACTTCCTCTGGTGCTGCGTCGGATCAGACTGGAGTGAATTCCGGCTATGTTGATAGTCCTGGATTGGCCAAGGAGGACGTGGTTCTCGACACTGGTGTCGCTTTTGGCGGCACCGCCATTCCCACTTCCTCCTCGCCCGGACCTGTTAACCCAGGGGCCCGTTCGTCATCCGGACTTGAAGTCGCTGCGTTTGACGGCGTGGCTCTTGAGACCGAAATATTGACCCGTAGAGGTTTTTTCAGCCGAAGTCATTGCCACTCTGCGAGCTGCCAGAGGTCCGGCTACTACTAAGATTTATCACAAGACTTGGGAAGCCTTCTTTTAGTGGTGTTCGGGTTCTTCAAGGAATCCGAGGATTTTTTTCCATTCCCAATTTGTTGGCTTTGCTGCAGTACGGGCTGGACAAAGGTTTGGCAGTTAGCACTCTGGAAGGTCAGGTTTCTGCCCTGTCCTTGCTGTTTCGGAAGGCTATCGCCTCGCGTAGGGACGTGCGTTCCTTTTTTTCAAGGAGTAACCCGTCAGCTTCCACCGCGGAAGGCACCTGTGTCTCCTTGGCGCCTCAACCTTGTTTTGGAGGCTCTTCAGCATGTACCTTTTGAGCCTATGGGTTCTGCTAGATTTTCTTTACTTTCTTAGAAGGTTGCCTTCTTACTGGCGGTAACCTCTTTAAGAAGGGTTTCTGAGTTGGCGGCTCTTTCTTGCTCGCCTCCTTTCCTGGAGTTTTACCCGGATCGAGTAGTGCTTCGCACTCGGGGCGACTTTCTACCTAAGGGGTGTCGCAATTTCATGCTAACCAGGATATTGTGTTGCCTTCGCTTTGCCCGGGCCCAAGGAATGCAAAGGAACGGGACTTGCACAAATTGGATTTAGTGCGAGCCTTGAAGTTCTATTTGTCTGTCATTCAAGGCTTTCGAAAGTCAGATTCCCTGTTTGTGATTACAGCAGGTCGTAGGCGTGGTCATCGAGCTTCCAAGGACCCTATAGCTCGTTGAATTTGGTCGGCCATTTTGGAGGTTTACCGACTTAAAGGCGAACCTTGCCCGATTAAGATTCGAGCTCACTCCACGAGGGCTGTGGCTTCATCGTGGGCCTTTCACCAAGGGGCCTCGGCAGTTCAGCTCTGCCGAGCGACGACCTGGCGTTCTGTCCACACATTTACAAAGTTTTATAAGGTGGACGTCAGTGTTTCCGCTGATGCGGCCTTAAGACGTAGGGTCCTGCAGGCAGCGGTAATTTAAAGTTTTTAGTTAACTTGTATTTGGCGCCTGTGGCGCATTTATCTAGGTTGTTGGGTTTCTGCCTATTTTGGTTTTTTCCCACCCTAATTTTTGGACTGCTTTGGGACGTCCCACTAGTAATGCCTAGTGTGTCTCCCTTCCTTCATCTGCAGCTGAAAGACGGATTTTGGTAAGAACTTACCTGTAAAATCCTTTTCAGCGAAGAAGGAAGGGAGACACACATCCCTCCCATGGCAGAAGTGTGTTGTTGTATTTACAGATGCAGCGTGGCCCTTCTCTGATAGCGATTTTCTGAGCTGAGGTCGACGCGCTACGGCTCTGTTCCAGCATTGCCAGCTTATCGCAGTAGTCAGGTTCAGTGAGTAGTACCTGGAACTGTGTGGTTTTTTCTTTGCCAAATGCATGCATAACCTGTACTTTTGTATTTTTCTCTGAAGTCCTTCAGAAGGGGTTATGTTGCTTCGCTGGTGATATTGTTCTTCCTTAAGCTTGGGTACGACTGAAGTGCTGAGTAGGAGGAGCCCGAGCTGGAGGGGCCGGTCAACACTCTTTTTAATCTGAGGTGTCAATCCTATCTGGGGCTCCGCCTACCCACTAGTAATGCCTAGTGTGTCTCCCTTCCTTCTTCGCTGAAAAGGATTTTACAGGTAAGTTCTTACCAAAATCCGTCTTTCTGCAGATTACACGTCCTACTTTCTCTACACATAGATGTATTTTCCTGTGTTTGGTGCCATTTTTCATACTAATCCTGTGTCTGCCCATTCCTTCCCTCAGCCACCACCGCTGATCGCTTCTATAGGATCGACCGCGCACAGGTAATGTGGAGAGGTCGTGTCTGTATGGGATTTCTCAGACGCAGGAGTTGTAGGTCTATATCTCTCCAGACGCAGTTTTCGCTGCTCAGCCATGGAGGATGTACATATAGATCCACATGGCTTTTTTTATTTTTCATATTTTTTGTTATGGTGGATCAGCCCCGTCACTGAGAAAAGCTGATTTGGCAGATGTCCCTTCTGATTTATTCATCAGCCATGTCACTTTTTGTCAGGGGCCTGATACACCACCCTGCCAAGCAAGGGGTCCGTGTTTTTGTGCTTCTCCTTCGTGTTTGTGTCTTTATAGGAACACTTGAACTATGTGCTGGAGATCTGCCAGGACGAGCTCTATGTCCTGGACCCGGAGCTGATCATTACACAGTCCGTGGGCACTTCCCCCGCAATGCCGGACTCCAAGGACCACGCTGCAAACTCAACGAGCCAACATTTCCAGTTTCCACTACAACCACCATCCTCTCCACTGGACTCCCCTGCTGTTTCTGATCATCAGCAAAGATCTGCTTGCCTGGGCAGGACGAGTAGCAATGGCTCCTTGACCAAAATGGAAGTGTCATCTGGACATAGGTATGTTGTGGCATCTTAGGATGTTTTGTTGGGTTTGTCACTGAGCCGCCATCTGCCTGCAGACGTATACCTAACCTTCCCATGCCTCTCGGCCAGGCGTGAGCGTGCAGAGAATGGACGGGATGTTGTCTCCTCCTCCTGTTGCTCGGCCTTACGTACTTCTCTGCCCCAATCATAAAACGGAAATCCTAGTAAAAGTCAATAATAAACCAATAGGATTGTGTTCAGTGCAGCGGATGGGGCGTCTAATACTATAAAAGGCAGATTTTTTTTGTTTTACCAGCCGAGGACTGGGATAAAGAATAAGGTGAGTGCACAGTGCATTCTTCAATGCTTCATTCTGAAACTAATATGCAGTATTTCTTTCCACAAAAATGAGATCTGGCCAAGCAGAAAGATGTGCAGGACCGTGGACATCAGTCACGTTGATGGATCAGAGCCCTGCGAACCTCCTGCTGGCTGACGCCTCCCCACCACCTTTTCTAATTAGCGGGCCCGGGTGACTTCATTTTTGCACTGTGATGCCCACATTATATCAGAGCGCAGATAGGACGAGGTTCACAGAGGAGATTAGTACATTTGGGATACATCACCCTCTAAGGTTTTGGGGGTTTTAAGGCGGTCTGGCTGACAACTTTCTTGGTGCTTCAATGTCAGAAACACATGTTGTCAGCACCGTTCCAAGAACCTGTTAAAAAATTGCTAATTTTGTCTTTTTTTCAGTACTTCTATCTGTCTCCATCCACAGGATAGGCGATAAATGTGTGATTGTTGGGGGTCCAACTACTGGGACACCCACGTATCCTAAATACGGGGGTCCGAATGCTTTCTAAGTGTATAGAGGGGTAGTGAGCATGTATCACCACCATATCATTCACCATTGTGGGACTTTGTGGAACAGGTGTCTTATATAGCCCAATATAAGTTAATGGAGCAGTGGTCACACATGCTCACTACCGCTCCGCTCACACAGTGGAGTTTGGGGACTCCTATCCATGAGATCAATGGGGGTCCAGCATTTGTACCCCCAACAATTGCACATGTATCTCCTACCCTTTGGCTAGGCAGTAAATGCATTTGTTATGCCCCGTTATGCATCATTGGGGTCTGTACGGCTAGTTGTGGCAGAATACAGGGGAACAACCCCCAAAGAATGTAAAGGTCGAAATACCCTGAAATGGGGGTATTTCCTACTTTGTAGCAGTTCTCCGCGCCGACTCGGGGCATTTCCTGTCCCGGCAGAAAACTGGAGAATCTTTTAATCCCCCTGGAGATGAGCAGCCGCCAAAGGTGTCTGGCAGCAGCTTACTCTCCTCTCACCATAGAAAACATTCGGCTTGGGTTTTTTTGGTTTTGTCCTGTTGCAGCTGGTGTAGCAGCGACACCTGGCGAACTGTGGTCCTACGACAGGTGTTACAGCCAAAGTCGCCATGTAGCCCCAGCCAAAGTGTCCAACTGAGCGGTCACGTGTATGGCGGACAACCATGTAAGATCGCCCGATGATGCAGCAGGCACTCCTGAAACCTTCAGACAATTTTTTTTAGAGAATTGTATTGATTATCATCCTGCTTTTCCACAAACCTCTAATACTGTAAAAATGAGATTATTTAGGGTCTCGCTGGCCGCTACTGGGGAAATGATTTGTAAGCCCTGGTACCATGCACTGACCCCTTCTCTCTGGGATCCCTGTAGATATTCTGCTTGCATCTCATAATCCCATACATGAGGATTGTGGCCTGTAAGTACCAGCAGCACCCACACGTGGGATCGCTCCTATGTCCGGACATACAAAGGGAACATCTGGCTTTAATAAAAATGTAAAAACCACACAAAGCGTCCATCGGATCCATTACACCAGCGAGCCTTAAAGCTCTCGGGGCGCCTGCAGAGCATCTCTCCCGGAGGCTGTACGGACTAGAATGGGACTCGGTCGGTAAAATGCGCTTGAATTTGCAGGAAAGTCTCCCGTAGCTCTGTCACATAAGTAACTTACAGTATTACTAGATCATCTCACCCCCGATTATTGGGAAAGCACGAGCACCATCCCGCCATGAATCACTGTGAGGATAAGAAGCAATGTGGTTAGGTAGCCAGCTATTTGTGCAGAGGCCTGCAGCTGTCAGTGCATGCTGGGAGTTGTAGTTTCACTATATCAGTAGTCCCCAAGGTTGCCCTCATGCTACGATCAGGATGCATTTTTTTAATTTCACACTTGAAGTATGTGATATATAATAGAAATGTATTTTTGTTTTTAGGAACGGAAATGGCGTCTCTGATTGTAACCCGGTGAGTGCAGCCTCGCATCCGCTTATGAAATGACCAGTATATGCAGTTTTGTGGGGTTTTATCCTTTTAATTTTTTCTAGATGAAACTTTATTGGAATCTGCAAAAAATGACGACCCTGGAAAGGTACGTGGAGGATTATAAAAGAAGGGTTGGGTAATTACAGGTAATATCTAGACTGGGGGGGGCACAGCCATTTTTTAGTCTGTGGGCCACATTTTCCAGAGGACACCAAAACATGCATAGGACTGCAGCGTCCCGGCATCAACTCCGCCTGCGCATGGATGCTACGAAAAGGGACTTTGTTTCTTCAGGGTGGATTATTAAAGAGCAATAATGCACAAAGTGCCCCCTTTTATAAGAGCACCCTGGGCATTATAATCTTTGCAAGGACAACTCAAGGGCTTTTGAGATTCCTTTGCGTTGAATGTGTCTCCTAGAGGTTAATATGGCCCCTGTGTCTGGAGAGTAAGTGTACAGGGATTGGCGTTTGTGGGCAGCACCATTGACGTTTGTGTCTCGGACCTGTACCATGATATGGACATGACTGGCTGGCGCTTTCTAGTGCATTTCTTCTTGTTGATCTCAGTTCAGAGACGCACACCGTGCTGGTGGTAACCTGGCTCAGAAGGACTTCAGAGGCTGGACGCTGTTGCATCACGCAGTAAATGCCGGGAGCAAAGAGATCGTCAAATATATTATTGACAATGGTGAGTGTCTCTGGCAGTAATGGGGTATTTCCGGTCACAAGCGGTCGGGACTCGCTGTCCAATACTGCTTCTGTCGCTCTCATCCACTTCTGTGGGACTTATAGACCCAGCATTGCGCAGCCCACTCTTTCTAAAGTCCCACCCTCCTGTGATTACCTTTCCATCATTGCGACGTGTGCCCTGCTGATGAATACATTCACTTTTGGAAACTGCAGCGATCAGCCTATCCATGGGGCTGACTGCTGGAAGCCACAAGATAAAATGTGGACAAGCCCTTTAAGGATTAGCTTTGTATATAACGCCCTATTTCTGCTGGAGGTTATGAGACCCCCCACACTTGGCTGAATTCATGGAGTCAGTCCCAGATGGGTGGAATGTAGTAGAGCCGAGCGACCCTTCTAATGAATGGCTTTCCAAGTAATATATGGACGGCCAGGGGGCTCCTGAGCACAGGACCCTCCACTAAGATGTCCATGGGCCATATAGGCAGGAGCCGTCCTGATTGGACATCCCCTTTAAGACCCGTCACACGCAGATATGATCTGTGTAGCCTCGGGCTATAATAACATTTGTCTTTCTTTCCTCTCTTGTCAAGCTCCATCTGAAATCCTGGATGTTGCCGAGCTGAAGAAGTAAGTTTCACGAGCGATCGCCTGCCAAGATTCGTTATGTGGCCGAGGCGCTGAGTCATAAAGAGGCATTAATGTCAAAAATGACTCACGAGGAATGTTACTGATAAAAAAGGCCAAAAAGTGGCCTCTGCTGAGGTCTCACCGAAGCCCCAGGTCCATCCTGTAATATGTCCCCACCTTCAAACTATAGGATGGCCGCAGCCAGCAGAGGATATCCCGTCTAGGCTCGGCCAACACAGTCTCATGGGGTAGGAAACTCCAGAAAGTTACATGTGACCTTGTTCCTAAATCATCCAAAATGGAACTTTCTATTAAATGGTTATTCCTAAAATCACAAGTAATCCCCTCTCCACAGGGTAGTTCATAACTTGCAATTTGTTCGTGCTCCAACTTTTCGGGATAGGAGATAACTTGTGATTTTTGGGAATGAGCCTCTAAAGTGGGAAAAATCCCGAGGGTCTCCCAACTCTTAAAGGGGGTTATCCCAGGACTAAGACGTATCCAATGGCTGGGTAATTTTAGATACATATTCATCAATAAATACCTGCCCTTAATATTAATTAGTCAATGGCACCCCCTCATGTTGTTAGAATCGGGTCCTGAGCCCCCTGTTGTTTTTTTTTTTAGAATTTGGAGTATTCACTATTTAAAGGCATTGTCCAGGATTAGGAAAACATGGCTGCCCTTTTATTCTAAACCTTGGTTTACAGCTTGTGTCTGCAATACCACTCGCACCTGTAGATATGGGTGGCGCTGTTAATAGAAGGCAGTTGTGTTTTTAAATATGAGATAAACGGGCAACGAGTCAGTATAAGTAAAAGAAGTTTGCTAAGGTTAATATTTTAAAGGAACCTTAGAAATGTAGAAAATACTTATCTCTTGCAAGATACTGACTCTCACCATAGAGGCCGGATATCGATGCCGGGGATGTGTCCTGGTGATAAGTTCCCCTATAAAAGTGGTATCCAGACCACAAGGACGATCCGCTGGCTAAATGATCGGGGGATCAGACCCTGATTGATATCGTTCGGCCATCATCGCCCCCAGTGTGGTGTGACCAGCGGAGGACCCTCATTCTGACGCTTGGTTGGGGTCCCGGCATAAATGTGATAATTTTTATAGTCTGAAATTCCCCTACATTCTCCAGACACTAAAGATTTGTAAAGTAACATCACTGATCGGGTCCTGGAAGCCGAAGGATTACCGTTCTGACTCCACTTCTTATCTTCTTGTCTTTCAGCGGGGAGACGGGTCTGCACCTCGCGGCTTCGCTACGTCAGCGCACCATCTGTCATTACATCGTGGAGGCCGGGCATCGCTCATGAAAACCGATCTACAGGTGTGGTCTTACTGTGGAATTTTGGGAAGGAGAACAGAATAATAAAAAAAAGAATATTGTGTATTCTGTATTGGTGACGATATTACCATTATTTTTCTTGGTTTTATCACTTCTTTTTATTTTATACTTGTTATTTTTTCCTTTTGCAAAGATCAAGTCTTTTAAAGGGGTTTCCTACTTAGTTCAGTGCATTTGTAGCATACCCACAACGTATAAAGCTGTGGACCTAGGACCACAGCTCTTTTTAGAATGGGACCCTATTATGCAGGATCTGGGAATGACGATCTTATTTATATGGAAGTTCCAAAAATTGCGCGTTTTGGCAATTTTCTAAACTCCCTCGCAAATGGATATAGAGCCACGCGTGCGCTGCCTCCTCTCCACTAATAGCTGCGCATGACGGCTTATACCTTGTGGAAACGCCTGACATGTACTAAATCCACCTGAGGAAGGTAGCGGTCCCCTGCCGAAACGCGTAGTGGCCTAATAAAAGGCTTGTTTACCACTAATCCATTGCAGTGTGCTCTATAGTCAGAGCGCTCCTTAAATTGACCACATTTATATTTTTTACAAATAACATGTAGTAAATGGGACTACCCCTTTAAGGTATAGCTCAGTGCGTCCATATTGAACTATGGCGCCTTCTGATACCTGAGAGTTTTAAAGGGGTAGTCCACCTCATTGTTAGGATGAAAGCAGATCACATGGTTTCCTATCACTGCCATCCCCAACGATCAGCTATGATCTGTGGGGGGAACCCAGCAGCAAGAGCTTCATTCTCCTGCAGCGCCCCCACAGGTGAAGAAAATAATGACTCCAGTTGATAGAAGTGTAGTGCACTCACATGCCACCTCCTCCAGGGACAGATTTTTTTTTTTCTATTACAGCCTGTCTGTTCTGGCTAACAGAATGGAATAATCATCCAGCGGCTCCACCAGTACAGCAGAGGGCAGTGAATCCAGCAGCCGATCATAGGTGTTGGGGACACGTCTCAGTGTATTCTTAATTCCTTTTTTTATTCTATATTTTTTTATCCGTTTTTTCACCTCCCCTGACACATTAGTGTGACTAAATCAGTTTTACTTATCCAAAGTACTGTGTATCCCGTGAATTACAGGTGCGCTCCACTGCTCGGAATCGCATACGGGTGCCTGGTTGTTATGAGTTCAGCTGTACCCCTCTGCCTTAAATCCTCTAACCCCCTACCCTTCCTTCCTTGCCCCCACCAGACAGCTGGAAATACAGAGGTGCCTAGCAGGAATGGCAGCGGGTGTGAAGCTGATGAGGAGGGGGCTGTTAGCATAAGACAGAAGCTGAGGAATTCCAGACAGCTGCCCGCAGCCTTGCCGCCCCTCCTGATTGCCCCCTGCCCTGCAGCTGCGGGCTTTAATGTGCATTCCTTCCCCGGCTGGTCCTGAGACGGCTCCTCTAATGATGGGGCAGTGAGACATGCTCTGCACGGCCTTGCTTTAATATCTGGGGGCAGCGTTGTTAGTGTTGGGTTAGCCCTGCTGGACCCTTCAACCTTGATGCCTTTAAATTTTGCCTAAAAGAAGAAATCTCCTTTTACATTGTGTGAAGTTATTTAATGTTATGGCAGCAATACAGATATCAAGACACCTGATCAATGTTTGGAGTCCAGTTATATATTACTGATGTTTGAATATAAAGTGACGTTGTCCTTTATAATCGCACACTTATCAATGCTGCTTGGGTCTAAAAAAAACATCTATAAGGACAGTAAGCACCTAGAAAGTATGGTTAGATTCTCAGGGACCCCTTTAAGGGGTTAACATTGTATCTTACTACCCATATCCAAAATTACTGTGCTGTAGATTTTCAGCCACCACTAGAGGGCGCTCCCTCATTTGTATGCAGGGAGCGCCCTCTAGTGGTGACTGTATGAAGGCAGTAAGAGCAGTATGTCTATACAGGGGTCTGTATAAAAAAAATTGTGTTTGACCATTAAAAAGAGATTAATTAAGTGACTTGGAACATAATTTTAGTGCCATTCTGCAGTAGTAAGGTGAGGTTTTTTTGTTCTATTCTCTCTCCAAAAATCTTTCCCATCACAAACAAATAAAACCTATCCTAATGAGGATCATCAGGTCCCAATTATCCCCTCCAATGACCTCTGATTAACCCTGTAATGCCCATAGTACTGTGGTGATCAGCCATTATTGGTCCACACATAGACACCATAAATCCGGCACTTTCAGTCCTTCCCCCAAGTTTTCCCTCTTTCTGGGAATGGGATGACTCATTTTGTTTCTCAGTAATGAGTGAAAACAGGACAGAGAGCGGCCAGAAGTAAGAGCGGGGCTCCTGGATGTGCCTGCGGTTATCATCTACAGTGTGGGGAAATGATAACACTGAGCTCCTTGTGTTTCCTCCTCCACTGACCTACCGATGCCCGACATTGCCATTCCCGTCAGTTGTTGCTCCAGGCAAGCGTTATACAGTGGACCTGATTTTCCAAGCTTCATGGGCCACAGATCTGTCTGAATTTGTAGCAAAAAAAAAGTCTCCTTGCCGTGCTCCATATTTATTTTATGTTAGACTCGCTCAACAAGGAGCATGGCCTACCATAAAGTGGGCAGAGGAAGGGGTTGGCCTCAAGTGAGATCCCAAGCTCCGAAATCACACCACAATATGGCGAAACCTAGTGGACCAATGTAAGCC
The DNA here is from genome assembly GCA_033576555.1 of Oophaga sylvatica. Lineage (NCBI taxonomy): Eukaryota > Metazoa > Chordata > Amphibia > Anura > Dendrobatidae > Oophaga > Oophaga sylvatica. The sequence continues at coordinate 49,339,819 of JARQOD010000010.1, read as the reverse complement.
AACTAACGGATGACGACCTCTTAGTCCAGACAGTTTATACATGTGCCGCTACGTTTGCTCCATCTAAATCCGCCCCACTGTTTCTCCTAGTGCTGGAGAGGAGCGGGCGAAACGTTCTCTCCTGGAACATGAGGCATGCCCCTTTATTTCGTTGCGACCAGGTTATGGAGAGATGTGACTTATTACAATCTGTGTACAGCACTGCAGTAAAAAAAAATAATTCTATCTGTGTTTCAGGGAGACACTCCAAAAAATCGGGCCGAAAAGGCAAAGGACTCGGAGCTCGCTGCATACCTGGAGAACCGGCAGCACTATCAGATGATCCAGAGAGAGGACCAGGAAACGGCCGTCTAACAAGAGGACTCTTCCCCCACAAAAACTTTTATTTGCTCTTTTTTTAAAAAAAATCCTAAACTTCCTTATCCCCTGTTCTGGGGGGAAAACCTGCACCTTTCTCACCCCCCATCTAACGTACAGGAAGCCTTACTGTCCATCTCCTGGCAGCCCCGCCAGGTGGACTCATCACTTGCTGGAAGCACTAGCTTCTTGTTCTGACATGTACCTGTTATGGGGGCGCCCTCATGACCCCGCAAGCTGTGGACGGCCCACAGAGACTATGGCTCTAACTTAAGTAATTCCTTCCCCTCTGCAATATGCTTCCATGGTAGAAACGTCCTCCTCTGGCGACCTGCTCACTGTGCTTGGCCCCGCTGTAGCTGTATTTCTGGATTCCCTCGTGTCCGGCCATTTAGGGCCCGTAGGCCGCGCTGTCCTCCAGGTCATTTCTAAGGATTCCTCTGGGATCCGCTAGGGCACACGACTGCCCTGATCTTGCACATATGGTCTCCGCAGCCGGGGCTAGTTTACATGCGTTTTTGACGTTCACTCATTCGATGGCTTTCATCGATTATTATTTTTTCTCTGTAAAGTTGCATCTGTCGGGTTGTTTGTTTTTTTTTAATTATTTTACGTTTTTTTTTTAATCCGCATTAGTCGTGTGCCGTGTAGAAATGTATATACCTATGTACATGTCGTAGAACAGCGAGTGCTGCCTTTTCCGCAGATACTGTCGTATTGACCTGGTATCAGTAGACTTGTTGTGAATTGGAGCTGTAGGAATTTTTTAAATTTTTTTTTTCTTTTGTACATAAAATGTGCAAGTCGTTTATGTCCGGGGTGTTATTCAAGTGTTTACACTGGATCGTAACTTCATCATGGTGTAAGCCGTTGCTTGGTGTTCAGCGTCACTTGCCGGTATCGTTCTGTCGACCCTGTTTCATTACATTTTACCCATTTTGCTTACTCCAGCCATTTTGAAGCTCTTCATGTTGGGAGACCCCCATCACAAGGACTTATCACTCATCCAAAGTGTGGCTTCTGCCTTGTAGTGACTGCCTGCAGGCATCGGCTCAGAAAATGGCGGCCTTCGATACGAGTGGGGTTTATGGGTTTGCGGTAAGGCTGCCGGCGCAGCAGCCGCGTTGCGTATTGCCTCTCACGGAGACGTCATGTTCAGTGTGATTTTTAGTTATTTTATTTAACTTATTTCTTTTTATTAATGTTTTAATTCATGATTTTATACTAAGATCAGACCGAAGCCTCTGACCGCGGAGGAGCGACACGACCGTATCCCGATCAACTCCACTGACTTTATTGTCCCCGATCTCTGTTGCTCGACAATCACAGATATGTTTTAGGGGTGAAGGTGAATTGCCGTCAGTCTCCAGGGTCACGGATGGATCTGGATACAAGCGGAAATTGCGCCTTTTTTTTTGGATCCTCGCCTCCGTCCTTAGCACTTTACCATTAAAGTGCACAAACTCCAAGCAATATGTCTGCTGTGCGCAGAATTACGTGCATCGAGACCTGTAATAAGCAGATTACGTGACGACCGACTCCAGCGTTTGTGCTTATCATGGCCGTCAGACCCTATATGCTTTTTTATTATAATGGTGGTCTGTGTGCCCCCTTTTAACCTTGTGTAGCCCATAGTGGCCAACTGTCATGGAAAAGGTGGAGACACATATATATTTTTTTGCAACAATTATTGGTTTTCCAGAGACTGTCACAATTTTTTGGAAACGGTCCTGGTAAATTCTGGAATATCCTGAGATGACAGGTGGGTTTTACACAAACCTTATTCACAAATGGATGATATGGGGTTGTCTTATGTTGGAGCGGTGCTAAAACATCCCAAAATGGCCGACATCTATTTTGGGAACTGTGAAGACCTCCAGCCAAAACGATTCTGGAAGGTTCCTTACACCCCAGCCCCTCTGGGAGGTGGGACCGAGCGAGGCATGGAGGGACGATGGGCCTGAAACGGGAGCGTGGTCACGTGGCGATGTTTGTCAGCACACTAGGTGACAACTATCTAAAGATGGCGAGTTCAGCGTAGCGTGGAAAATGAAAGCCGTCTACTGATTGGTTACTATGGGCCACGGTTCTAATTTCCTCTTGACTTTCTGACTGCGATCGGTGATAAATACCGTCGTGCTTCGGCCATATTGTAGGCCCTAAACTAGTTCAGTCGCCAAGGAGAGACTTGCCCATAGCAACCAATCAGATTGCAGCTTTCATTTCACCAGTACAGGATTCATGTTGTGTGAGGCGATCTGATTGGTTGCTATGGGCAACTGTGGTCCCAGTATGGTGATCGAGTTACTAGAACAACACGGTTTTATGTAATTTTGAGAAAAATCTAATTTTCATGGATATTAAAGAAAAGTATATATTATATTCTATTTTTAATGAGAAAATATGACTCGCTTTTATTACACATTACAGGGTAAATACCCACGGATGTCATAGTATTCATATGTACTTGTTGCCCCATGAAAAAACGGGGAGCCATTTTGTGGGAAATCATAAGGTCATTATTCAGAAGTAACAGAGGCAAAATGGCAGAAGCCATTTCTGAAGAAGGGCCCGATCACACAACAGCTATAGACCATAAAGTATATGAAAACGCTAGCGCACGCTGCACTAATGTCCAGTACCCACGAGAATCTGCCAAGGCGAGGGTCTTCTGCAAATTGGGGCTGCTATTAGACCCACCCAGCAGGTACCCAGCAGTACCCACATCACTTGGCCTATTGTATAGCACCTATATGGTGGATCCTGGCCGACCAGGAGCGCAAAAGCAAACGTATCCATGTGCCGTTGTGAAGCTGGGCTACAAGTGGGTAATGAATGAAACTCGCTTTAATGGAGCTTTTCATTGTCCTCCTTTAGCCTTGCCACACAGCATCACGTACAAACTTAGGCCGTGCGTGTGCGAAGTCACGCCGTGCGTATGCGAAATAACGCCGTGCATGTGCTAAATCACACCGTGCGTGTGTGAAATAACGCCGTGCGTGTGCGAAATAACGCCGTGCGTGTGCGAAATAACGCCGTGCGTGTGCGAAATAACGCCGTGCGTGTGCGAAATAACGCCGTGCGTGTGCAAAATAATGCCGTGCGTGTGCGAAATAACGCCGTGCGTGTGCGAAATAACGTGCGTGTTTGAACTTGGTTCAGATTCACAGCGGCGCATGCACGGTATAACAGTGGGCAATGAATGTGCCCCTTAAAGGAACGTTTTTGTGGCTTTTACATTGCTGGACTATTTTTTTGGCAGACCCTCCCAGGTGATGAGCAGCCGTCCCTCCGCTGCGGTACTGACAGTGATGAACTTCTCTTTTCGGTTGTATTATACAGCTGACTCCCACCTCTAACTGCCGGACAAGAGAGAATCCTCTCCTGGGATCTTAAAGATTGTAATACCCAAATTTCATGCTAAAAACTTAGTCTGAAAATAAAGCCTGAAATTTTAACTTATCTCTTGAATTTACCCACACTTTATATGGCATTAAGACTCCCCTTTTATAGTCACCCCACTTCCCCGAACAAATGGAGCAAAAAGCGATCACAATGTCATGCGTACCTCGAAATGGTGCCAATTAAAACTCCAATTCTTCCTGCAAAAAAGCACAAAAACAAACAAACCTGAACACAACATACAAAAAAGAAGTTTGCTCTTCTTTGTTTTTTAGACCTATTATTTTTTATTAATATTCTAGACCTATATAACATATAGCAAAATCCTATGGTACAAACAACTCCCCTAGTAATAAATAATTGGCTTAAGGCGAACCTAAGAAAATACAAAATTGGTTGCAGTAAAGGGGTTAACACTATGAACTTGAGATTTTATGACCACAAAATCTGCTCCAAAGTGGTAACGGGTCACTGTAAGTCAGAGTCGGCAGCAGAAGCACACAGGGACGCCGCCGTTATTCTGTATTGTGCGTTTTACCTTTACTGTTACAAGATGTTTTATTGTTGTTCCGGTGCCGGATGGTGGGGATTAATCTCACTAACCGCGCCCATCCCCCACCGTGTGGCGCAACCTGTTTCTGTATCAGAAACTGAGTGTGACTCTGTTTTTATACATCTGTAGTGATTGTCACTCTTCACCATGCGTCACGTTGCGTTTGCTCTTCCGTCGGGGATGTGCAGGCATACATTGTCACAACTACTATTGTTTTCTTGCCATTGAAATAAACTATTGTACGACATTGTCGTTTTCTCCTTTGGCTTGCTTCCAGTTTCTTACAGGGGTTGTTATGTAGGTGGTGTATGAGCAGGGAACGCAAGTACCTCCGTAATCTCCTGTGTCAGAAGATATTCTTTGGAAGCATTGCTCTTAGTTACGGCGTTCACTGGAGTATGCCAAGTTTTATGTAGATTTCCCTCCATTATAATCCGAGGTACAATAAAAAGTTCTGTTAAAGCACATAACCTTATGGAAGTCGTGTATGGCCTTCGGTGATACTATGTCTCTACGCAGAGTGCAGCTTTTAACTGTGGCATTCAATATTGTATGCCGCTATGATCCCCTAAGAAACCAGTACCCATGATATTTTTGGGAATTTTTTGCACCCAGTATTTAAGGAACAATAAATTTTTTAGTAGAACCCAAATCTGGCACAAATGTGAATGGGAATTTGCAGTCGCACCATACGCATCGTGATTGATGTGGGTCTCGGGTGAATCGTTGCAAGGCTTATAAATAGAGCAGAGGGCAGATGGCTGAACGGACAGTGGGCTTTAAATCACATGAAGTGGTTCTAACCAGATTTGTTAAACCATCGTGTTCCCTTGGTCGGCGTTCCCCAGATGTAAGCCTAAAGGATCTGTCAAGAAATGGGCACGTTATATGTTCCGCCAAACGTTTGAAAAGTCAGAGTTGGTAAACCAAAATATCTTTGCTTAAATCCCAACGCCTACTACTCTACCGTCCATCATGTGGTTCTGGTCTTAGTTGGCAGTAGCTGCCAGTAAATTGCCGTCTTCGATACAGCCAAAGTTCCCTCTGTATAGACTTCTACTTGGACCGTTTGATAACCTGGAATTGGACTTGGATCGTTCACCCTGAGCTTCCCTGGAACCTTTCCAGATTTTTGGATCAGTTCACCCCGGCTTCTTGGAGACCATCCCAGATTTTAAGGAAAATTGCAAAATGATTTGATAATTTGAATAAAACATGGTTGAGGTTGCTCTTTGTAGAATTGGTCAGGCTGGTGGCCATGAGTTTGGCTCGAATGCTGTATTTTCCTGCAGAAAAAATTTATAGACTCATTTTCCAAATCGCTTTCTGTCGTTAGGCAAGGGCATAATAAGTTGGATGGATGGCCAACCATCAGCAAAAATCAGTTCAAATTAATGTGACACCTTGCCACCATTGTTGCCCCCTGTGATCACCATGTCTCATTTTGTGACACTTTGGATTTGATTTGTGTAATGATGGCATGGACTCACCCCATCTTCCTTATTCCAATGTATTACAAGATATCAACTTTATCCTATCAATACGAGATGGAAAATGCTGTAACCTGAAGACCATTTGCACCAATTTAAGGAGCTTTTGATTATTTTCGTGGTCAGCTTATCACTCTGAGCTGCGATTTGGAAATTGGATGAAATTGGAAGGGACTCTGCAGCATATTCGGTGATGAACCAAGGCTTTTGGACAGCTCAGAGTTTGTTTAAAATGGAGACCTCGCAGAAAATTCAGCATTTAGGTGTCCTAAAGGTTAGATTCCGGCTTTGGCTGCATGACCCTATCGTGATCAAGTCCCTCTGTTCCATGGGATGTAAGGTAATGCCTTTGTCCCAGCAAAAAAAAAATGATGACACGGCAGCGTTGTTTACAATGCAATGTCTGATTTCTCTAGCTCTTTTGAAGTAAACACCTAACCCATTACGTGAGAGAAGTCCAAATACGTAAAAGAAAAAACCACACCTAAACTTTACTATAATGGCCTTCTGCGGTGTTTTGAATCTTCAAATAAGCCTCCAACACACAAGTGTCATGTGGTGCATCGCCACGAAGATCGTCGCGGTTGCACATTCTGACTTCTCACAGCTGAGTTGCTGTTTCTTTGTGTTTGGCAGTTAGGGAGTTAATTCTGTCTGTGCTCAGTTCTGGGACTGGGTGCAGTTTTCTCCCGGCTGCAATTAATTATTTGTTGATTGGTTTCCTTTAAATCTCTGGTTGTCTGTGTTGGAGTTGCCAGTGAAATTCTTCATGCAGACCACAGATAGGATTGTATCTGTATAGACTTAAGTTAAAGAGCTCCTTAGTTGTTTTAAAGCTCACCTTGCTTAGAGTTTAATATCCCAGATCATTTATGTTCCTTCTGTGTTTGAGTGTGTATGCAAGTCTGTGTTTTTCTCCAGTCTGTCTTATATGTCTAATCTGTGTATTTAGCAGAGATCAGCCCATATCCCTTTGGTGGTAATCAGAATCCTTCTTAGGACTGATTACAGGGTTCAGGGACTGATAGGAGACAGGGTTAGGCTGGAGACTTGGACCTCTGAACCATTATCAGTACCTCCAAGGTGAGGGATTAGTTAGGACCCCAGTTTAGGGTCAGGTTAGACCCCCGGTCCTCCTCTTTCCTGTGACAGTGTATCAAGTCCTCAAGATTAACCCTGAGTTCAACGGATATCGTGTCAGGTAAATCTATTCTATATTTACATGCTGATGTTGCTAATCTATATGTTGTATAGAGTGTTTGTTCTTTTAAGAATAGTTTACTGACATCGTACACATATCATAAGACCGCGTGACATTTTCACGGGCCCATAAAATTATTCCCAGTTGCCATGGATCCAGTAGCCCAGCTGGCTCTGCAGTTGCAGGGATTATCCATGGAGCTGACGGACATTAAGTCCAAAGTTTTGTCTCCCTCGGAGCAAACCAGATTTGAACCTAAAGTAGCTCTCCCGGACAGGTTCACTGGTGGGCGAGACAAATTTTTTACCTTCAGGGAAGCATGTAAATTGTATTTTCGGCTTCGGCCTCGATCATCAGGGAGTGAAGAGCAGAGAGTGGGAATTGTTATCTCGCTCCTACAAGGGGACCCTCATCCGGGGCCTTCTCCCTTCCTCCGGATCCCCGGCTCTACAGTCAGTAGATAGATTTTTTACTGCCCTGGGTTTGGTATATGATGACCCAGATCGGGTCTCTCTTGCTGAGACAAAATTACGTAAGATACAGCAGGAGATCGTCCGGCGGAGGAATTTGCTTCTGAGTTCCGTAGATGGGCCACAGATACTCAGTGGAATGACCCAGCTCTTAGGAGCCAGTTTTGTCATGGGCTTTCTGACAAATTAAAGGACGTTTTGGCTCAGTATGATTCTCCTCCATCACTGGAGGCTGCTAAGGCCTAGCTATCCGTACTGATAGACTGCTCCGGGAGAGGTGCGAGGTAACTCCGCCCCCTGTTGTTACTCCACCTACTACTAAAGTCCCTTATGTTGAGGTTCCCCTTGTCTGTTCGGAGGAGCCTATGCAGTTGGGAGGGACATCATTTCGTAGGAGGGGATTGGCGGTACGCCGCAGGACTAGAAGGTGTTTCTTCTGCGGGAAAGAGGGACATTTTGTTGGGGGATGTCCATCCCGTGCCTTGTTGAGCAAAAAGTCGCCGGAAAACTGTTAATCCCAGTTGTGTGGTGGACGACAACCTGGGAGTATGTATTTCATCCGCCAGTTCTTCTCAGTTCCTTGTACCAGTGGAGGTGGTGGTTGGTACGAGAGTGGAGAGATTTTCTGTTCTTCTTGATAGTGGGTCCGGGGCTAATCTGGTTGACGCTCAGTTTGCTCAGGCTCAAGGTATGCATCTGAGTGTATTGGTCAAACCGATCCCTATATTCTCCATTGACGCCAGGCCTCTCGGCCAAGGTAGCTTTGTTCATGAGGTTCATAACATTGACCTTCGGGTAGGGGCAATACATAGGGAACTATTATCTTGTTATGTGTTGGAGGGTCTACCTACTCCTATTGTGTTGGGACTTCCTTGGTTGGTTAAACATAACCCTGTGATTAATTGGCAGTCCAGAGATATAAGCCAATGGGGGGAGTTTTGCAAAAGTAACTGCATGAACACAGTCATCAGTGCGGTCGTGCCTAGTACTTTGCCTCCTTTTTTGGAGGACTTTGGGGATGTGTTCTCTGAGGAGGGGTGTCAGGAGTTGCCTCCTCATCGCGTGTATGACTGCTCTTTAATTTACTTCCTGATGCTAAGTTACCTAAAGCTAGGTTATATAACCTTTCTGGTCCTGAGAGGCAGGCTATGAAAGATTATATTTCGGAAAGTCTGGCCAAAGGGCATATTAGACCTTCATCTTCCCCAGTGGCCGCGGGGTCTTCTTTGTGAAGAAAAAAGATGGAGGCCTACGCCCTTGCTTGGATTTCCGCGAACTTAATCGGATTACTGTTCGAGATCCGTATCCACTCCCTCTGATTCCTGATCTCTTCAATCAAATTGTTGGCGCCAAATGGTTCTCTAAATTGGATCTCAGGGGGACGCCCCTGCAGGACCTCCAGGGAGACTGTTTGTCCCAAATCAGTTGAGACAAAAGGTTATTGAGGCACATCATAATTCTGCTTTAGCAGGACATCCAGGGAGTAAGGCTACTTTAGATCTCCTTTCTCGCCGGTTTTGGTGGCCTAACGTTAATAAAGATGTTTTAACTTTTGTCGCGTCCTGTGGGTTTGTGCTCGCTCTAAGACCCCTCATACCCGTCCGTCTGGGACCCTCTTACCCTTGAAACTTCCGGAGCGTCCATGGACTCATTTGTCTATGACTTCATCACGGACCTTCCTCAGTCGTCAGGGAAGACTGTCATACTGGTGGTTGTTGACAGGTTCAGTAAGATGGCACATTTCATTGCTCTTCCTGCCCTCCCTAATGCTAAAACTCTGGCGCAGGTGTTCATTGGGGAGATTGTGAGACTTCATGGGTTGCCTTCTGATGTGGTGTCAGATAGGGGGTCTCAGTTTGTGTCCAAGTTTTGGAGGGCATTTTGTTTACGTCGGGGGATGCAATTGTCATTTTCCTCGGCTTTTCATCCGCAGACCAATGGTCAGACAGAGCGTCTGAATCAAAGCCTAGAGACTTATCTTCGGTGTTTTGTCTCAGAGAACCAGGAGGACTGGTCTTCTTTCTTGCCTCTGGCAGAGTTCGCTCTTAACAACAGGCGGAGCGAGTCCACTGGTAAGTCCCCGTTTTTTGGGGCATATGGTTTTCATCCCCAGTTTTGTACATTCAATGGGGGGGGCCCTTCTGGGGTTCCTGAGGAGGAGCGTTTCTCGTCGTCACTTGCTTCAGTGTGGAGAGGTGTATTGAATAATCTGAGTGCTATGGGGAACCGTTATAAACGTATGGCTGATAGGAGGAGAGTTTCTGGTCCAGATCTTAATGTGAACGATCTGGTATGGTTGTCTACCAGGAATATAAAACTTAAAGTTCCCTCCTGGAAGCTGGGCCCCAGATTCATCGGGCCGTACAGGATCAGTTCCATAATTAATCCTGTGGCATTTCGTCTGGACCTCCCTCCTACGTTTAAAATTCATAATGTGTTCCACAAGTCATTACTTAAGAGGTACGTGGCACCAGTCATACCATCACCTCTACCTCCTCCTCCAGTGGTGGTCAATGGTAACTTGGAGTTTCAAGTGTCAAAGATCATTGACTCACGTCTGAATCGCCGGTCCCTTCAGTACTTGGTGCATTGGAAGGGTATGGTCCAGAGGAGAGGACGTGGGTTCCTGCGTCTGACATTAACGCAGATCGTTTGGTGCGGACCTTCCACAGAACTCACCCGGGCAAACCTGGCCCTGAGGGTCCGGAGGCCCCTCGTAGAAGGGGGGTACTGTCATGTGTGCATCGCCACGAAGATCGTCGCGGTTGCACATTCTGACTTCTCACAGCTGAGTTGCTGTTTCTTTGTGTTTGGCAGTTAGGGAGTTAATTCTGTCTGTGCTCAGTTCTGGGACTGGTGCAGTTTTCTCCCGGCTGCAATTAATTATTTGTTGATTGGTTTCCTTTAAATCTCTGGTTGTCTGTGTTGGGAGTTGCCAGTGAAATTCTTCATGCAGACCACAGATAGGATTGTATCTGTATAGACTTAAGTTAAAGAGCTCCTTAGTTGTTTTAAGCTCACCTTGCTTAGAGTTTAATATCCCAGATCATTTATGTTCCTTCTGTGTTTGAGTGTGTATGCAAGTCTGTGTTTTCTCCAGTCTGTCTTATATGTCTAATCTGTGTATTTAGCAGAGATCAGCCCATATCCCTTTGGTGGTAAACCATTGCTGTAGAGCATCAGGTTGTCTCAAGGATGTAGAGGTTTGGCTTGGTGACATGACCACATGAGAGCTCTTAAGTCTTCCCCTGTTCCATGGATGTAGTAGGAAGTGTCACGTTCTGGTTGCCCACAAAAGCATAGATGATGGGACACGGCAGTCATATGTCTCAAGCTTTGTTGATTTCAAGTTATTTGTGAAGTAAACACACTCTAAACACATGCAATGTGAGGTAATTGCACATCATGAGTATAGAGATGAGAGTCACAGCTTTTAAGACATATTTACTTATGCTCTGACATGTTTGAATCTATCAAATACCGCTGCAACACAAGTGAACACAGCCTAAAACGCATGCAAGCTGAACAATAAGTGCATCAACGTTTCATCCAGATTTTATAGTCCAAGATGCCATCTTGCACACTCCCTTGGCCCTTACTCACTCTCTGAAGCAACTCCAGCAAAGTATGATTCCTCTCCAGCCATCTTTTCATACCTTGGAGTGACGGTAAGCAGTTTTGGTTGAACATTGCACCTTTTAAACCCTCGGGGCTTCTACATATTCTGTATCACCGCATGACTCACTCTGTCAGACACGATCATACGCCCTATTGAGAAATCTTCAAAACCCTTCACTTTTGTTTCTTTACTGGATAACACTCCAGCTGGAATAATTTGGAGTTCTTTCAAACTCTGCGTGCCGTTGTTCTTTCCAATTCTGCTCATTTGTCATCCATAACTCGCACTACTTGTTGCAGAGAATCAAGACTAAAATAATATCAAAAGTCTACCCTCCAATTACTGTTTGTAATATCCTTCATTATTTTGTTGTTTTTATAATCTTCACTTGAAGATTACGATAGGACATAAATGTTTTTGCTGCATTGCGACACAATGGAGTGTGTGGGGGTCTGCTCCGCAGGACCTCTTTTATGGGGTCATTGCTTGCCACCCTTCTGTGTGAGCAGACTCTTAATTTGAGCGATTATTAAACATGGCCGTGTTCATTCCTCTTCCTGCGCACATATCGGGCACGCACCTGGAGATCAAAGTGTCATCCTTGCTATTATGTAGATTGCAGCTCTTTGTAATTAGCTTCTCTGCTATGATAGATAATCGGCTGCTGCAAAAATTCCTAGCAAGTTTTTGATCATTATTCATTATAAAAGACTTTTTGGGTTCTTTTTAAAAGGGTTATTCCCCACTAAGGCAAGTTATCCCCTATCCATCTTGCTGAGCTTGCACCAAATCTGAAAACGCCCCATAAAACTGGGAGCACCACCACTCCATTGATTGTCTATGGGACTGCTGTAAAAGATTTCGCTCTCGCTGGCAGTCACATTGCTCCATTTTAATGGGATGATCAAGGATCTTAAGAACTGGGCTCTGCATTGCTCCAAGCCCCATCAATAAGCAATGTATCCCCTATTCTGTGGATAAAGCGTTATTCCCAACTGGGCAAATTAAGGGCTGATACTTTTGCTTCTTTTTTGCCCCTTGATAGTAGAATTTTCCATCCTAAGCCGAGTATATGTAGTAAAAATATGGCGACTTTGATTTTCCGAAAATGTGCATCCTAGACGGTGCCGATAATTACATCCAATCCAGAGGTTTCTGACCTGAAATATAATCCGCTCGCCGTACCTCCCCTTTATGATTGTTTTTTAATTAGAAAAACCAACATAAGGAACAATTACCGGACGTGCATTCAGAATAAAACTATTCATTGATTTCTGTGATAGAAATGCAAATTCTCTGACAAGGAGCAAGACTGTGGCTCCCACACATGGTCACAATTATCACGCTGTCATTTGCATATTGACGAGGGCTGGAATTTTCCCACCAGGTGTAAGGACAAATGAAGACAATCATGGCTATGAATAGAGAGCCGTGTGTGCCGGCCAGGCCTTCTGCAAAGGTCATTGATCGCCATTTTTTGGGAACATTTGGCAGCTTTTGTTTAGGAGCACCTGTCGGCTGCTGCCGTAAAATGCTTCTGATGTCACTAGCAAATATCCACATCATTGAAATGGATGAAACCTATAAAAAGGAGCAGTGTGTGATGGGAGAGTGATGGGGAACTTATATGGGGTATATGAGCTCCATTATTTTTCTATATTCAAGTTCTCTTATCATTTTGGACCCATATAGAATCGGATCCAGGGCTGGTGTTAGTATGGTGGTAACTGATGTGGTTATAGAGGTCTCTGCTGCCACCTCTGCTGATGGGACGGTTACAGAGATCTCCGTAGCCACCTCTGCTGATGGGACAGTGACAGAGGTCTCCGCAGCCACCTCTGCTGATGGGACAGTGACAGAGGTCTCCGCAGCCACCTCTGCTGATGGGACGGTTATAGAGTACTCTGCAGCCACCTCTGCTGATGGGACGGTTACAGAGATCTCCGTAGCCACCTCTGCTGGTGGGATGGTTATAGAGGACTCTGCTGCCACCTCTGCTGATGGGATGGTTATAGAGGTCTCCGCAGCCACCTCTGCTCATGGGATGGTTACAGAGATCTCCGCAGCCACCTCTGCTGATGGGACGGTTAAAGAGATCTCCACCCCCCGCAGCCACCTCTGCTGATGGGAGGTTATAGAGGTCTCCGCAGCCACCTCTGCTGATGGGACGGTTATAGAGGTCTCCGCAGCCACCTCTGCTGATGGGACGGTTAGAGGTCTCTGCTGTCACCTCTGCTGATGGGACGGTTACAGAGGTCTCCGCAGCCACCTCTGCTGATGGGATGGTTATAGAGGTCTCTGCTGCCACCCCTGGTGATAGGACGGTTACTGAGGTCTCCGCAGCCACCTGTGCTGATGGGACGGTTATAGAGGACTCTGCAGCCACCTCTGCTGATGGGATGGTTATAGAGGTCTCTGCTGCCACCCCTGGTGATAGGACGGTTACATAGGTCTCCGCAGCGACCTCTGCTGATGGGACGGTTATAGAGGACTCTGCAGCCACCTCTGCTGATGGGATGGTTATAGAGGTCTCCGCAGTCACCTCTGCTGATGGGATGGTTATAAAGGTCTCCGCAGCCACCTCTGCTGATGGGACGGTTAGAAGTCTCCGCAGCCACCTCTGCTGATGGGATGGATACAGAGATCTCCGCAGCCACCTCTGCTGATGGGATGGTTATAGAGGTCTCTGCTGCCACCCCTGGTGATAGGACGGTTACAGAGGTCTCCGCAGCCACCTCTGCTGATGGGATGGTTACAGAGATCTTCGCAGCCACCTCTGCTGATGGGATGATTATAGAGGTCTCCGCAGCCATCTCTGCTGATGGGATGGTTATAGAGGTCTCCAGAGCCACCTCTGCTGATGGGACGGTTATAGAGGTCTCCGCAGTCACCTCTGCTGATGGGATGGTTACAGAGATCTCCGCAGCCACCTCTGCTGATGGGATGGTTACAGAGATCTTCGCAGCCACCTCTGCTGATGGGATGGTTATAGAGGTCTCCGCAGCCACCTCTGCTGATGGGACAGTTACAGAGGTCTCCGCAGCCACCTCTGCTGATGGGATGGTTACAGAGGTCTCTGCAGCCACCTCTACTGATGGGATGGTTACAGAGGTCTCCGCAGCCACTGCTGCTGATGGGACAGTTGTAGAGATCTCTGCAGCCACCTCTGCTGATGGGACAGTTGTCGAGATCTCCGCAGCCACCTCTGCTGATGGGATGGTTACAGAGATCTCCGCAGCCACCTCTGCTGATGGGATGGTTACGGAGGTCTCCGCAGCCACCTCTGTTGATGGGATGGTTATAGAGGTCTCGGCTCCCCAGCTGACCTTAAATTAAGCTGTGAGTACCGTATGGCGGTTCTACTTCCAGTATGTGGTACTGTACTAAATATTTTTGCTTTATTGAGGTGTTTTTGAACCAGAGTGTGGCTCCATTATTTCGGCACCATGCTGGACAGTGCTTAGAATAAGACACTGTATGGTTATTTGTCCACTATATGATGGCGCACCTTTATGGTGGTGGGAGCATAAAAAGGTACCTCAGTGGCCCCATCCAGTGAAACACTGGCCATTTTTGCATTTTTTTTGTTTTGCTGTAAAGACTGATTACACCACTTTACTCCTCAAGGACTGATGGTACCAGATGATGATGAATAACAAAACCTTTGGCCCCCAGGACTTGGGTGCAAAATATGGTGACCAGTCTTTTTTTTTTTAAGGCCATAGAAATATATGAGATGCATCAACGATAAAAACTAAAAATAAGTCACTGGGGAAGGTTGTCCAATAGTTTGTAAAGCGTGCCACTAAACCTGGGATTTGAGGGGCCCAATGAGCCCCCAACCCTAAGATTAAAAAACAAGTCTGGAATTTATTTCCATTGCTCATGGAGTGGCAACATATTCCACGCCTCGGTACAACTCTCTAAATGATGAGTATGGGGGGGAAACTGCAAACATGGGGGCCCTATGGTACAGCAGGAGCCTTATGGTACAGCAGGAGCCTTATGGTACAGCAGGAGCCTTATGGTACAGCAGGGGCCCTATGGTGCAGCAGGAACCTTATGATACAGCAAGAACCTATGGTACAGCAGGGGCCCTATGGTACAGCAGGAGCCCTATGGTACAGCAGGGGCCCTATGATGCAGCAGGGGCCCTATGGTACAGCAGGAGCCTTATGGTACAGCAGGAGCCTTAAGGTACAGCAGGGGCCCTATGGTGCAGCAGGAACCTTATGGTACAGCAGGAGCCCTATGGTGCAGCAGGAGTCCTATGGTACAGCAGGAGCCTTATGGTACAGCAGGGGCCCTATGGTACAGCAGGAGCCCTATGGTACAGCAGGGGCCCTATGGTGCAGCAGGTGCCATATGTATGGTACAGCAGGAGCCCTATGGTACAGCAGGTGCCACTATTGGTACAGCAGGGGCCCTATGGTACAGCAGGGCCCTATGGTACAGCAGGGGCCCTATGGTACAGCAGGAGCCTTTATGGTACAGCAGGAGCCTATGGTACAGCAGGGGCCCTATGGTACAGCAGGGCCTTATGGTACAGCAGGAGCCTTATGGTAAGCAGGCCTAGGTGCAGCAGGGCCTATGGAGCAGACCTAGGACAGGGGCCTATGGTGCAGCAGGGCCTATGGTACAGCAGGGGCCTATGGTGCAGCAGGGCCTATGGTACAGCAGGGCCTATGGTGCAGCAGGGGCCCTATGGTACAGCAGGGCCCTATGGTCAGCAGGGGCCCTATGGTACAGCAGGGGCCTATGGTGCACGGGGCCTAGGAGGCCCTATGGTGCAGCAGGGCCCTATGGTGCAGCAGGGGCCTATGGTCAGCAGGGCCCTATGTGCAGCAGGGCCTATGGTACAGCAGGGGCCTATGGTCAGCAGGGGCCCTATGGTACAGCAGGGCCTATGGTCAGCAGGAGCCTATGGTCAGCAGGGCCCTATGGTACAGCAGGGACGGGGCCTATGGTGCAGCAGGGCCTATGGGAGCAGGGCCTATGGTGCAGCAGGGGCCCTATGGACAGCAGGGGCCCTATGGTGCAGCAGGGCCCTATGGTACAGCAGGGCCTATGGTACAGCAGGGCCCTATGGTGCAGCAGGGGCCCTATGGTACAGCAGGGCCCTATGGTACAGCAGGAGCCCTATGGTACAGCAGGGCCCTATGGTGCAGCAGGGCCTATGGTCAGCAGGGCCCTATGGTGCAGAGGGCCCTATGGTACAGCAGGGCCCTATGGTACAGCAGGGCCCTATGGTACAGCAGGAGCCTATGGTACAGCAGGGGCCTATGTCAGAGGGGCCTTTTTTTTTTTTTTTTAGGGCCCTATGGTGCAGCAGGGCCCTATGGTACAGCAGGTGCCCTATGGTGCAGCAGGGCCCTATGGTACAGAGGGCCCATGGTCAGCAGGGCCCTATGGTACAGCAGGGGCCCTATGGTGCAGCAGGGGCCCTATGGTCAGCAGGTGCCTAGGTGCAGCAGGGCCCTATGGTACGCAGGGGCCCTAGGTTCAGCAGGGCCTTGGTCAGCAGGGCCTATGGTACAGCAGGGGCCCTATGGTACAGCAGGGGCCCTATGGTGCAGCAGGGCCCTATGGTACAGCAGGGGCCTATGGTCAGCAGGGCCTATGGTACACAGGGGCCCTATGGTCAGCAGGGGCCCTATGGTCAGCAGGGGCCCTATGGTCAGCAGGGCCCTATGGTACAGCAGGGCCCTATGGTACAGCAGGGCCCTATGGTCAGCAGGGGCCCTATGGTGCAGAGGGCCTATGGTACAGCAGGGCCTTATGGTGCAGCAGGGGCCCTATGGTCAGCAGGGGCCCTATGGTGCAGCAGGGCCCTATGTGAGAGGCCCTATGGTCAGGGCCCTATGGTCAGCAGGGCCCTATGGTCAGCAGGCCCTATGGTACAGCAGGGGCCCTATGGTCAGCAGGGGCCCTATGGTCAGCAGGGCCCTATGGTACAGCAGGGCCCTTGGTCAGCAGGGGCCCTATGGTCAGCAGGGGCCTATGGTGCAGCAGGGCCTATGTCAGCAGGGCCCTATGGTACAGCAGGGGCCCTATGGTCAGCAGGGGCCCTATGGTGCAGCAGGGCCCTATGGTGAGGCAGGTGCCTTAAGGTGCAGCAGGGGCCTATGGTGCAGCAGGGGCCCTATGGTACGGGGCCAGGAGCTGCCCTATGGTACAGCAGGAGCCTATGGTCAGCAGGGGCCCTATGGTACAGCAGGGCCTATGGTACAGCAGGAGCCTTATGGTACAGCAGGGGCCCTATGGTGCAGCGGGCCCTATGGTGCAGCAGGGCCCTATGGTCAGCAGGCCCTAGGTACAGCAGGGGCCCTATGGTCAGCAGGGCCCTATGGTCAGCAGGGGCCTATGGTACAGGGCCCTATGGTTCAGCAGGGGCCCTATGTACAGCAGGGCCCTATGGTACAGCAGGGCCCTATGGTGCAGCAGGGCCCTATGGTACAGCAGGGCCCTATGGTCAGCAGGGCCTATGGTACAGCAGGGGCCTATGGTACAGCAGGGCCTATGGTACAGCAGGGCCCTATGGTACAGCAGGAGCCTATGGTACAGCAGGAGCCTATGGTCAGAGGGCCCTATGGTACAGAGGGCCTATGGTACAGCAGGGCCTATGGTACAGAGGGCCCTATGGTACAGAGGGCCTATGGTCAGCAGGCTATGGCAGCGGGCCTATGGTAGCAGGGCCTATGGTCAGAGGGCCCTATGGTCAGCAGGGCCCTATGGTCAGCAGGGGCCCTATGGTAAGCAGGGGCCTTGTGGGCCAGTAGGGGCCCTATGGTACAGAGGGGCCCTATGGTCAGCAGGGGCCCTATGGTACAGCAGGGCCTATGGTACAGCAGGGCCCTATGTCAGAGGGGCCCTATGGTCAGCAGGGGCCCTATGGTCAGCAGGGGCCTATGGTACAGCAGGGCCTATGGTACAGCAGGGGCCCTATGGTCAGCAGGGGCCCTATGGTCAGCAGGCCTATGGTACAGCAGGAGCCTATGGTCAGCAGGGGCCCTATGGTACAGCAGGGCCCTATGGTGCAGCAGGGCCTATGGTCAGCAGGGCCCTATGGTGCAGCAGGGCCCTATGGTCAGCAGGAGCCCTATGGTCAGCAGGGCCCTATGTCAGCAGGGGCCTATGGTACAGCAGGGGCCCTATGGTACAGCAGGGGCCCTATGGTACAGCAGGGGCCCTATGGTGCAGCAGGGCCCTATGGTGCAGCAGGGGCCTATGGTGCAGCAGGGCCCTAGGTGCAGCAGGGCCTAGGTGCAGCAGGGGCCCTATGGTGCAGCAGGGCCCTATGGTCAGCAGGTGCCCTATGGTACAGCAGGAGCCTTATGGTGCAGCAGGGCCTATGGTACAGCAGGAGCCTTAGGTGCAGCAGGGCCTATGGTACAGCAGGGCCCTATGGTGCAGCAGGAGCCCTATGGTCAGCAGGGGCCCTATGGTGCAGCAGGGGCCCTATGGTACAGCAGGGCCTTATGTACAGCAGGGCCTATGGTGCAGCAGGGCCCTATGGTACAGCAGGGGCCTATGGTACAGCAGGGCCTATGGTACAGCAGGGCCCATGGTCAGCGGGCCCTATGGTCAGCAGGGGCCCTATGGTGCAGGGCCCTATGGTGCAGCAGGGGCCCTATGGTACAGCAGGGCCCTATGGTACAGCAGGGCCCTATGGTACAGCAGGGCCTATGGTACAGCAGGGCCCTATGGTCAGCAGGGCCCTATGGTACGAGGGCCCTAGGGCAGCAGGGGCCTATGGTACAGCAGGAGCCTATGGTACAGAGGGCCTAGGTACAGAGGGCCCTATGGTCAGCAGGGGCCCTATGGTACAGCAGGGCCTATGGTGCAGCAGTGCACCCTATGGTCAGCAGGGCCCTATGGTACAGCAGGGGCCCTATGGTACAGCAGGAGCCTATGGTACAGGGGCCCTATGGTCAGCAGGGGCCCTATGGTACAGCAGGGGCCCTATGGTACAGCAGGAGCCTTATGGTACAGCAGGAGCCTTATGGTACAGTAGGGGCCCTATGGTACAGTAGGGGCCCTATGGTACAGCAGGGGCCCTATGGTACAGCAGGAGCCTTATGGTACAGTAGGGGCCCTATGGTACAGTAGGGGCCCTATGGTACAGCAGGAGCCTTATGGTACAGCAGGAGCCTTATGGTACAGTAGGGGCCCTATGGTACAGCAGGGGCCCCATGGTGCAGCAGGGGCCCTATGGTACAGCAGGAGCCTTATGGTGCAGCAGGGGCCCTATGGTACAGCAGGAGCCCTATGGTGCAGCAGGGGCCCTATGGTACAGCAGGGGCCCTATGGTACAGCAGGGGCCCTATGGTACAGCAGGGGCCCTATGGTGCAGCAGGGGCCCTATGGTGCAGCAGGGCCCTATGGTGCAGCAGGGGCCCTATGGTGCAGCAGGTGCCCTATGGTGCAGCAGGAGCCTTAAGGTGCAGCAGGGGCCCTATGGTGCAGCAGGGGCCCTATGGTACAGCAGGTGCCCTATGGTACAGCAGGAGCCTTATGGTGCAGCAGGGGCCCTATGGTACAGCAGGAGCCTTATGGTGCAGCAGGAGCCCTATGGTACAGCAGGGGCCCTATGGTGCAGCAGGAGCCCTATGGTACAGCAGGGGCCCTATGGTGCAGCAGGGGCCCTATGGTACAGCAGGAGCCTTATGGTACAGCAGGGGCCCTATGGTGCAGCAGGAGCCCTATGGTACAGCAGGGGCCCTATGGTACAGCAGGAGCCCTATGGTACAGCATGGGCCCTATGGTGCAGCAGGAGCCTTATGGTACAGCAGGGGCCCTATGGTGCAGTAGGGGCCCTATGGTGCAGCAGGGGCCCTATGGTACAGCAGGGGCCCTATGGTACAGCAGGAGCCTTATGGTACAGCAGGAGCCTTATGGTACAGCAGGAGCCTTATGGTACAGCAGGGGCCCTATGGTACAGCAGGGGCCCCATGGTGCAGAAGGGGCCCTCTTGCACATTGTGAATTGGTGCCCAGAAGATTGGAGTTACACTAAGCTTTGTTTTTGTCTGTATTTTTCAGATTGCCATTTTGAAGAGTATTCTATAGATCTGTGTATAACTGCGCACATGTGACGGCGAGCCTGGCGCTGCCAGCGATCCTGTGCCGTCCGGGCTGCGGAGCGGTGCACTCCCTGTTCTCTGGGTTATGTATATAGACGGCTGTGTATGACAGTCGGTTTATCTTGTGTATACAATCTCTTATCTGCCTGCCTCACTTTACCACCTTTGTATATGACCGTTTTCTGCCAGACACAACACAAGGATTTTCTACTATTGTGCAACCATGGACACCACAAGCACTGACTAGGCCTAAGCAGGAAAGGCAACAGGCCCTGTTACCCATAGCAACCAATCAGCGCTCAGCTTACATCTCTGAAACTGCCGTGGTATAATGAAAGCTGCCCCGTGATTGGTTGCTATGGACAATAAAGACTGTCTCGATAAATTTGCCTTTACTCTATTTAGACCATGAGCATCTGCATCAATATCAGCCCCTTACACCCACATAGTGCAGGGGCTTGGAGCGGGCTCAGGGGGGCTTCATTTTTACTATATACTGCAATACCATAGTATTGAAGTACATGGAACATAAAGGAACCAAAAAAAAAAATCCAATATATAAAAAAATAAAATTAAACTGTATGGTAAATGCTTCCCCCACAGAATAAAGACTGAAACTCCAGAATTACCCTTCATTGGTCAGTGCATTCTTCCACCCTCACGCCCAGAAAAAAATACAACAAAAAGCAATAAAAATCCTATCACATATAACCCAAAATGGTATCAATAAAACTCCAACTGGTCACAAGAAAAAACAAGCCCCCCAGAGCTCCAACAGCTGAAAAAAAAGTTACAGGTCTCAGAGAATGTAGGTTTGTATGACCAAAGTTCAGATTTTTTTTAATGTTAAAAATAAAATGTATAAATTTGGTATCGGCGTAATCGTGCAGACCTGAAAAATCGTGTTACCAATAAAAAAAAGAAAAGAAAACGGTGGATTTTTTTTTCTACACTTTTCAGTACATTAAATGGTAAAAATGAATGGTGTCTAATATAAATAAATCTATATCTATAATATAAATCTATAATAAATCTATTTATAAGTAAATATATAAAATATAAATAAATATATCTATAATATAAATATATATATTTATAAGTAAATATAAAATATAAAATATATAAATAAATATAAACTAAAATATAGTTTATAGTGCGCATTCTTTCAAAAAACGAAATTAGAGCGCCTCGCCGGAGAAAAGCGAGACGCGTTCCAGCCTGCAGCAGGAGAAGGGTTAACCCTGGAGTAACATCCTGCAGTTACTCACAGATTCAGGCTGCTCCAGGTCAGGAGAAGGACCCCCTCCATCCGCTGGCCCTCAGCCCCCATTGGAGTAGGGGCTGTAATCGGATCCAGCTTGTCCCCCTCGCTCTGCGGTTTCTCAAGGCACAAAGGTTTAACTGCAGGGGGACAGAGCTGTTTGTAAACCACTCAAGATGCAGTTCATTAAAAGAGAGCGGAGGGGGGTAGAGAATGGGCAAGCCATCAAGTCTGACATAAAGGGGGTCTCAGTGCCCCTATCCCCTCACCCCCCCCTCCGCATACTCCTGAGCCAGCTTCACCCAAAAACATACGGATGAGAAGTTTATTGACCACCAAAATCACCGATACGGCAAAATGTGATTCCCGAAAAGTAGAACAAATACTAAGATTTGAGCCCTCAGTGGTTGATGCCTTTTACTGGCGAACAAGTATGGAGTTGGCGACACTACTCGGCCTGATGAAGAGCGCTCACTGTTTTGTTCAGTGACCATTGATGTATTCTTGGAGTGATACCTTTATTGGCTGTCCCGAAAAATGGTCACCATTAAAAGGGATCAACCATTGAGGACTCTCAAATTACATTTTTCTATCTACTGGTTGAAAAGGTACAAAAATAGACTTTTTTCCCATTCCAAAAAGAGTGAACGGACCGTCTAAATATAAAATATAAAGAAAACAAATATCCACATTAAGGGGTGAAAGGTGAAGAGCTGAACGTACAGAAATTATATTGGTCACCTAAAGTTTGGACACATCTGGCCTCGTACTAGAAGGGGAACTGCAGCGACCACCAACATTTCTCACTTGAATGAAAGGTATTCCGAACTTGGAAAGGGGAGTAACTTGCTGAATGAGCAATGAGACCCCTCCATTTCTGAAAATTGCCCCCTTAGGGTTAGAGCAAAGGCCGCGCATGTGCAGCTCCTCTCCATTCATCGTCTATCACGGACATAGCTGAATAAACTTGTCTATGCCAGCGCCGGAGTTAGCAAAACAACTGTGCTGTCTCCGCCATAGACAGTGAATGGAGATGCGCATGCGCGGCCTGTGCTGTCTCCGCCATAGACAGTGAATGGAGATGCGCATGCGCGGCCTGTGCTGTCTCCGCCATAGACAATGAATGGAGATGCTCTATTCCAAAGGGGCATTTTGGAGCCCCATTCTCAGGATCGGAGGGGGTCCCAGTATTCGTTCAGCAAGGTTACTCCAGACTGGAATAGGCAATAACATCCTGAACAAGTACTGTATGGCAGCGCTGGAGGCAGCAAAACAACTGTTCTGTCTCCGCCATAGACAGTGAATGGAGATGCGCATGCGCGGCCTTTGCTCTATTCAAAGGGGCATTTTGGAGCCCCATTCTCAGGATCGGAGGGGGTCCCAGTATTCGTTCAGCAAGGTTACTCCAGACTGGAATAGGCAATAACATCCTGAACAAGTACTGAGACCCCCTCGTATCCTGTGAATGGGGCTGTACACTGCCCGTTTGGAGCGGCGGTGCACAAGAGTGGCCTCTGCTCTATTCCATCCATTGTCTATGGTGGAGATATCAGAGTAAACTTGTTTTGTCACCTCCGGCAGTCCCAGACCAACAGTTTTGCTATCTCCGCTATATACAATGAATGGAGTGGAACTGCGCATGCGCGACCCCTGCTCCATCCTGATGGGTCATTTTAGAGCATCGTTCTTGGGACTGCGGGAATATGAGTGGTTGGACCCCGAGCGATTCTTTGAATAGCTGGTCGGCCCCTTAGCAGTTTGCCCAATGCTGTTTTAGAAGATAGACATATCGACCCCATAAACATGAAAACTCGCTTCAGTGTTTTAATGGGGAGGAGAGAGTAATCTGCTGCCGGACCGCTCTACCAACAAAATGATCAAGGTAGTGAAAATCAACATGCCCAGTCATTTTGTCTTCAACACTATCTGTAGGGGTAGCATTGAGAGTCCCCTATAAAGTTTAGACAGGATGGCAGTGCCTACAAATTGAGTGGGTTTACACAATTTTTTACTCCAACGTGCATAATGGCCATAAGTCATCAACCTTATTACCAGGTGGGAGCGATGACCACGAATGGAGAAGCCAGCCAGTTTTACCTGGGACACGTGTAGGCGTCCTTCAGGGATGACTGACGTTCGGGGTCTCCTCTGTTAGTAGGGATTTGCACCAAATCTCCAGTTTATGGGCTCGGGTCCTTTAAAGCTGGAGCCACAGTGGGATGTGATGCATGGATAATATGATCACACATCCCATTCCACGTGTGACTGAGGCTTGGGGACCCCCAGATCACAGCATATATGTGCAGAACGAGTCACCGATCAGGGATAACATCCTGCCATAAATAAAGGACCCTGGTGATAAAGGATTGCTGTAAAGTCACCTCCTAATGGAGCGGTCTTCTGCAGGACCTATGGGGCCCATAATCTGTCATAACAATTTAAGCTACGTGCATCAATAAACAGATCTTGGACCTGTTGAGGGTGTTGTACTTACGCTGATAATTTATGCCGGCTGTATAATCCTAATATCCGGCTGAGTGGTTTAAGTGCCCAGCTAGAAGCAGGAACATTTACAAAAGGCTACTATACAGCCATGGATTATCCAAGTAAGTGTGCCAGCCTCATCAGGTTTGAGATCTACTTATGATGTTTGTATTGTGAAATCGGGTGACATGTCCGTGCGAAGTAATCTAGTGTCTCCTTATATAAAGCTTACAAGGACTATAGCAAGAAAGTCTAGCTTTTAAAGGGGTTGTCCGGCCAAGAATTGTTTCCATTAATCAGTTCAGTATTGGGTACAGTTCCCGGCTTGGGGTTAACATGACTTTTTATTTTAGCCAAGATGTAAGTCTTGGGGTACAGCCAATGTGGGTGCCCTCAGATACATACATGGGTAGCTTTCAGTTATCTGGATGGCACCAGGAGAATCATTCCAGCTCCTATGTTGGGTCTACGGGAGCTTGGACTTGGCTGCAGGATAAATGCTTTGGGGCACCATGGACCCGTTTGGGTGCATTACTGACTTCTCCCATAAAGGGCCCCCAATGCCTTGGAGAAAGCAGGTGCATCACTCCGAGGTGGCATGGAGGAAACTGAAGTTTCTCATTATTTTCAGTCTCTTAATAAAAAAGTTACTAGAATACTTCATATCGCTACTGCACTAATTCCCGTCACCTGCCAGTCTGAGTCTGACCACAAAAAGTGCTCGTCTTCATAGCTGTGAGCATGCAAGGACTTGCCATCGTGATGTACAGTAATCCGACAGACTCGCGATTATCTGGTTCGTCATGACTGGCAGATCCCAGGTGCGGAGATCTGCAGTGGAGGATATAGGGGTTTGGAGGGTGCAGGCCATTAAAGTTTATTTCTCTAGTATATGTGTGGTCAGATCAATCTGATCGTCTTGTCATTGAGATCAGATTGTGGTGGGCTGTCTGTAAATCATAGGGGTTTGTCAGACTACTACTTTTTAGAGTCCAATGTTTCCACTTACTGCTGTATCATGGAAAGCCGATGATACCCATATAGGTGACCTCCTGACCCTCGGGAACAGTCTACAGGTTAGTGATCCATTTTAAAGGTTCTTAGATTGTTTTTTACCCAAACTGCAATTTTCAGGGTTTTACGTTTGCAGAGTCCTGTGTTTTTCATCTGTGACACATGCGAGAATATACGGTATCATGTGATGAGTCCCTCCAATGTGGTAATGATCGTAATCGGAAGGAAGAGGTCCGGGATTATCCGTAGCGCTGGATTTACTAGATCCGTGAAGTCATCTTTATTTCCTTATAACAGGTAGTAAATAGGGCCGGGATCATGGGCCGCGGTCATGGGCAGGGATCATGGGCCGCGGTCATGGGCAGGGATCATGGGCCGCGGTCATGGGCAGGGATCATGGGCCGGGGTCATGGACAGGGATCATGGGTCGGGGTCATGGACAGGGATCATGGGCAAGGATCATGGGCTAGGGTCATGGGGGCAGGAGGATACTATAAAAAAAAAAAGGAGCAGGCTTGGGCGTCTTCAGATGATGTCCCAGTCCACCAATGGGCTCCGCAAGACAATATTTTGTGATGGTTTTTTTTTCTCGGAGGGGTGACAAAAAAACAAAACAGACAGAAGAACAAACTTTCATTTGCAACGTTTTCTTACTTTCCCCTACCGGTTTATTGCCTTTTTTCTTTTTCCCATTCCGACACTGACCCAGTCCTCATTGTAGCCAATGGCCTGCGATTGACCAAGCTGGCATTTCTTGCCTTTTCTGGTGCGTCACGACAGGACCAGAGGAAACCCACTTTTTAAAAGCCCAAGGAAAATATGGTTTTTCCAACAAGTGTGATTTGTCACATCAAGCCTCTGCAGAGAAATTGTGGCAGTATGTGGTACCTGTTGAAATAATGAGGTGACCACATATAATATGGCCTGACCAGGTCCACCAAAACAGGAGCTTATTGTGCTCGCTCATGAAGGGAGGTCCCAAGTGGGGACTCCCATTTATGACATCCATATACCCTTAAACAGTATATGGGCAAGGGTTGTCTTGATGTTAGGTAGTAGCTTTCGACTCGATCTTGATCCATGGCGACTTGATGGATGAACGCTCTGTAGGAACATCGTTGTTGTGCAGCCTAGATAGGTCCACCAGGGTCTTCTCCACCCTTATCTTGATAGTATCCAGCCATCAGCTTGCTGGTCATCTTCTTCGCCTTGTTCCTTCTATTTTTCCGACCATAATGTCCTTCAGTGATTGTCGATGAGACCACCCAAAAGGCATAGCTATAGAGGGTGCAGAGGACACACACAACAGATACGAACAGTGCTGAAAAAGACCCCCCCTATTTTGTCATATTTTTGTGTCCATATGACAGACGTGACATTGACCCCCGCCACGACAAATAATACTGACTTCATAGGGTTCTATGGTGATACATTTGGTTCAGTAAAACCTCTCAGCTGTCTGGGGCCGTACTGCAAAAGTAAAACGCAGTTCAATATGGATGTCTGAGACTGTCCTTGGTTTGTAGCTAAGAGGTTAACATTGGCTTGCCCCCATGTCCTCAGTTTTGGAGAAGGGGCTCACAAGTTTGACACATTCCAGCACACAGCAACTAAGGGCTTCTAGGTAAAGAGCCAAATCCCCAGATTTGCAGAGTCCAGATTTGGTGCAGCTGGCTAATGTGAAATGGCTAGCATAGCCCACCCCTCCTCTTCCATCACCTCCTCCCCTCTTCTTTATACTTTAGGGGGAGGGTTGGAGCTGGGCAGAGTTTGGGAAAACTCCCTACTGGTGTCAGCTGAGCAGATAATTGAAAGGTTTCTGTCCGACTAGCTGAAACTAGTTGGGAAACACAAAGGAAGAGATAAGAACACTGTGTTCCTTGTACTACTCCATCCGACCCAACAACCAGGACCAGGAGGCTGCGACTAAAGCCAGGGCACAGGTAGGAATCACCTCTACTTCTGTTCTAAGGCGACTCGGGAGGGGTGCAAAAAGTTTTGAAAGTTTAGAAGTAGTTTAGTTCTTTAGTGACAGAAGCCAAGTCTTTGGATGTAGCAGAGAACTTTTATCCTACAAGGTTCTCATGGGTGAAGGGTCTGTAGGTCCTTGGCATGTACTTACATTTTGGCGATGGTTTCGTTGCCCCCTAGATCTTACAAACTAAAGGAATCCATCTCTTTAGCATGTAGGTGAATGCTTGTGTAACTTGCCTGAACAAGATGCATCCTCCCAAGACGACCAGCAATCCTTAGAGCCACTTATTCAAGGTCACAAGGGTCTTACCCCAGAGGTGCACAAATCACCCCCTCCCCCAAATTGCTGCAGGAGGTTAGTATATTAGTGAGGACTTTAATACTAAAAGTAAAGAGGGTAAGATGAAGGATGCTGGTATGTGCAGGAGATGGGAGAAGAGCTGGTGCCACCGAGAAGGAAAACTTCTGAAAGTTTTTATATTCAAAAAGTTCTGTGATATTTAATAATGTTCTCTTTGTCTGTTGGAACGCGTCCCCCCTCTCCATACCCTTCTTTCTTCCCCTGTAAAGGCCCCTTGGCATCGTTTAAATGACAAAAGCGGTCGTATAATTCATAAATCAGTATGATCCTTTCCTATGCAGTGAGGGGACAATAACTTTCTTTATTCCGGTACCTACAAAAGAATGTTCCCCTCAAATTCCACCCACTTTATCCAAAAAAGTGCACCCTGGGGAGCATACAACTAAATCCACTTCTCCAGTTGTAGAGGACGACAACGACTCGGGGAGTTACCGACCAAATCAACTTCTCAAATAGCCATTGATTAAAAAAAGAAACTTTTACAAACTATTAAATTATATTGAAATGTTCCTTTTTTTAACATGAACGCTAATGGCTGTACTATCATTAATAATTACCGTAATCATTAATAATATACTTAAAAAAAATTATTGTTTTAAGAAGTTTTATGGCAAAACGACCTTCTGGAGAAGAGTAAACACAAAAAGTAAATTGAAGGAAAGGTTTAGATTTTGGGACAGGACTGACAACAACCTCGAGTACGGCGACAGAATTTATTAGACCATGTGTTATAATGGGTGATAAACCGTGGACTTTGGGACAATTTTAAAAAAATATTTATGGAAGTTTTTCTTTTTTTTTTTGGTCCCTAATCTATAAATGTCACTTATAAATCGACAACAAGTGGTCCAAATTAATTTGGCTTCAAAATATCATTACGCAAATCTTCACCTTCTCTTAGTTTCAGGCCTCTTACGTATTCATCCCTCTCTTGTTAACCTCCACGCCTCTTCCCCACTCCATTAAACTCCATTAAACCCTCTCTTGTGGCTTCTCAAATATTTATGCAGCTTTTATTATGCTGTATTTGACCGACATCCAAAAGCTCTCGACCTGCGGAATCCCTAACGAGCGAGAGTTCCCCATTTCCTTAAGCACCGCGATCCAGTTAAAGTTAATTGGGCAATTAATGCGTAATCCTGAATTTGGAGACGTGAACACGACATGAAATGCTGGGATTGAACCTGTGTGCGCTTTCAATCCCCAGAAGTTGTGGCTCTCGGCCAATGCTAACATTAGATTATTGACTTTAAGAGGTAAAAAAAAGAGAACCGAAGATCGAGACCATTCTAAGCGTTCGCTTCTAAAAGCCTCAACTGCGAGGAGTGCAGAGGTAAAAACTGTGACAGAGGAGATATAAATGAAGATATGAGAGGAATATAAATATATAATATAAAGTTATATGTTGGGGTCCCAAGGATGGTGAGCCGTGGCCCCTTTTATAACCTAAGCAGTTGGTGGCACGGTCCCTGTTCAACAATGGCAAAACTTAACTCATTGGAGGCTCGTTCATTAATTGCTCCTGAACAATGTGTACCGTCCTAGTTCACATGTACACGGGACCGCACTGGGCCTAATCTCTGAGGTCCATCCTTTGGAAGGTCATTCTTTTCATCCTCCTCCATGTTGGTCACACTTCTTACAGTTCAGGCCCTGGTCCTGCTGGGACACCATCTTCACCTGTAGTCTCTCTTGGGTCTGGCTGTCCTTGCCGTGAGCTTCTTCAGGCAGCAGACACTCGCCTCCTTCTTGGTGACAACTTGCTAACTCAGTTGTCAGGTTTACACTGTAGTTCCTTGGAGCTCAGCCTTTCTCAGAGACACGCTCATAAATTATAGGAATGCTCTCTTAACGAGGCAAGTTTTCTCCTCTATTCCCTATAGGTGGTCCAACATTCCTCTGTCAGAGACACCCGCAGAGACGATTTCCTCTCTGTGACATAGCCTGCCCCTATCTGACCAATGTGCCTGTTCCGAAATTATAAACATGCTGACCAAGATTAATGTTGGGGCAATAGAGACGATTAAATCTCGCTCTCCAAACCCTCCTGGTAAAGCCCAAAGCCCACCCCAAGAATGGTATCTATGGGAAAGGGTTTACACAAACTCTACCCCCTTTCAGCCTAGTATGTTCCCAATTTGTCGAGATTGGGTATCAAAATTTAGGACCATTTCGGGAAAATTTGGGGCAGATGGCAGTTATGTCGGAGGGTCAGGTACCACAGGATTCAGAGATCCAATCTGCTGCAAGAGACCTCTGCAAGTGACCCCAGTGGAGGGAACCAGGGCCACATCTCCAGTGTGTAGCTAAGCTAAGCTACCCGTCACACTCCAAATACACAAGTAAACCTGCCCTATCCAAGCTGGGTTGTATGGTGTTTTCTCCAGGAAAACCAAGCACTTGACGGCGTAAAACTAATTACCAGAGATATACCACAAGAACAAATGATGCTGAAAGACCCCTCTATTTCATGAGAAGACCCCAGTATGGTTCATGGTAGACCAGGGATCTTGTTACCAATTTTGTACTGGGGCTCAGGAGTTTGACTATGGTGGGTAGCCTTCCGTAATGGGCACAGGTTGGCATCCTGGCTCTACAGACTGGTCATAGCTGACGTGAGCGATGCAGGACTTTTTTTTTTTTTATCTGAAGCTGTGATTTTGGGAAACTTCTTCTATGCATGCATTATATACACATGTAGCTGAGCTGAGATTGTCAGTGCAAATGGTTGAGTCATTGTGCATTTTCCATTGTTATAACCATGCACAAAAAAGTCACATTCAGCTCTGCATCATCCAGATGCACCATGACGAATGGGTTGGTCTTGGTAAATTTGGATATAGTGATGTTGCACCATGAATGCAGCGGAGTTGAGTTCTTCAGGTGCAGCAGAGCTGTTATTGTCATTATGAAGTAATGATTTTCTGTGTGACAGTAGGATTAAGGGATCTTGAGCACATGACTGTAGTGTGCAGTAAGGGCCCCAGGTGGGAATTAAAGCACCATGCTGGGTCCTATGGCTGGAATGTGCCTGGGGCTATTAGCCCAGCACTATAGGGCATAGGAGAAATACACATGCACCAGATGTCAGAACTGGACCACCAGGCTGTAAAACAAGGGAGGGGATGACTTTTCGGGGGTCGTCCATTTTATCTGAGCTTCTAGTATATTATTATAAGGCATGTTACTAATTAAACTGGATATTAGTATCGTCTGCAGGATTCAGCTCTCTCTGTGATTCCTAGACTTCTATGGGGAGAAATGCATGCAACCGTGGCCATCTCTGATGTGCCTGATGACCACTTTGCATCTCTGGATAAATGTGGATCCAAGAGGTGGATTTTTTCCCTTGTATTTGGTGGACTTTAATATGTGATCAGTGGATCTCTGACCTCCAGCGATTGGCAGGTTGAAGGGGCAGGGACACTGATTGGTTCCCAGCTGCCCCTTCACTACATTAACCCCATACACATTGGCCAACGAGGGACGCTGACCATTTTTCTGATCACTGGGGGTATGGGACCTGATTGCAATAAAGATGTCAAAATAAAAAAAATATATATATATGAAGTTAGGAACCAGATGGATTATAGAAGGGACTAAGTCCCTAGGTGAAAAGTTAGGATCGTCCCTGCATAGGAAGGTCCATTCGTCTGCTTCCCAGTTGCTGGGTGCGGAGCGACAGTTTGGGGCGGCGTGGTCAAACTGCGCCTAAATCGCGTTTTCCCTTGCTGTTAGAAAATGCCACTTTTCTCGGAGCAGCGCAGGGACGCTGGAGAGATCCCCTGATCCAAGGGGCTCTAAAATGAAGACCTTTAGCCGCGCTCTGCCAGGCACCGGGCTCTAAACTATAGAAGTAAAACCCCTCCGTTCTTGACAATGAAGAGGACTTTTAATAGGAGGGAAATTGCACAGTTGTTTGTTTTTTAGAAGTATTTTGTAATGTCACCCATTTAAGTGAAATCTTACCCCGGGCTATAGATCCTGAAGGGCTATTCTTGGGTTGGTAAACAATTATGGAGCCCTATAGACCCTGCATACATAATAAGAGGCGTCAGCCGGCTAGAAGTGCCTCTCCATGAGATTTCCCATTCAGTCTCTGATGGAGAACAAAAGGCCTCTGTTGTAAAAAGCTGGAGTAAAGTGTTCCTTAGATGCTAGGCCTGAAGGGCAGGAACAAGGCTGCAATGGCTTCCTCATCCATGACATTAAGTGATTACAAGTGGCCGGGGAATTGGCTTCTGCCTATTCCGTCACTTCAGAAAGGATTTTTCATTTGCAAATGTCCTACTGTTGATCGCTGTCCATGTATTTACTTGTCAACTGCTGAACAAATGTTGTATTTGTTGCCTTAATGGCCCCATTTCCACATATCTTATTCATAGTCCTTTACAGAGCGCTCCCTTCTGGAGGACCCAGTGTCCATGCCTTGCACTGACAGCCCATTGCTTTAAATGAAAATGTGTAATACCTCATATAAACAGTGGTGGCACTGCAGGAAAATGAAACAGCTACCACCCTACAGATCATTGACAATCACCAGGGATCACAGCAGGAATATCATCTCCGAGGACTTCTCTAACAATCAGATGTTACATTTTATAACGTGTTTGATTATTTGACACTTGCTTATGAGTTATAAACTTTCAAGTTCACTTGGTAACTTTAACTTTTTTTTCTTTCTCACCCAGGATGGACCTGCGAGCTTTGTGTGTCATTGTGTTGGTGGCAATTCTGGCTGTGAGTTCTCAGGCTGCTAAAAACAAAAAAGGTAGGAATTTTGGTAATTTTACAATCGCTTCACTTACTTTACGATTGACACCTACAGAGTTAATAAAATATAGCCAACACCAAAAACAAAAGTCATACAAAGACTCAAGTAATGTATAAAAGAGTATTTTATTGAAAATATATTAATGTATAAAAGATCCAGTGATCACTGCAGAAAAATGGTGGGTCACCTGGACTACTAAAAACATGTGCATATATGATCAAAAATATAATGAATAAACACATAAAACATATAAGGTGTACAAAATAAAGTTGGAGTACCTCAAAATACATACAGTGAATTGTGATCAATGTGATAACAAAACAAGTGAATGGAAAAAAATATATCAACAGAATACCCCAAGATTAAAAAGATCATACATAATTACCTATGTGGTATAAAGAAGTCCAGGCACCCACCACACCCGACGCGCGTTTCGCATCAATGCTTTACCCCTGGACGAAGCATTGATGCGAAACGCGCGTCGGGTGTGGTGGGTGCCTGGACTTCTTTATACCACATAGGTAATTATGTATGATCTTTTTAATCTTGGGGTATTCTGTTGATATATTTTTTTCCATTCACTTGTTTTGTTATCACATTGATCACAATTCACTGTATGTATTTTGAGGTACTCCAACTTTATTTTGTACACCTTATATGTTTTATGTGTTTATTCATTATATTTTTGATCATATATGCACATGTTTTTAGTAGTCCAAGTGACCCACCATTTTTCTGCGGTGATCACTGGATCTTTTATACATTAATATATTTTCAATAAAATACTCTTTTATACATTATTTGAGTCTTTGTATGACTTTTGTTTTTGGTGTTTACTTTACGATTGGCGCGTACATGGTGAAATTTCGGTTAATACAACACCTTTCCTACCCGAAGGGAGGTTCGGTTAACGACGCAATACCCCCCGAAGACCCTTACGTAACTTATGCGTCTTTTGACAGAGCGGTCGAACTGGTATGCACCGCGGGGCCTGGCGCGCTCCTAGCAAAAACCAACATAGTCAGCTTTCCGCCTTTTGCCGGTGCACCCTGAATGCTTCCATTTGTTAGGCTTCAAGGTGGACCAGCTGTTTTACTTCGATTTGTGTATCCGTAGTAAGATGGTGATCAAGAGTGGCCATTTGGCCGCCATCTGACTCTGCCCTTTCGGGGAATAGAGCTGCTCTATCTAGCAGGACCCTGTAGATTTGGGCTTAAGAACCTACGTCCTCTAAAGTTGTTTTCAGTTTCCTTACATGTTTTGTTTTTACATCATCAGAAAAAGGCAAGAAAGGAGCATCGGACTGCGTGGGATGGACGTGGAGTCGCTGCATCCCTAATAGCAAGGACTGTGGTGTAGGAACCCGGGAGGGAACATGCAAAGAAGAGACCAACAAACTTAAGTGCAAGATTCCCTGCAACTGGAAGAAGCCATTTGGAGGTGAGAAAGATCTAGAATGTAAAAATATAATTAAAGAACTTCACGATAACAAAGAGGTTGGTCATCGCAGGATATAGTCCTACAACAGCATCCAAGTCAACAGTCCCTATTTTGCTGGGGCAATTCTGCAAACTTGCCTGTGGTGAGGGCAGGGTTGAGCAAAACCACATGAAAAACTGGGTGGCTTTGGGGTATTATGTATTGGGTAGGTCAATTTAACTCCCATTTCTAGTATTTTTTTTAGTTCCGGTGTCTCTATGTAGCAGAGGTCTTTTCGTGTGACTCCACACTACGTTTTACATTCCGGTTCCTACATCTGTATCGGAAGGAGAATGCACAGATTTAAGGCCTGATCCTTGGATAGTCATTTGCATGGATGTGCGATATTGGAACATAGGAGAATGGCACATCCACAGGAAGCAGCGGAGTCTTGTATGAATTGCCTCAGTTTTGTTCAAATTAATTTAGATGTTTGCAGAGAAACCATCATTAGACACCAGTATAACTTCTCTTCCTGGGTCTCGCATTCTGCAGCCGATTGCAAATACAAGTTCGAAAACTGGGGAGAATGTAACGTGGAAACCGGTGTGAAGAGCCGCTCTGGGACCCTGAAGAAGGCCCTCTTCGATGCAGAGTGCAAGCAAGCCGTGCAAGCCACCAAACCATGTTCCATCAAGACCAAAACCAAAGGTGAGCCAGATCGTCAATGATCTTCGAAGGTCTTGGTGACCTTGATTAAGGGAAGAAGAGCAGATGATTCATTTAAAAGCTGGAGAACACCAAAGAGGCTTCTCATTAAAGGGTACCTGTCACCTCATTTTTCATATATAAGATGCAGCCACCGCCATTAGGGTCTTCTCTATAGGATTCTATAATGCTGTAGATAAGCCCCCCCCCCATGTCACCTGAAAGATAAGAAAAACAAGTTATATGAGGCTGGTTTCACACTAGCGTCTGACCGACCTGTGTCGGTCAGCGCAAGGCCGCCGCTAAGCTCCGTCCCCAGGCTGCACCTCCTCCCGCTCGCTCCACCTATGGGTGCATGCTTTAGCATTTTGGTGTGCTCGGCGCACCGTCAAAGGATGCATGCGCCGGCAAACACATGCCTGCGAACCCAATGCTAAAGATAGGTTGCGCAGGTCGCATGCAGCGTCATGCGCCCAAAGCCCAAAGGCGGAGCGAGTGTGAGGAGGTGCGGCCAGGGGCAGAGCTTAGCGGTGGCCGTGCACTGACCAACACAGGTCGGTCAGACGCTGGTGTGAAATTAGCCTTATACTCACCCAAGGGGCGGTCCGGGGCCTCCCATCTTCATACAATGTTGTCCTCTTCCTTCTGTCGCGGCTCCTGTGCAGGCGCACTGATCTGCCTAGTTGAGGGCAGAGCAGAGTACTGCAGTGCACAGGGGCTGGGCCTCTCTGACCTTTCCCGGCGCCTGCGCACGGCAGTACTTTACTCTTCCCTCAACAGGGCAGATAAAGTATGCCTGCGCAGGAGCCACGACAGAAGCAAGGAGGAGGACGACGTCATTGCATGACGATGGGAGGCGCCGGACCTGCGACACCTATCAGACCGGACCGCCCTTGGGTGAGTATAACATAACTCATTTTTCTTCTCTTTCAGGTTACATCTGGGGCTTACCTACAGCATTATAGAATGTAAGATAAGCCCCTAATGCCAGTGGCCGCATCTTATATATGAAAAATAAGGTGGCAGAGTCCTTTAACCCATATGAACTGTGCTGGTGGTGATGAATAGGTTGTATTTTGGTGGCAGAACTTCTTTATAAACTAAATGCTCAAATATTTTCTTGTGTATTTTTCCTACAGGCAAAAAGGTAAAGGAAAGGACTAGAATGTGAGCAGCTGGCACCGCAAGAATGGTCCCATGGCTTCAGCACCCTCAACATAATGGAATCTTCAGAAGCCTCTTAAACCTGTCTCCACCATGCACTCTGTCCTCATCTCCCCATTCTCAATATTTTTATTTTTTAATCACTAATCTCTTTAGGAAGAAAGAAAAAAAGTGTAAAAAAAAAAAAAAAAAAGGTCTTTCCCTCCTTATAAGAACTTAAATTGTCCTCCGTGTCCCCCTACTTCCATCTTACGGTCTTGTCTGATTTTTGCCGACATTGTCCCTCAAGTATATAAACTACAACCCCCTCCTCCTTATTCGTACTGTATGTGGTTTCATATTTGTGTTTTTTTGTTTTTTATAGGAATTGTCTTTTTTTGCCTTTTACTTTTTGTTTTTAAATAAATGTACAGTTTGGATTTGTAGCTGAGTTTCTGGCGTTTCTTTCTTGCCATATATTTACACTTTGAGGCCCTTAAATAATGCGAGACCTCCCGGACTAATGAAAAAGGCAGCAAATCTCCGATGCCGAATCAGCCTGGAACCTTATAGAAACCTGCTGTCCTGGGAAAATGTCTCATTGGTCAAGCATCAGGTTCTGATTAGGCCAGGTCCCTGGCCAAGATAGTGTGTGTGGGGCCCCCAGGCACCTGATGTGTCATGTCACCCAAAAATAGTGGGCCATCAAATGATAGGACCACGTTTTCCCACATGGCAGAGCTATACAAAAGACATTAGTCACTTTCCTATCCTCAACCAGTTTTTCTTTGTGTCCACACAGAAATAATGCTCCTAGTAAAGCCCATTATGTGCCCACACAGTATGATACCCACTTTCTTTGCTCCCAAAGTGCCCAACCCCATTGATGCCCTCACAGTCCCCCCCACACACAGTAAATGTCCCCCCAGTCTTCAAGCCACATTGCTGCACCCACCGTCCCCCTGAACAGTAAATTGACCCAAATCCTTTCCAACAGTCCAATGCCCCTACAACCCCCACCCCCACGTTAGGATTCCCCAACAGCACCCCTCCATACACACCTCTATTTTAGAGCACCATTGATTTCTTGGTGCTGTACATGAGAGGGAGTAACATACAGGGCCAGACTGGGACAAAAAAAAAAGCAGCCCTACCACACAAACCCCCACCAGCACACATACTATAACACTCCCCCCACACCCGATCAGTGGATTTTGCTATACTGTGTCGCGCCCGTCAACACTCCTCTTAAAGGCGTTATTTGAAGAGGCATGTGTGAATGGCGCTGCAGTGCGTATAATCGACCATTTCTTTAGAGCGCCGGTTCTCGGGATCATTGGGGTCCCAGCGGTCGGACCCCAGCAACTACAAAGTTCTGGGGATAAGGGATTACATAGAATAATCCATTTCAATTTAATTTCAGTACGGAGGAGTGGTACTGTGCAGTGTATATATACAGGAGGAGTGGTACTGTGCAGTGTATATATACAGGAGGAGTGGTACTGTGCAGTGTATATATATATAGGAGGAGTGGCACTGTGCAGTGTATATATACAGGAGGAGTGGTACTGTGCAGTGTATATATACAGGAGGAGTGGTGCTGTGCAGTGTATATATACAGGAGGAGTGGTACTGTGCAGTGTATATATACAGGAGGAGTGGTACTGTGCAGTGTATATATACAGGAAGGAGTGGTACTGTGCAGTGTATATATACAGGAGGAGTGGTGCTGTGCAGTGTATATATACAGGAGGAGTGGTGCTGTGCAGTGTATATATACAGGAGGAGTGGTACTGGTAGCAGTGGTTATATATACAGGAGGAGCGGTACTGTGCAGTGTATATATACAGGAGGAGCGGTACTGTGCAGTGTATATATACAGGAGGAGCGGTACTGTGCAGTGTATATATACAGGAGGAGCGGTACTGTGCAGTGTATATATACAGGACAGGAGGAGTGGTACTGTGCAGTGTATATATACAGGACAGGGAGCGGTACTGTGCAGTGTATATATACAGGACAGGAGGAGCGGTACTGTGCAGTGTATATATACAGGAGGAGTGGTACTGTGCAGTGTATATAAAGGAGGAGTGGTACTGTGCAGTGTATATATACAGGAGGAGTGGTACTGTGCAGTGTATATATACAGAAGGAGTGGTACTGTGCAGTGTATATATACAGGAGGAGTGGTACTGTGCAGTGTATATATACAGGAGGAGTGGTACTGTGCAGTGTATATATACAGGACGGGAAGCTGGTACTGTGCAGTGTATATATACAGGAGGAGTGGTACTGTGCAGTGTATATATAACAGGAGTGGTACTGTGCAGTGTATATATACAGGAGTGGTGCTGTGCAGTGTATATATACAGGAGGAGTGGTACTGTGCAGTGTATATATACAGGAGGAGTGGTACTGTGCAGTGTATATACAGGAGGAGTGGTGCTGTGCAGTGTATATATCAGGAGGAGGGCTGTGCAGTGTATATATACAGGAGGAGTGGTGCTGTGCAGTGTATATATACAGGAGGAGTGGTGCTATGCAGTGTATATATACAGGAGGAGTGGTGCTGTGCAGTGTATATATACAGGAGGAGTGGTACTGTGCAGTGTATATAAAGAGGAGGAGTGGTACTGTGCAGTGTATATATACAGGAGGAGTGGTACTGTGCAGTGTATATATACAGGAGTGGTGCTGTGCAGTGTATATATACAGGAGGAGTGGTACTGTGCAGTGTATATATACAGAAGGAGTGGTACTGTGCAGTGTATATATACAGGAGGAGTGGTGCTGTGCAGTGTATATATACAGGAGGAGTGGTACTGTGCAGTGTATATATACAGGAGGAGTGGTACTGTGCAGTGTATATATACAGGAGGAGTGGTACTGTGCAGTGTATATATACAGGAGGAGCGGTACTGTGCAGTGTATATATACAGGAGGAGTGGTGCTGTGCAGTGTATATATACAGGAGGAGTGGTACTGTGCAGTGTATATATACAGGAGGAGTGGTACTGTGCAGTGTATATATACAGAAGGAGTGGTACTGTGCAGTGTATATATACAGGAGGAGTGGTGCTGTGCAGTGTATATATACAGGACAGGAGGAGTGATACTGTGCAGTGTATATATACAGGAGGAGTGGTACTGTGCAGTGTATATATACAGGAGGAGGGGTACTGTGTAGTGTATATATACAGGAGGAGCGGTACTGTACAGTGTATATATACAGGAGGAGTGGTACTGTGCAGTGTATATATACAGGAGGAGTGGTACTGTGCAGTGTATATATACAGGAGGAGTGGTACTGTGCAGTTTATATATTACAGGAGGAGTGGTGCTGTGCAGTGTATATATACAGGACAGGAGGAGTGGTACTGTGCAGTGTATATATACAGGAGGAGTGGTACTGTGCAGTGTATATATACAGGAGGAGTGGTACTGTGCAGTGTATATATACAGGAGGAGTGGTACTGTGCAGTGTATATATACAGGAGGAGTGGTGCTGTGCAGTGTATATATACAGGAGGAAGGGGGCTGTGCAGTGTATATATACAGGAGGAGTGGTGCTGTGCAGTGTATATATACAGGAGGAGTGGTGCTATGCAGTGTATATATACAGGAGGAGTGGTGCTGTGCAGTGTATATATACAGGAGGAGTGGTACTGTGCAGTGTATATAAAGAGGAGGAGTGGTACTGTGCAGTGTATATATACAGGAGGAGTGGTACTGTGCAGTGTATATATACAGGAGTGGTGCTGTGCAGTGTATATATACAGGAGGAGTGGTACTGTGCAGTGTATATATACAGAAGGAGTGGTACTGTGCAGTGTATATATACAGGAGGAGTGGTGCTGT
>JARQOD010000010.1:49250951-49300549 GCA_033576555.1 Oophaga sylvatica | reverse complement strand
ACAGGGTTGGGGGGCCATACCCTTCCCGATTGCCGGTTTCATTGCTGGGGTCCCGGGAGCGGGTAAAGGGAAAGTGGGGTGCTGAAAACCTCCCCACTGATGTTTTTTTGGGGATGTTTGGGGAGGTTGGCGTACATTCCCTGACCCCCCTTCCCAATTGATGAAAAGGGTTTAAACGTTAACCATGATGTTGATGTTGATGATGAGGGGAAACTGTTTGTGTTACCTGCTAATGCTTCGCGAAGTGATGATGCAACTGATAACCTTTCTTTCCCTAGGAATGATGTTGATAGTGATTGTATCTGTGCCATCTGAATCTGTTAACCCTTTCTCTAAAGAGGTAGATGTGTCCACAGGTTACGGAGCGTTCGGTCCCGTCGCTCTGCGGAGTGAGACGGGCTGAGGAAACCCCTAGCAGGAGCAAGCGACAGTGCTCAAGGAAAGGGGAGGTGCATGGGAACCGGAGGAAGGTGACGCCATGACACTGACCAGTGCCCGAGGAAGGTAACTGGCCCATAAGTAGCACTGCTCCTGAAGTGTTGGGGGTGGATGGGGAGGTAGAGCCCATAGCAGCGCAGGCTGATGGGTCATAGAAATACCCGGGGAGACTGCATATGTAGCTGCTGTCACCCCGCAGTCAGAGTGCCCGGATCGCAGGTAGCGCCCTGCCATCTGGACCCCCTCCGCTACAGGAGAGACTGAACCAGAGGTGGACCAGAGCCGGTCCCAAGGGTCCCAGTGAGGAAGGAACCTGACGTCACTTCTGGCTGCCTCCAGCCAGGAGTTCCAGGCCGCTCTGCACTCAGATGCGAGCCTGGGGAACTTGAGGCACCTCGCCGAGACGCCCACCTCCGTGACTGATAAGGAGAGGGTGTTCTGGGAACGAGGAAGGTTGTACCGGGAGCAGTACCCGGAGATTCCCAAAAGGAGTGGTTGAGGGGGAAACAGCTGGTCGTCCCGCACCAGTTCCGAGGTGAGTTGTTGAGGATTGCCCATGAGATTCCACTCGCTGGACACTTGGGGATCAGCAAAACTAAGGCACGGCTGTCTCAACACTTCTATTGGCCAAGATGGGGACAGATGTGACTAACTACTGCGCTCCTGTATCACCTGTCAAAGAGTGGGGAAGGCGGGCCTGCTCTTAAGGCTCCCCTGATCCCGTTGCCAGTGATAGAGGGCCTTTCCAGAGGATCGCGGTGGACATTGTGGGCCCGCTGGCCGTCCCCAGCAGCTCTGGAAGCAATACATCCTTACT
This sequence comes from Oophaga sylvatica, assembly GCA_033576555.1. Lineage (NCBI taxonomy): Eukaryota > Metazoa > Chordata > Amphibia > Anura > Dendrobatidae > Oophaga > Oophaga sylvatica. The sequence continues at coordinate 49,299,294 of JARQOD010000010.1, read as the reverse complement.
GTGGTAGAATACGCACCCGGTACCCGGAGGCAGTAGCTCTGTCCTCAACTAGGGCAGATAAGGTGGCGGATGCACTGGTGACCATCTTTTCACGGGTTAGGATTTCCAGGGAGATGCTTACTTATCAAGGGACTCAATTTTGTCTCGCCTAATGAAGGCTCTCTGCAGCAAAATGCAGGTGACGCATATGGTATCGAGTGCGTATCACCCACAGACCAATGGTTTGTGTGAGCGCTTTAACGGTTACCCTCAAACAGATGCTCCGCATGCTGGTTGAGACCAGGGACGCGATTGGGAGCGGTACCTCCCACACCTGCTATTTGCCTACAGAGAAGTCCCGCGGCCTCGACGGGGTTCTCCCCCTTCGAGCTCCTGTATGGTAGGCGAGTCCGGGGACCCCTTGGGTTGATAAGAGAATCCTGGGAAGATGAGCCAAACCCCACGGAAGTGTCCATCGTGGATTATGTCATGCGCTTCCGCGACAAGATGCAGACCTTGAAGCAGTTGGTGCATGACAACATGACGCAGGCTCAGGCTGACCAGAAGCACTGGTACGACCAGAACGCCCGGGAGCGGACCTACCAGGTGGGTCAAAAGGTGTGGGTGCTGGTCCCCGTACCAAAGGATAAGCTTCAGGCAGCCTGGGAAGGCCCGTACGTCGTGCACCAACAGCTCAACCCAGCCACCTACGTGGTCACGCTTGACCACACTCGGGTAGGCGCAAGGCCTTTCACGTCAACATGATGAAGGCCCATCACGAACGTGAAGCCTGGTCCTACCGGTCTGCAATCTGCCCGAGGACGGGAAGAGGATCCCCTCCTAGACATGCTGGCCCAAGCTAATGCCAATGGGTCCATTGAGGACATGGAGGTAAATGCCTCGCTAACCGTCTCCCCAGCGGTTGCAGTTGCTGACCACTCTGGAACCCTTCCGGGCCGAGTTCACGAACAGACCCGGAAGGACCGAGTTGGCAGTCCACGAGGTGGACCCGGGAATCACGCCCCGTTTACGGCGGACACCCTATCGGATCTCTGAGGAAGTGCAGCAGATTATGCGCCAGGAGATCCATGAGATGTTGCAGCTGGGGGTGATCCGGCAGTCCAAAAGCGCGTGGGCCTCACCTGTAGTTCTCGTGCCAAAAAAGGATCGGACCACCCGGTTCTGCGTGGACTACAGGGGGCTCAACGCCATCACTACCTCTGATGCGCACCCAATGCCACGCATCGAGGATCTGCTGGAGCGGTTGGCGAATGCCAAGTACATATCCATCATGGATCTGAGTCCGGGGATACTGGCAGATTCCCCTGAGCCCGGCGGCGCAGGAGAAATCTGCCTTTATCACCCATTTTGGACTGTACGAGTCCACGGTCATGCCTTTCGGCATGAAGAATGCCCTGCCACTTTCCAGCGGATGGTCAACCACCTGCTTCAGGGACTGGAGGAGTACGCTGTGGCGTACTGGACGACATTGCCGTCTTCAGTTCCACCTGGGAGGAACACCTTCAGCATCTCCAGGAGGTGTCTCAAGCGTATTCACCAGGCAGGTCTGACCATCAAGCCGGGAAATGCCAGATGGGCATGAGGGAGGTCCACTACCTGGGGCACCGGGTAGGCGGGGGTTCCATGAGTCCAGAGCCCGAGAAAGTGGACGCGATCGTGTCCTGGCCCACCCCAGGACAAAAAGCAGGTGAAGTCCTTCCTGGGCACTGGCAGGGTACTATAGGCGTTTTCGTACCGAACTATAGCGCCATTGCAAAAACCCTTGACGGACCTCACCAAGGGCGGTCTACCCCAAACAGTCAACTGGGACAGATGGCTGTGAGGCGGCATTCCGAGCTTTGAAAACAGCCCTGTGCAGCTCTCCAGTGTGAAAGCCGTCGACAGCAGTCGGCCATTCCTGGTACAGACTGACGCCAGGAATTTGCCTCGGTGCTGTACTCAGCCAGGTTGATTCGGGGGACCAGGAGCACCCGTGTTGTACCTGACGGAAACTTCTGCCAAGGGAGTGGCTACTCCACCATCGAGAAGGAGTGCCTGGCCATGGTCTGGGCACTGCAACGTTTGCAGCTCTACCTGTACGGGCGCACCTTCAAGGTGGTCCACCGACCACAACCCTTGAGCTGGCTGCACACAGTGTCCGGAACCAATGGTAGGTTGCTACGCTGGAGCCTTGCCCTGCAGCAGTATGATTTTGCCGTACAACACAAGAAAGGCAGTGATCATGGGAAATGCTGTTGGGTTTTCACGACGTGGCAAACCCGCTGAGGTGCGCATGTCGGATTACCGACAGGTCATGCCTCCGTAGCGCCCTCAAAGGGGGGGAGGTGTGATGAGTGCTGTGCTGGAATTGCTGTCCTCATCTCTTTTTTTTTTTTTTTGTACTGCTGAAAGCCCTCCTTCTTCTGCAGCCTCATACTTCTCCCTTCCCCCCCTGTCAGCCAGCACTCAGGCAGTGTAATGTGAGCTGCCAGTGCTGGAAGTTTTCCCGCTTCACCGCAGGGGTCCTGCATTGTCCGCACACGTGCTTTCTTCCTATAGCAGCCATGTTGGAGTATTCATTCTTTTTTGGTTAATAACACGGTGGGAGCATTCGCTAGAAACACGAACGTCACTGTGTTGAACCATGCGCCGACGGACATCGTTCCCGTGTACGGTGAACCGTAACTCCAACAGAGCCCGAGAAATGGAATTCTCGGGTGCCCATGAGCTATGTCACCCAAGTTTGGGTTCATTTGAACCATTATTTCAAAGCAAGACCATTGATAGGTTGCCGTTATTCTGCTAGGTTCACAGAACGAGTTATGAACCTTATGATATTGCAGAGCTCAGACCATAGCTTGCAGCCAGGGGAGGTGGCCAGAGGACCAGCCCTTTTGTGAGGTCAGAAGCTGGACATGCATAAGTCTTACAGTGAAGTTCCTTAGTAGAATTCTTTCTGCTGGGATGTGCTGAGTAAGAGATCTACAATGAACTATGAGTGTGGCTCCTTCCCCAGCCTGGCTTGCCTGTATATGATCTAACAACCATGTGAGTGATTTTTCATTCTTATCCTATTTTATTTTATAACTGCTCTGTACATAACGATATTGTCTCAGTTTGTTACATCTTTTTATATTATATAAGCATTGCCTGTTTTTAAGGAATAAACCTATAAATTTATTAGTTTGTTTCTCCTGCTCTATAAACGAATTTGCACGTGCCTGAAGCACTACGCTACTGTTTTGGGGTTGCTACGGACCCTCTTGATAATTGTTCATCAAAAGCCGTAGCTGGTGGCGCTAAAAGAAAGGGGTGTAAAGTGTTAATCTATTGGGTGACGCTGGCAGTGACGCAGCGGGGTTTATAAGGGTACTGCCTGGCTGCACCCAGGAGTAATTATAATTCCCTCATGCAGCGTCCCCAATAGCCAGCACACACCCAAGTGACCCGTCTGGCGACTAATTATCCTAGGTGCAGTTCCCTGACTGACCTGAGGGTAAGGGGGGCGCCAGAGAGCTGCAAGTTCCTAAGTGGAAGTGGGATAGTTATAAATCCCTGCAGTTTACTGGGTCGGACGGCAGCAGCCGTCGTGTGTGTGCACGTTCCATCACATGTGGTGGCAGCGGTGGATCACAAGCCGTGACCCCGGGCTACCGTGTGGCGGACTGGGTGCCCGTTCATCACAGAAAGCATCTTGGGATGAGATTGTCCCTTCCCGCTCCTGTTTCTGGGCAGTTTATTTGCATAGAAAGTGCAAAATGAGTTGAATATTTGATGCAAGGACACAAAGTGTTGTGAATAGGCTGGAAATGAGTTCTGAGCAGAAGCTCCCTCTGGTGGTTACAAACGGTACTGGACTGTCCAGTGAAGATTGTGAGGATTGGGAATCAGGTGTTACTGAATGGTCTTATATAAGGGAGTCGCCTTCCCATCAGGGTTGCCGGTGATCAATGGTTCTGGTCTCAATCCTTGATTCCTGTTTCCTTGGTAGCCTGCTGTGTCGTGTCTGAATCTCCTGCTAACAGATAAGACATTTTCTTCTTTTTGTTTTTGTGCTTGACTTTTGCATTTTGTCCTGCACTTCTGTGGGGGCCTTCAGGGTCCCCCTGGGGGCTTTTGCCCTCTCCGTTCAGTTCAGCCACTGATGTTTGTACATTTGCTTTTTCCAGTTTTTTTTTCAGTGGCTGCTGTTTTGTTTTTGGTTACACCAGAGAAACTAATTTAGGTGGTTGAGGTCGTGTGATCTCAGGTGTTTTTGAAATTAGTAGAGTTGGTTCTTTTCAGGGTTTTTTGGGATTGCAGTAAGTACCCTTCCTATCCTTTTCTATTTAGTAGAATATTTTTATAGAAAAAATAGATACTATCCGTCAGGAAATCTGCTCTCAACCACCAAGTGCTGTGACTCCCATCCACCCTGCATTTCCCCTGGCTCACTTTCCACATTTGATCCCATCACAGAAGAAGAAGTCTCCAGACTCCTCTCTTCCTCTCGTCTGACTACATGCACTACCGACCCCATCCCCTCACATCTCCTCCAGTCTCTTTCTCCTGTTGTCACAACTCACCTAACTACAATCCTCAATCTCTCACTCTCCTCTGGCATTTTCCCATCCTCCTTCAAACACTCCATCATTACTCCACTACTAAAGAAACCCGCTCTTGACCCTTCCTGCACAAACAACTACAGACGGTCTCCAATCTCCCCTTCATCTCCAAACTTTTGGAGCGCCTAGTCTACTCCGCCTCACCCGTTACCTCTCCACTCACTCCCTCCTAGACCCTTCACAGTCGGCTTCCGACCCCTACATTCGACTGAAACTGCACTCATCAAAGTGACCAATGACCTTCTGACAGCAAAACGTAACGGCGACCACTCTCTGCTCATTCTACTCGACCTTTCTGCAGCTTTCGACACGGTTGACCACCGTCTCCTACTGTCCAGGCTCCACTCTCTAGGTATTAAGGACACTGTTCTCTCCTGGTTCTCCTCCTATCTTTCTGACCGCTCCTTCAGTGTTTCGTTCTCTGGCTCCACATCATCTCCTCTTCCTCTCACTGTCGGTGTACCCCAGGGCTCAGTCCTTGGCCCCTTCTCTTCTCTCTCTACACGCCCCAATTGGACAGCCATCAGCAGATTTGGCTTTCAGTACCATCTTTATGCTGATGACACACAAATTATACACGTCATCCCCCGACCTTACCCCCGCTGTACTACAGAACGCCACCGACTGTCTGTCCGCAGTCTCCAACATCATGTCTGCTCTCTATCTGAAACTCAACCTCTCCAAAACTGAACTTCTTCTGCTCCCGCGTCTACTAACCTCCCTAAATCTGACATTTCCCTCTCAGTGGGCGGCACCATAATAACACCCAGCAGCAGGCTCGCTGTCTGGGTGTTATGTTTGATACCAATCTCTCCTTCACCTCCCATTACAATCTCTTGCCCGCTCTTGCCGCTTACACCTAAAGAACATCTCTAGAATCGCCCTTTTCTCACCATGGAAACAACAAAAAACCCTCACTGTAGCATTGATCCACTCCCGCTGGACTACTGTAACGCTCTATTACTTGGCCTCCCATTACTCGACTATCCCCTCTCCAGTCCATCCTTAATGCGGCAGCCAGGGTCATCCATCTGGCTAATCGGTACTCGGACGCGTCCGCTCTTCGCCAGTCCTTACACTGGCTGCCCATTCATTATAGGATCCAATTCAAAGTACTTGTTCTCACCCACAAAGCTCTCCACACTGCAGCACCCCCCTACATCTCCTCCTCATTTCTATCTATCACCTGCCCGTCCTTCCACAGTGCAGCACCCTACATCTCCTCCCTCATTTCTATCTATCACCCTGCCCGTCCTCTCCACAGTGCAACCCCCCTACATCTCCTCCCTCATTTCTGTCTATCACCTGCCCGTCTCTCCACAGTGCAGCACCCCCCTACATCTCCTCCCTCATTTCTATCTATCGGCCTAACCGACTGCTGCGCTCTGCAAACGACTTTCGACTAACCTCTGCACTAATCCTACCTCCCACTCCCGACTCCAAGACTTCTCCCGCGCTGCGCCAATTCTCTGGAATGCTCTACCCCAAGAAATTAGGACTATCCACAATTTGCATGGTTTCAGGCGCTCCCTCAAAACACATCTGTTCAGAGCGGCCTATCACATTCACTAATCAAAGTCATTCTATGTGTAAGTGTGTGTGTGTGTGTAGCCCATTCACTATCTCCATCCATCCCTCACTCCCTTAAGATGGCTGGACCATCATTGTAAATGCACCATTGTATATACACACCTGTATTTTGTATCTCCCCCACCTCATTGTAGATTGTAAGCTCTCACGAGCAGGGCCGTCTTATTTTGCTTTAATTACTGTATTGTTAACTTTTGTTACTTATGACTTGTGTTTTGAAACTGTTAAACTGTAAAGCGCTGCGGAATATGTTGGCGCTATATAAATAAAGATTATTATTATTATTTAGTAAGTTTGGGCCCCAACGTTTGCTCATACTATTTTCTGTCTGTGTCAGTATTTCTTCTTGTCTAACCGCCATTACATGTTTGGGGGCTATGTTCTTTGGGGATCTGCTCCGGGCAGATAGCTTTCCTCTTTCTATCTTTAGGTGTAGTTAGTTTCTCAGGCTGTGACGAGGCGTCTAGGACCAACGTAGGAACGCTCCACAGCTGCCTCTAGTTGTGGTGGTTAGTCAGGGTACTGCAATCTCATAGTTTCCAACTGCTCTGGTGTATTTCCTTTTTTGCCTGCTCTCCTCAGCTACCAAATCATAACACAAAGACTTCATGTTTGTACCGTTAATTTCAGATTGTTACACGGGTTCAAACATTGCTTAAAATGTAACAATAAATCTGGAGTCTGCGGAAACCGAAAAAGGAAAGAAGAGGCCGGTGGCTTCATTATCACAAAGTGGCAAATGAGAAGCAAAGTTTTCAGACCAAAATGGCTGTATAATACCTCCACATAGTGCAAAATAACAATGGCTTTATTACATGTAGCGCACACAGAAGTAGCGATCTCCACAACAGCTGAAAGATACAAAAGAAATCACGAATTTCCAACTCATTAGTGTAAAGTTTAGGATTCTCAGTAGCAAAAATGCCATACAGGCGTCCAAATAGTATTGTCATGTCACACGGACACTATTGTGCCCCGATATTGGATGTCTGTGCGGCTCCAGACAAGCGTCATCTCCAGCGGTGACCTCAGGCAGCGGTTTGATAAGGAATTCCACCAGGACCCCTGGGGCAAACTTGGTTTTGTGACAGATTTCATGATTTTTGTCACATGATATATTTGATATATGATTTAAAATGAGAAAGGTCATGACTTTGGAAAAAAAAAAATGTAAACTATGGACCTCGGTGTTATGTTACGGTAGCTGAGGAGTGCAGGCAAAAAAGGCAATACACCAGAGAAGTTGGAATCTATGAGATTGCAGTACCCTGACTAACCACCACAACTAGAGGCAGCCGTGGAGCGTTCCTACGTTGGTCCTAGACGCCTCGTCACAGCCTGAGAAACTAACTACACCTAAAGATAGAAATAGGAAAGCTATCTGCCCCGGAGCAGAACCCCAAAGATATAGAAAGCCCCCAAACATGTAATGCGGTTAGACAAGAGGAAATACTGACACAGAAAGAAAATAGTATGAGCAAACGCTGGGGCCCAAACATCTAAATAGAAAAGGACAGGAAGGGTACTTACTGCAATCAAAAACCCTGAAAAAACAGCAACTCTACTAATTTCAAAATCACCTGAGATCACACGACCTCTACCACCTAAATTAGTTCTCTGGTGTAACAAAAACAGCAGCCACTGAAAAAAACTGGAAAAAGCAAAAGTACAAAACACAGTGGCTGAACTAAATGAGAGGGCAAAAGCCCCGGAGGGGACCCCGAAGGCCCCACAGAAGTGCAGGACCAAATGCAAAAATATAGCAAAAACACAAAATAAGAAATTGTCTTATCTGATAGCAGGAGATGCAGACACGACACAGCAGGCTGCAAGGGAAACTGGAAAGAAGGATTCAGACCAGAACAATTGATCACCGGCAACCCTGATGGGAAAATGATTCCTTAAATAAGACCAATCAGTAACACCTGATTCCCAGTCCTCACAATCCTCACTAGTACCGCTTGTAACCACCAGAGGGAGCCTCTGCTCAGAACTCATCTCAAACCCATTCACAACAGTACCCCCCCTTGAGGAGGGGTCACCGAACCCTCATTTGAGCAACCAGGTCGGTCAGGATGAGTTCTATAATACGCACGGATAAGTCTCCTGCATGGATGTCCGAAGCAAACACCCAAGAATTATCTTCCTGACCATAACCTCTCCATTTAACCAAATACTGGAGTCTTCGTCTAGAAAAACGAGAATCCAATATTTTCTCAACCACATACTCCAGATTGCCCTCAACCAAAACAGGGTCAGGAGGCACAGCAGCAGGAACCACTGGCTCAACAAACCTCTTCAACAAGGACTTGTGGAACACGTTATGGATCTTAAATGTCCCTGGAAGAAGCAAACGAAAAGAAACAGGATTAATAATCTCCATGATCTTATAAGGTCCAATGAACCTAGGCTTAAATTTAGGAGATGCTACTCTCATAGGAATATTCTTTGAGGACAACCAGACCAAGTCCCCACTTTAAACCGAGGACCATCAGTCCTATGCCGGTTAGCAAACCGCTGGGCCTTCTCCTGAGAGAGGGACAACCTCTCCACTACCTGGTCCCAAATCTGCTGCATACGCTCAACAACAGAGTCAACACCTGGACAGACAGAAGCCTCCGTCTGTCCTGAAGAAAATCGAGGGTGAAACCCAGAATTACAGAAAAACGGAGACATCAAAGTGGCAGAGCTAGCCCTATTATTAAGAGCAAACTCAGCCAAAGGCAAAAAAGAGACCCAGTCATCCTGATCAGCAGACACAAAGCATCTTAGATAAGTCTCCAATGTCTGGTTTGTTCTCTCAGTTTGACCATTGGTCTGAGGATGAAATGCCGAGGAGAAAGACAATTGAACACCCAGTTTAGAACAAAAAGTCCTCCAAAATCTGGAAACAAACTGGACTCCTCTGTCAGACACAATGTTCTCAGGAATGCCGTGTAAACGAACCACGTGCTGAAGGAACAACGGCACCAATTCAGAGGAGGAAGGCAACTTAGGTAATGGCACAAGATGTATCATTTTGGAAAACCTATCACAAATTACCCAGATGGTGGTCATTCTCTGAGAAACAGGAAGATCGGAAATGAAATCCATAGAGATATGGGTCCATGGTCTCTTGGGCACAGGCAATGGCATCAACAAACCACTAGAGCGAGAGCAAGGCTTGGAGCGAGAGCAAGTCCCGCAGGACTGCACAAATTCCCTGACATCGCGAGACAAGGTAGGCCACCAAAAGGACCGACTAACCAAGTCTCTGGTACCAAAAATTCCGGGATGCCCAGCCAATGCGGAACAATGAATCTCAGACATCACACTCTTTTTCCATTGGTCCGGGACAAACAATTTTCCAACAGGGCAGCGCTCGGGCCTATCCTCCTGACACCCCTCCAGAGCAAGTCTCAAATTGGGCGAGATGGCGGAAAGAACTACACCCTCCTTCAAAATAACAGAGGGATCAGATAGCTCAGGAGAGTCCGCAAGGAAACTCCTCGAGAGGGCATCCGCCTTAACATTCTTAGTGCCAGGAAGAAAGGAAACCACAAAATTAAAACGTGTGAAAAACAAGGCCCACCTGGCCTGTCTAGGATTGAGTCGCTTGGCAGATTCCAGATAGACCAGATTCTTATGGTCCGTAAGGACCACCACCTGATGTTTGGCTCCCTCCAGCCAATGTCTCCACTCTTCAAAAGCCCACTTCATGGCCAATAACTCCCGATTACCCACGTCATAATTACGTTCAGTAGGAGAAAATTTTCGAGAGAAAAAGGCACAAGGGTTACTTTTAGAGGTCTCTGGATCTTTTTGGGACAAAACGGCACCTGCCCCAATTTCAGAGGCATCAACCTCCACCTGAAATGGCAGAGAAACATCAGGCTGCCGTAGAACAGGAGCAGAAGTGAATCTCTGCTTAAGTTCCTGAAACGCAGAGACTGCCTCAGGAGGCCAATTCACCACATCAGAACCTTTTCTGGTCAAATCAGTTAATGGTTTAACAATAACAGAGAAATTACCAATAAATTTACGATAAAAATTGGCAAAACCCAAAAATCTCTGAAGAGCCTTTAATGAAGTAGGTTGGACCCAATCACAGATGGCCTGAACCTTGACCGGGTCCATTTCAATAACAGATGGGGACAAAATGAATCCCAGAAATGAGATCTTCTGTACGCCAAAAAGACACTTTGATCCCTTCACATACAGAGCATTCTCTCTCAAAATCTGGAATACAGTTCGAACATGTTTCACATGAGAGTCCCAGTCATTAGAAAAAATCAAGATATCATCCAAATAAACAATCAGAAACTTGTCCATAAAATCCCTGAAAATGTCATTCATGAAGGACTGGAAGACGGAAGGAGCATTAGTGAGCCCAAAGGGCATCACAAGGTACTCAAAATGCCCTTCAGGGGTGTTAAATGCCGTCTTCCATTCATCCCCGTGCTTAATGCGAATAAGGTTATACGCCCCCCTGAGGTCAAGCTTGGTAAACCAAGTAGAGTTTTTCACCCTGGAAAACAGGTCAGAAATCAAGGGTAACGGGTATTGATATTTCACAGTAATATTGTTCAAGAGACGATAATCAATACACGGCCTTAATGAACCATCTTTTTTGGCCACAAAGAAAAAAACCGGCACCTAAGGGTGAAGAGGATGGTCTGATATGACCCTTCTCCAATGACTCCTTGATATAAGACCGCATAGCGTCATGTTCAGGTACAGACAAGTTAAAAAGGCGACCTTTAGGGAATTTACTACCTGGCACTAATTCAATAGCGCAGTCATAGCTCCTATGGGGAGGTAAGGATGCAGATTTACTTTCGCTAAACACATCAGAAAAATCAAACAAAAAGTCAGGAACATCCTCAGCCTGGGGGAGGCAGAAAAAACAGGAGTGTTGGTATTAACACATTGGCAGCCCCAACTGGTTACAGACACAGATTTCCAATCCAAAACAGGATTATGAGACTGTAACCAAGGGAAACCCAGCACTATAATGTCATGCAGATTATATAGAACCAAAAATTTGCAGCACTCCTGGTGATCAGGTTCAACCCTCATTATCACCTGAGTAGAAAACTGGGGTTTATTCTCAGCCAAAGGGGTAGAATCGATCCCCAGTAAAGGAATAGACTTCTGTAGGGGTATCAAGGAAAACCCACAACGTTTAGCAAAATCATAATCCATCAGGTTAATAGCTGCTCCAGAATCAACGAAAGCCTGAGCAGAAAATGAGGACAGAGAGCATATCAGAGTGACAGTTAATAAAAACTTAGTCTGAACACTACCCAAGACAACTGAGCGTGCAAAATGTCTTCCCCGCTTAGGGCAGACTGAAATAGCATGAGAAGCATCACCACAGTAGAAACATAACCCATTGCGCTTTCGAAACTCATGACGCTGTGCCCCAGACACCACTCCATCACACTGCATGGGCTCAGAAGCTGGCTCACAAGGCAACACCACTCCACGCATACTTCTCCGCTCACGCAAACGTCTGTCAATTTGAATCGCCAATGACATAGAATCATTGAGACCAGAGGGGACAGGGAATCCCACCATAACATCCTTTACATTATCCGACAGACCCTTCCGGAAAAGGGCCGCCAAAGCGTCGTCATTCCATTTGGTCAGGACAGCCCACCTACGGAATCTCTGACAGTATAACTCAGCGTCATCAAGCCCCTGATTTAATGCCAACAAGGCTTTCTCAGCTTGATCAGTGACATTAGGCTCATCGTACAATAACCCCAAAGCCTGAAAAAACGCATCAACATCACTCAAAACAGGATCCCCAGGTGTCAGGGAAAAAGCCCAATCCTGAGGATCGCCGCGCAGGAGAGAGATGATAATTTGAACCTGCTGCGCTGCGTTTCCTGAGGACTTAGATTTTAAGGCAAGAAACAATTTACAATTATTTTTGAAATTCTGAAACTTAGCTCGATCCCCTAAAAACAAATCTGGCATGGGAATCCTAGGTTCCACAACAGGCAACCCAGCAAGATATGCAGCAATACTCCGAACCTCAGTGGCAAGCTGATCCACACGGCCAGACAACTGTGCAAACTCCATTGGGAGAAAAGATCCTCCCCAGCACCCAGAGATACAGAGGGAAAAAAAAAAAAAAAATGCAACAAACAGAAAAATATCTCTGACAACTTTTCTTCCTTCAAAATATTTTTTCCCTTCTGTGAGTACCATACAATTTTTATGGCCGGTGATACTGTTATGTTACGGTAGCTGAGGAGTGCAGGCAAAAAAGGCAATACACCAGAGAAGTTGGAATCTATGAGATTGCAGTACCCTGACTAACCACCACAACTAGAGGCAGCCGTGGAGCGTTCCTACGTTGGTCCTAGACGCCTCGTCACAGCCTGAGAAACTAACTACACCTAAAGATAGAAATAGGAAAGCTATCTGCCCCGGAGCAGAACCCCAAAGATAATAGAAAGCCCCCAAACATGTAATGGCGGTTAGACAAGAGGAAATACTGACACAGAAAGAAAATAGTATGAGCAAACGCTGGGGCCCAAACTATCTAAATAGAAAAGGACAGGAAGGGTACTTACTGCAATCCCAGAAAACCCTGAAAAAACACCAACTCTACTAATTTCAAAATCACCTGAGATCACACGACCTCTACCACCTAAATTAGTTCTCTGGTGTAACAAAAACAGCAGCCACTGAAAAAACTGGAAAAAGCAAAAGTACAAAACACAGTGGCTGAACTAAACTGAGAGGGCAAAAGCCCCGGAGGGGACCCAGAAGGCCCCCACAGAAGTGCAGGACCAAATGCAAAAATATAGCAAAAACACAAAATAAGAAATTGTCTTATCTGATAGCAGGAGATGCAGACACGACACAGCAGGCTACAAGGGAAACTGGAAAGAAGGATTCAGACCAGAACAATTGATCACCGGCAACCCTGATGGGAAAATGATTCCCTTAAATAAGACCAATCAGTAACACCTGATTCCCAGTCCTCACAATCCTCACTAGTACCGCTTGTAACCACCAGAGGGAGCCTCTGCTCAGAACTCATCTCAAACCCATTCACAACACTCGGGCTGTGATGTAGATATTCGTCCCTTTGTCCAGGGCTGTGGAGTTGGAGTCAGAGCCCATTTTGGTGGAGTCAGAGTCATGGAAATTGAGGAGTCTGAGTTGGAGGTTTGGCTTACCGACTCCACAGCCCTGCCTCTGTCAAATATGACTGTTTGTTAGATGTGGCTCAACTGAAAGTCAGATTTTTTTTATTTTTTTATTGTCTCTTAGAAAATGTTCTATCTCCCTCCAGCCCAACGAGCCAAAGTCTCCCGGATTCTGCTGCCCTCCCCAAGAATGCAGCCTCACAGACACAAACTGCAGCTGCATCCCTCACCTCCGCAAGCCAAAAAAAAAAAAATACAAATCAAAACCACAGGCTGCTGGAATTTGAGGCAAATGCCACTTTGGCTAGTGAGAGATTTTAATATTTAAATAAATCGATCAAACTAGAACAAGGGGAAATCTCCTGGACAAGTTGGGGGGGAGAAATCACTCGAACACTGCCTAGACTTCCCAGAAGCGCATGCCGTGCCAGATCTATCACTAGACTGAGCCCCAATGGTTAAGCACATTTTTACGATAGTTAATGATTTGCTTTTTCTAAATGGATCAAGACATTGCAAAAAAACAGTGGAAGTCCAACATACGGGACTCCTACCTACATAGAAGAAAAGGACCAAAGCCCCTTCAGATTCTCTCTGCCCAGTGGTGCTTCTGGCTATCAACAAGGAGGGAAATTCAAGAAAATGGAAGCTTGCAGTACCCTTCACGGCCACTATATAAACCTATGGCGCTATTCCCCATCCAGGAAGTAGAACAGCTGCAATCAACTGATCGAAGTCCGACCCCACAGTCTGATATTCCCCACTTATCATACAGAAAGGACTTTAATATTAATACCTGGAAAGCCTCTTAAGGATCGGCAGCTAAACCTCCACGATCAGTAAGTGATGGCACATCTTGTTGTAAAATCCCTTTAAGTCGAAAAGGGGAAAACAAGTAAAAACTGCAGACCAATAAAAATCTCTATGTCCGCTGTAAGGTTTAGGAATCCAGCAGATAACATTGGTCAAACCCAAAGTGAAAATATTGAATGATAAATCAGCGTTGAGTCCCACATCCACCATGTGCAGCCGTCTCTTGCCCCACGCTTCTCCTTGATGTACATGGCACGGTGTTGCAGTATTTCTCCCGCTCGCTGCATCCATCTGCCTGCTCCATACAGAATATGGCCTGACAATAATACTCATCTCTTGTAGGTTTTCTTCTTTGATTTACATTAATATTCAGCAAGACTCAATGATTTCATCCCAATGTGACCGGATGCCGTAAAGCAGATCGCTTGAATCTGTGACTCTGCAGCTGTTGTGAATCTACGACTCCCAACGCGGCCCGGCAGCCCATGGGCGGTATAATGGGAGTTGTAAATTTACGAAAAAGGTGCGGAGACCACAGATTGTGTGGTAGAGCTCGGGAGATACCGTAGGCATCGGCTTTTTTTTTATTTTTTTTTTACTTCCACTCAATCACTCCGATCTTACCAGACTTGGCTCCCAAGACCGTCTCCGCTTCATTATTGCAAAGAGTTGCATGGAAATGTGGCCACCGATCTTTCACCAGTCTCAGAGAGAACCATGACCAACCACAGATGACCATTTCAGATATCTACCCCCTGCCTGGGACACCACCCAAGAGCCCCCAAAAAAGGCAGACTAGTGACAACACCTTTTTTTGCTTTTGGGTGAGGCATACGATTCATCCCCAACCAATTTACCACCAACTCCAAGGATTCCCCCAAATCTGCCAATCACGCTGCCATAACATCGCACCAACAGAACAGTCAAATACACCGCACAAGAAAGAAAAGGTCTCCTTCTACCACCCAGTATAAAGACAATAAGTGGCAGAACTGCTACATTAAGCAAAAATAGCCGGGAAGGAACCTGGAGTTCTCAAGCAGTCCAGCCCATGGATTTGATTGAAAAGGTCTGGGTAAACCCGCAGGTAACCATTTGACCCATCTATGCCTATACCAAAAACTTCCGCTCCTTGTGGATTATTGTAGGAATACTTCTGTAATACGGCACTATCGGCATCATACATTCCAGTCAACAGCGCTTCTTTTTTTTTTTGCATACATTAATTTGCAACATTTTTTTTGCAGCCCTTTTGCTCATATATTTTGTTCCATGGAGATTACTTGAGCCGATATAAAAACATCTAACATCCAACTCCCACTCACCTGTCAATCAATATTAATTCAGCACTCTCTGCTTATTTTAATATTGCATTGAATCACTTTGACAGTAAATCCCTCTATAGATGCAAATTATGCAGAAACCAAACTTCTCAGTTATGAAAAAAAAATTAAATTACTTCCAGTCCAGGAGTCTGCTCCTGACAAATCCCGGTGGAGAGGAGAACCGTCATCTAGAGTACAAAACCAACATAGGTCGTTTGGGCTGTGTTCACACTGTTTCTTCCAGCTGCTTAAAAACAACCAGTCTTCACATGGAAACCTCTGCAGGAAACGCTACTGTGTAGCCCTGGTGTTGGGCACACGCAGTACCCTGGGGAGTGTATGGCGAGACGGCGGCTTAATGCTCAATATGCATTCATTCTACACACACTGGACACACCCTTGGGGTAGTGAAGTATACTCTAGGGAGTGGTCAAAGTAGTGGGTGTAGGGTGATTTTGAAAAGAGTCTAGTTCCTGTCTCTGGACAGAGAAGACGTGTGGAGGAGAGCTGAGACTTCTGTGAGAAGACGGAGGGAGAAAGGAGTCTAGCCTGCTTCATAACCAGTTCAAATAGTGGAGTCCGGTATAGGTTTTGACATATACCTTAGTCTGGTCAGAGCTGGATTATCTCTCAGCACACATTGAAGAAAGGAAGGAGTATCAGCACAGAAAGACTTCAGCGTTCCTGTCTAAGGACAGTATCAGGTACAGAGCGTGCTCCTGCCTGTGATAACTGAGCATCTGTGGCTGGCTTCATTGGAAGGAGAAAGATTGGAAGTGACTGCTCGACCCTGGCTAGTGAGAATGTTTATGTTACCAGCGTGGACAAGGCGAAAGGCAAGTGGATTATAGAATTGGTGCTACAGGATTGCATAAGTCCAGCACCCTGTTTACCGGTCACTGGGGACCGAAGAGTCGCTGTTGTTTCAGGCACAGAGGCAGGAAAACCAGGAATCTACCGGACCCTAGGTCGCGGCAGACAAGCCCCTTATAGTCGGTACGTAGCTGGGGTCAGGGGGAGTGAAGACTTTGGCGTTCTGCAGGACAAACATAAGTATTCAGCTCCTTCACAGGAGGACCCTAACACTAAGCTGACTGGGCAGTTACAGCTAAGATTAGCTGGAATCATAGAGGGAACTACGCTTCAGGCTGGTTGTACTCGTTTATTGGAGTTAAAGGAGGCCCCTAACTTGTCCAGCTGCCGTCTCAAAATACACTCCCTTTGGATCAGCCTCCCCGGGACCTGCCTTGACATTCAGCAAGTAAAGGTATGGAAAGACATTGACTGTGTGAGACTGTGTTATTTACCGGCACCCGACTTCACCATCTTAACAGACTTTGAGGGAAGAGTCCCACCTGTAGGGGACCTGACATCTAGCTGCCACACCATCCCCTCAGAGATCTACAGCAGCGCTGGTACCCATTACCAGAATACTACAGGTGGCGTCACGAACTGTATATAGTTATCCCCTGTAAATATATCCCCCAACAACATACGCCAGACCGCCCGGGCCACAGACCGAGCCACAGCTACCTGTGACACAAATCCCATAGACTTCTACGGGCTCGGCTCTGAGTACCCCATTGCCCTGGTAATCCACAATTGTGGTGGCGGGTCGACACAAAACTTGGCGTCACGAACAGGATACCAAACTCGCGAAATTGCGAGCCCTGCGTGCCTAAGGACTTGTTTTTGTAAAAAGGACTGTTTGCACTTTTGGCGCCAAAATCGCCATTTTTGTCGCCATATTCGCGCCCTCAGGCGCTGGAGAAGAAGGTGGGCGTACCTTCGTGGGCGTCTACCCCCCTGTGGCGCGAAGAAAATGCCTGTCCTCTCAAAGTGCTATTATAACATGCGGTCCTGCCCAACAGCAAAGGAGGTCCGCCTCCTCTTCACCTTCCCTGTGAGGAGGAGGAGACGCAAACCCCACCTCCACGGAAGAGACCGGATGTCTCCAAAGAAAGGAGATTGTTCTGGAACATGATGGAGGCCGGACGTGTGGAGCCGAGCGGAGCAGCGGAGGAAAGCAGGCCCCGGGCCCCCGCCAAGCTGCCATCGGCATCCGAGGCCTATGCGATCCTGCACCTGCAACAGGCGTTGTTAGAGGTCCAGGAGGAGAACTCACGACTAAAGCAGTTGTTCCAACCTGGACTGGAGGAGATTGAGAGACGCCGCTGTAACCTGCAGAAATGGCGGATGACGAACACGGCGTCTCCTCCCTCAACGAACCCCCACGATTCAAAGTACCGAACAGTCTGCTGCCCAAGGCGAAGGAGCAACCGGAGGCTGCCCCCGAAAGTACCGTTCCCGATCCCACTGGTGAAGCGGTGGATGCGGAGGAGGTTGAGGAGGTACAGCCGATCCCGGAACGCCCGCCCGGCCAAGAGGCCGCAGCAGATTATCGGTCCCCGGCAGGGACACCGGAGGGGTCCTGTCCGTCACTACCAGATGTGGACTGGGACGAAATGGCGCGCCTGGATGACGTTGCCTACCGCCCAGTGGGAGCAAGAATGGCGGAGTCGTGAGGAGACAAAGAGGCGCCAGCAGGAGGAAGCGCGGGAAATCAAGAAGAACCGCCAGCGACAGTTTGCCGAGCTGATTGCTGATAAGGAGACTGTCCGTCGCGACAAAGGTACCTTACGGGAACCGCGGCGGCAGGGGTGTGTGGCTGAGTTCCAGCTCCGGAAGGGCTGGGGCTTTATTCGTGAACCGGGCCTCTACCCAGCGGTCTTCGTCAGCAGGCGTGACGTGGAATCTCACCTGCCACAAGGCCATCCCGGGAGGGACTTAGTGAACGGCGACCTAGTCACTTATACGCGGCATTGGGGAATGAAGGGGTGGTATGCCCTGAACGTCGCCATCGTCCGCGACCCCGTCCCAGACGCAGGTATCGTCACCATTACCGCAGCGTCCCCGTTTCCAGCTTCAGCAGCATCGGCCGTGCCCCAGCATCGCCCCCTTCAAAATCATCGCAACATGCGACCCAAAGTTCATCGCAAGTGAAAGCCACTTCCATATCGCCAAATGCGACCCAGTATAAATCGCAAACCCTGACGCGGTCTATATCATTAACAGTAATGGAGACGCAATCGGTGTCGTGTGAGGAAAGTGTACCGGTTGCGCCCCTAGAGGTTCAAACCAGAGATGTCGCAACCCAAACCCTGATCGCAGCACATGACTTGCTGGTCTTAGGATCTAGGGCCCATTGCGTTGTTCCAGCCCCCGGGGTGGAAAGCGTACTATTTGATGAATAAATATATAAAAAGAATTGGTAAGGTCCATAAAGGATCTACCATCAGTCAAAGTTTGAAAAATGTTTATAAAGTTTTTGCACAAGTTTATATATAATGTATATATATATATTCCTAATTATAGAATGCCCGGCTGGGTAAATGGTGAATAGAACCATAAAAAGTTATTGCACTTTATCATAATGTGATTTGATATATGCCTTTGGTTTACAATGGACTCGTAGGTTGAGGACTGAGACAGCCTAAAAACTTTCTGTACATAGTTGCGCTCCGGCGCCCTATCTTGGTTTTACATAAGCCATACATATCTACCTCTGAAAAACAAAACCCGTGTGGTGTGGCACTGAGTGAGGTCTGCACTTGGATGTCCTGCAGCCCACCCAGGACCCACGTTGAAGGTTTGGTGCGGGTCCTTCACAAGTATCTTGTATATCTATTTATTGAAAATGCTATTTGAATACTATTTTTGTATTAAAAGTTTGTAACGTTTGAAGTATTCTTACCTCCCGGATGGGAAGATGTTATTGTTCCAATGTTATTGCATAAACAAAATTTTTCTGTCTTTTGTATTTCACAGCCCGGGAGTGCTGTCGTTTACCATGGGGGAATGTGTAGCCCTGGTGTTGGGCACACGCAGTACCCTGGGGAGTGTATGGCGAGACGGCGGCTTAATGCTCAATATGCATTCATTCTACACACACTGGACACACCCTTGGGGTAGTGAAGTATACTCTAGGGAGTGGTCAAAGTAGTGGGTGTAGGGTGATTTTGAAAAGAGTCTAGTTCCTGTCTCTGGACAGAGAAGACGTGTGGAGGAGAGCTG
This sequence comes from Oophaga sylvatica, assembly GCA_033576555.1. Classification (NCBI taxonomy): domain Eukaryota; kingdom Metazoa; phylum Chordata; class Amphibia; order Anura; family Dendrobatidae; genus Oophaga; species Oophaga sylvatica. The sequence continues at coordinate 49,279,761 of JARQOD010000010.1, read as the reverse complement.
AGACTTCTGTGAGAAGACGGAGGGAGAAAGGAGTCTAGCCTGCTTCATAACCAGTTCAAATAGTGGAGTCCGGTATAGGTTTTGACATATACCTTAGTCTGGTCAGAGCTGGATTATCTCTCAGCACACATTGAAGAAAGGAAGGAGTATCAGCACAGAAAGACTTCAGCGTTCCTGTCTAAGGACAGTATCAGGTACAGAGACGTGCTCCTGCCTGTGATAACTGAGCATCTGTGGCTGGCTTCATTGGAAGGAGAAAGATTGGAAGTGACTGCTCGACCCCTGGCTAGTGAGAATGTTTATGTTACCAGCGTGGACAAGGCGAAAGGCAAGTGGATTATAGAATTGGTGCTACAGGATTGCATAAGTCCAGCACCCTGTTTACCGGTCACTGGGGACCGAAGAGTCGCTGTTGTTTCAGGCACAGAGGCAGGAAAACCAGGAATCTACCGGACCCTAGGTCGCGGCAGACAAGCCCCTTATAGTCGGTACGTAGCTGGGGTCAGGGGGAGTGAAGACTTTGGCGTTCTGCAGGACAAACATAAGTATTCAGCTCCTTCACAGGAGGACCCTAACACTAAGCTGACTGGGCAGTTACAGCTAAGATTAGCTGGAATCATAGAGGGAACTACGCTTCAGGCTGGTTGTACTCGTTTATTGGAGTTAAAGGAGGCCCCTAACTTGTCCAGCTGCCGTCTCAAAATACACTCCCTTTGGATCAGCCTCCCGGGACCTGCCTTGACATTCAGCAAGTAAAGGTATGGAAAGACATTGACTGTGTGAGACTGTGTTATTTACCGGCACCCGACTTCACCATCTTAACAGACTTTGAGGGAAGAGTCCCACCTGTAGGGGACCTGACATCTAGCTGCCACACCATCCCCTCAGAGATCTACAGCAGCGCTGGTACCCATTACCAGAATACTACAGGTGGCGTCACGAACTGTATATAGTTATCCCCTGTAAATATATCCCCCAACAACATACGCCAGACCGCCCGGGCCACAGACCGAGCCACAGCTACTGTGACACAAATCCCATAGACTTCTACGGGCTCGGCTCTGAGTACCCCATTGCCCTGGTAATCCACAATTGTGGTGGCGGGTCGACACACTACTTTTTCTAAAGAGTTTTTTTTTTCCCCTGAATTATTTTTCTTGCAGCCTTCTGATTGAACAGCGCCTCTACTTTGGAGCAGTTTCCATCAAGAGCAAAAATGCACTTTTTTTTCCCCCCAACCAGGCGCTTTTCAAATCCCAAAATAGAAAAAAAAAAAAAAAAAAAACTCAAAATACTGAACAGCAAACGGATTTTGCAAAAATTAGTGGGAAAAATCTATCAAACATTTTAGGCGACTTTTCTGGACTCGACCCTCCCCCCCACAGCGGGACAGCTCCAAACAGAAAAATGGAGGGAGGCATCTATGGTTTGTACGACCTTTACATCTGTGTTGGAGTTGCAACATCTGTCATAAATGCCATTAAAAGTGACACAGCGTGCAGCGCTACTCATGGCCGACACCATGGCAAAACCCAATGGGGTACATCAGGTAACATAGTACATAGTAACATAGTTATTAAGGTTGAAGGAAGACTTTAAGTCCATCTAGTTCTCCCCATATCCTATCCTAACCTGCCCTAACATGTTGATCCAGAGGAAGGCAAAAAAAAACCCAAGTGGCAAACAGTAAGCTTCACATTGGGGAAAAAAATTCCTTCCCGACTCCACATACGGCAATCAGACTAGCTCCTGGATCAACGCTGTATCTAGGAAACTAGTGAATATAGCCTGTAATATTATACTTTTCAAGAAAGGCATCCAGTCCCTTCTTAAATTTTAGTAAGGAATCACTCATTACAACATTAGACGGCAGAGAGCTCCATAGTCTCACTGCTCTTACAGTAAAGAATCTGCGTCTGTGATTATGGCTAAACCTTCTTTCCTCCAGACGTAGAGGATGCCCCCTTGTCCCCGTCACAGGTCTAAGAGTAAAAAGATCATTAGAAAGGTCTTTGTACTGTCCCTCATATATTTATACATTGTAATAAGATCACCCCTAAGCCTTCGTTTTTCCAAACTAAATAACCCCAAGTGTAATAACCTGTCCTGGTATTGCAGACCCCCAGTTCTCTAATAACCTTGGTCGCTCTTCTCTGCACCCGCTCCAGTTCAGCTATGTCTTTCTTATACACCGGAGAACAGAACTGCACACAGTATTCTAAGTGTGGTCGCACCAGTGACTTGTATAGAGGTAAAATTATGTTCTCCTCATGAGCATCTATGCCTCTTTTAATGCATCCCATTATTTTATTTGCCTTGGCAGCAGCTGCCTGACATTGGCCACTAAATGTGAGTTTGTCATACACCCAGGTCTTTTTCAGTGACAGTTTTGCCCAGTGTTTTACAATTAAGCACATAATTATACATCTTATTTGTTCTACCCAAGTGCATGACCTTACATTTATCCCCATTAAAGCTCATTTGCCATTTATCAGCCCAAGCTTCTAGTTTACATAAATCCTCCTGTAATATAAAATTATCCTCCTCTGTATTTATTACCCTGCAGAGTTTAGTGTCATCTGCAAATATTGAAATACTACTCTGTATGCCCCCTACAAGGTCATTAATAAATATGTTAAAGAGAAGCGGCCCCAATACTGATCCCTGTGGTACCCCACTGCTAACCGTGACCCAGTCTGAGTGTGCTCCATTAATAACCACCCTTTGTTTTCTATCCATGAGCCAGTTCTTAACCCACTTACACATATTTTCCCCTATCCCCATTGTTCTCATTTTATGTATCAACCTTTTGTGTGGCACTGTATCAAAAGCTTTTGAGAAGTCCATGAACACCACGTCCACTGCGTTCCCTTGGTCCAGTCCTGAACTTACCCCTTCATAAAAGCTTATCAGATTAGTCTGACAAGAACGGTCCCTCGTAAACCCATGCTGATACTGTGTCATGAGGTTATTCAGCTTCAGATACTCCAATATAGTATCCCTTAAAAAACCCTCCAGGATTTTACCCACAGTAGATGTTAAGCTCACTGGCCTATACTTTCCAGGTTCAGTTTTTGCCCCCTTTTTGAATATTGGCACCACATTTGCTATACGCCAGTCCTGTGGTACAGACCCAGTTATTATGGAGTCTTTAAAGATTAAAAACAATGGTCTATCTATAACTGTACTTAATTCCTGCAGTACTCGGGGTGTATCCCATCCGGGCCCGGGGATTTGTCAACTTTAGTGATTTTTAGACGCCGCCGTACTTCCTGCTGGGTTAAGCAGGTGACATTTAATGGAGAAATTTTGTTATCACTGATCATGTTATCTGTCATGGGATTTTCTTGTGTAAATACAGTTGAAAAAAAGTCATTTAGCATATTGGCTTTTTCCTCATCCTCATCCACCATTCCACCCAGACTATTTTTAAGGGGACCAACACTATCATTTTTTAGTTTCTTGCTATTTATGTAGTTAAAGAATATTTTGGGATTATTTTTACTTTCTCTGGCAATGAGTCTCTCTGCCTCAATCTTTGCTGTCTTGATTTGTTTTTTACAGAATTTATTCAGTCTTCTGTATTTATTTAATGCCTCATCACTACCTACTTGCTTTAATTCCCTAAACGCTTTCTTTTTGTCCATTATTGCGCCCCTTACAGCTCTATTTAGCCATAGTGGTTTCCTCCTAATTCTAGCATGTTTATTCCCATAGGGTATATACTGTGCACAGGTCCTATTCAGGATACTAATAAACGTCTCCCATTTTCTTTGTGTATTTTTATGTCTCAGGATATCGTCCCAGTTTATTGCACCAAGATCATCTCTCATCCGTTGGAAATTTGCCTTCCTGAAGTTTAGTGTCCTAGTAACCCCTCGACTACACATCTTATTAAAGGATACATGAAAGCTTATTATTTTGTGATCACTATTACCCAAGTGACCCCCAACCCTTATATTTGATATGCGGTCTGGCCTGTTGGATAATATTAGGTCTAGCAGTGCCATTGCTGGACGTCAATTTTGTTTTTCAAGGATTGGAAATGTGAACACAAGTGAACCCCCACCATGCCCCCCATTTATATATGATCCGCTCACCGGAAAAGCACCATAAAATAGAACATATGACAAAAAGTTCTCACGTGAAGGACGACGTGTACGTACACAAAGTCATAAGTTTATCAGAGTCTGCAAAAATTCTGCTGGAGATATTTTTTGTTCCGCACACTTTCTGCTCTACAGACTAACAGCAACCATGAGAATAAGAGTTTAACATTAACAAGAGGGGTTTCCTTTTACGTATAAAAATTAAAATAACTAAAGCATATTTGCTGATGGTTTGACCACTGAGACCACCACTGATTTCTAGAACAGGGGTCCTCAGATGGGACTGAGCTGCTTGGGGTGTAAGACAGTATCTGGTGGGGGGCACGGAGGTCGGGAGCGCTCAGGAGGTGCATGAAGGCTTAAAAGAAAAGTCTGAAGAGTATAAAAGGTCTGGACAATAAAGAGGGGTCTGGAGAGGACAGAGGGGTCCGCAAGAGGAGTCGCTATTCCGAAAATGACAGTGGTGTCTGAAGAGATAAGAGGCAGTGGAGTCTATGGTTCTCATGTCGATGTATCGTCAACGTGGCCAGCGATTGGCAGCAGTGTTCAGGTGTTGACCAGGTTGGACGAGATCGGCCAAAAATCTTGCCAGCAGGACGGAGAAGCGACGGGGGAATCCACGGGCAAGTAAATATAGAAGTTAAGACCAATTTAGGTGCACAAACCAGGGCTATGGAGTCGGTAAGCCAAACCTCCGACTCCTCAATTTCCATGACACCGACTCCCTCACACCAGGGCTGTGGAGTAGATAAGCCAAACCTCCGACTCCTCAATTTCCATGACACCGACTCCCTCACACCAGAGCTATGGAGATCGGTAAGCCAAACCTCAGACTCCTCAATTTCCATGACACCGACTCCCTCACACCAGGGCTGTGGAGTAGATAAGCCAAACCTCAGACTCCTCAATTTCCATGACACCGACTCCCTCACACCAGGGCTATGGAGTAGATAAGCCAAACCTCCAACGCCTCAATTTCCATGACACAGACTCCAACTCCCTCGCACCAGGGCTATGGAGTCGGTAAGCCAAACTTCCGACTCCTCAATTTCCATGACACCGACTCCCTCACACCAGGGCTGTGGAGTAGATAAGCCAAACCTCCGACTCCTCAATTTCCATGACACCGACTCCCTCACACCAGGGCTATGGAGTCGGTAAGCCAAACCTCAGACTCCTCAATTTCCATGACACTGACTCCCTCACACCAGGGCTATGGAGTCGGTAAGCCAAACCTCCGACTCCTCAATTTCCATGACACCGACTCCCTCACACCAGGGCTGTGGAGTAGATAAGCCAAACCTCCGACTCCTCAATTTCCATGACACCGACTCCCTCACACCAGGGCTATGGAGTCGGTAAGCCAAACCTCAGACTCCTCAATTTCCATGACACCGACTCCCTCACACCAGGGCTATGGAGTCGGTAAGCCAAACCTCAGACTCCTCAATTTCCATGACACCGACTCCCTCACACCAGGGCTGTGGAGTCGGTAAGCCAAACCTCAGACTCCTCAATTTCCATGACACCGACTCCCTCACACCAGGGCTATGGAGTAGATAAGCCAAACCTCCAACGCCTCAATTTCCATGACACCGACTCCCTCACACCAGGGCTATGGAGTCGGTAAGCCAAACCTCAGACTCCTCAATTTCCATGACACCGACTCCCTCACACCAGGGCTGTGGAGTCGGTAAGCCAAACCTCAGACTCCTCAATTTCCATGACACCGACTCCCTCACACCAGGGCTATGGAGTCGGTAAGCCAAACCTCCGACTCCTCAATTTCCATGACACCGACTCCCTCACACCAGGGCTATGGAGCAGGGTGGATTGATTTAAATCACGCCGATTTAAATCAACGATTTAAATCATGATTTAAATCAAATGATTTTTTTCTATTTAAATCAGATCGATTTAAATCGTGATTTTAATCATGATTTAAATCACTGATTTAAATCAAAAGATTTTTTTTAATATAAATCACGATTAAAATCTAAAACTTTCAATCATTGTTCAATTAACTCCACACTTCTAGCTTGGTTTCACTTTCTGTAGCTTGGTTTCAGTTTTTTTTTTCCATTCAGTTGACATGCCCAAACTTGTTGGATAGTCAGTCAGCAGTACTTGGCTGTAGTAACAATCAAACTTCAGAAGTGATCTGCGTGAGCCATGGCAGGTCGTAAGAGAGACCCTATTTGGGTTCATTTTGTTGAGATGCCAGCAGAGCTTGGAAAGAAAGGTGGGAGAGCAAAGTGCAAATACTGTCAAAAGGATATCCAAGGACTTGTTTGCCGTTTGAAATCACATTATGAAAACTGCAACCAGAAGGGAAATGAAGATGTTGATAGTGATACAACTAATGTCAATGAACCCCCACAGCTTCTTATGCACCAGGACCCTAGCACTAGTGGTAAGTCTGGCAATTACAACCTATTTTAACAGACGTTTTACTGGGATGGTTAAAGTCTATGAAAAGAAAAATTTCTAGCACTAGTTCTGGAGTATAGAATTTAAATTTATGTTAAGGCAATATTTCACAGAAGATTAACGTTAAGTAAAAATAAAAGAGTGTGTATACGCCTATTTTTTTTTTATTGTAGGCTACAATTCACTTTTGAAGTCTGCCAAATTGACCATTTTTAAAAAAAACATTTTTAAAACTTTTGTGACATAATTTTTTTCAGTTGCTCTGATATTACTAGTATTACAGCAACTTCACCGGAAACTTGAGTAGCATAACTTTTGTGACAGCCCTTATAGGACGAGGACCATTACATTGTTCAAAAAGTTTGTTTCAAAATATTTTCGTTATATTTCTTCAAATACGCAGTCGAATTATATTTTTAATTACTGTGCTTTCAGGGTCAAATATGGCTTGTGCTGCACGTGACAATCAATATCTGGGTACAACTTCAACAAAGCAGCCCAACAAAAAAATTTGCGTGCAAAGTGTAGAAAAATTCCTCTTAAAGACTACGACGAGCCAGAAAGAACATTTTGATGAATTAATTGCTAAATTCATATTTGCAACCAATTCTTCTTTCCGACTAGTTGAACACCCATTGTTTGTACAAATGATCGAAGGAATAAGACCAGGCTACAAACCACCAAGTAGATTTGATATCTCAGGAAAACATCTTCAGGCTGTATACGACAAAGAAAGAGCGGCTTGTACAAAATATTTGAAAGACAAAGTTGTTAACATGAGCTTGGATGGTTGGAGCAACATCCACAACGAAAAGTCCTAAATAAACAGTAGGCTTAAAGGACTGATGTATTCACTGAAGATGTTTGCTTACTTCAAACGTTAGAGATTGGCTATTGTTAAAAAGTACTTAAGGTACTGCCACACTAAACAATCCCGCTAGCGATCACGATAACGACGCATACTAATGCGATCACTAGCGGGATTGTTTCTATATCGCTAAGTGCGGCCACATTTAGCGATATAGTTAACGGCGCTATCGCCGTTAGCGATCTTCTTAACGACTTTAGCGGTACAAAAGTACCGCTAAATCGCTAAGAAAAGGTGCCACACTAGCGATATATACTTACCCAGCGGGAGCGCCGACGAGAAAATAGGGTCCGGAACGATTCCAGCGACGAGCGAGATCACAGCAGGAAGCTCGTCGCTGGCAGCTGCCGCACTGAACAACATCGCTAACGGGATCGCTAAATAGTGACGTTTTTTAGCGATCCCGTTAGCGATATTGTTCAGTGTGGCATACCCTTTACTCTCTGTAGTTCAATTCTGATTGTTTAATAGTGCAAATAAAAATTATTAGGTTTCATAATCATCAACTGTTTTAATATTTTTATTTGTGTAAAATAATTTGATTTGCAAAAAGACAAAGTTTTGCTTGTGTACAACTTGATTAAAAAAATCCTATTTAAATCAAAAAAATCCGATTTAAATCAAAAAAATCCGATTTAAATCAAAAAAATCCGATTTTTTTGATTTTTTTAAAAAAATCATGATTTTTATCCACCCTGCTATGGAGTCGGTAAGCCAAACCTCAGACTCCTCAATTTCCATGACACAGACTCCCTCACACCAGGGCTGTAGAGTAGATAAGCCAAACCTCCAACTCAGACTCCTCAATTTCCATGACGCGACTCCAACAAAATGGGCTCCGACTCCACAGCCCTGGCACAAACCATCCTAATGTCCAGGAACGGTGCGGCTCCTCTATGTCACCCACCGGCTGTAATCCATCGTGGGGTCTCTGTTGCTAGAGACGGATTACAACTCACAACAGGCAGTGAGCAGCAGGTTAGATAGAAGGGAGACCCCCAATGGCCGGCACTTTGGAGGGAGTTTTCAGAGGTAACAATTCATAAAGTGATTTGGAGATTGATCTTATTTGATAAACAAGTTGTCTAGTAGTACAAGGACCCCATTAAATGCTCCTTAGCTGTAAAAGCCAAGTAAAGTTATGCAACCTCTTAAACCGATATCTGTAGAAGTCGCAGCTCGGACGGTCGGTGCCTGTCGTATTTAGGCGTAAGGTTCCTTTAAGATGCAGAACAATGTGATGCTAATCAGGGCTCGCTCCCATAGATTCAATTTGTTCCTGTGGTTAGTTTGTATCTCGATGTATAAAATGAGGACGTCCTGATAATTATTAGGTGTAATTATATTCTATACTACATGAACCATGGCTCCCAAAATCACCCACGTTCACAAGCGCGCATCGTTCACGGGCCAATTTACCAGTTATTTTCTCGTCGCAGTAATCTGGGATTAATTCAGTCATTCATGTTGAACGACATGACGCTGGCTGGTCTTAAAGGGGACTTGCCTGAAAATTCAATTTTCTATATGCTCTGAATACAAAGCAAAAGAATCATGGCTCCTACAAACGCTCTTGGACCTACCTAGTGAAATCTTCTACAATCGGAAGATTTGCAATGTTTTGCTTTTTTTTAACCTTGATATTGATAGATCACTGATCAGCTGATTACATACATCCCCTTCAGTGTTTATAGTCACAGCGCCACACATTTTGCAGTGGCCGTGCCTGGTACTGCGCTTCCTTCCTATTTATTGAATGAGGAGCCATGCCTGGTAAGCGTTGAAAGGGACATGGCTCAGGCCTCTATTTAATTTAGCCAATTGGTGGGGCTGTGAGCAGTAGTCACCAATCTTACACCGATGGCTTGCTTTATAACAACCTTCTCTAGCAATCTGATGAGCCTGAGCTGCTAATTTCCCCATGCGCTGAAGGACGTGGCGTGGAGTTAATTACATGGCTGTCCTAATGCTTACTTGGGGGCCAAGTGTTACAGGATTAAAACAAAAGCTCATCTTGTCGGAGCACAGCAGCGACATCCAACTTTCTAACAAGAGACTATTCAACTGCTTTAAGAACATACGATAATGAGAATAACTGGAGATTCCAAATATATAATCATCTCTGAACGCACCAAGCTGGAAAGCCCTCGTTCTCTGCAGTGTATGCATCCCCCGGACTCCTACATTCAGAGGACCGCGCCACAGGACTCCTAGCTGAATCAGTGGCATACAGAGTATGGGACGGGTTCACTGTGGGGGATATAGTTATGGGCACCAGTTACAACCTGGTGGGGATCAGCTGTCGCTGTGTATTCCCAATGGGTGCAGGCTTCACTTGTTAGTGACTGTGCCCATTGTGTAAAGTAAGTTCTGTTCGCTGCTTTAAGGCACAAGGAGCCTGTTGGACATTTTGCTGACTCTACTCAATGCATCCGGCAGATGAAATCTTCATACTGATAAGTGGCACTTTATTAATAAGCCCTCTGTGAATTATGTATTTGCCCCTTGTTCCCATTAGCCTTTTCCATCCAAAACATTTTGCATGCACCCTGGCCTTTCAGACCACATAGTAATGTAATCCATCTTTACTTGCAGATTGCCACAAATAATGCAATTGACATGCACGCTGCTCCGTCAGGAGACATATAATGCGATTCCCCTGCACTTCATGTAAGGTCTGTCCACACGTAATGCAATTATTCTGTGCTCTCTCAGTCAGCCCACATATAATGCAATTCTCCTGCACCGTCTCAGATGTGATCACATATAATGCAATTCCATAACTAGTTAACATATGTTAACGCGTTCTGCTACACTGTAATAGACCGGCAAATACACAACGTCTCAGACCATAAATACCGCAAGCATCTTACACGGTCTCATATTTTCCACCATGTCACAATTACACTTTATATGACTTCTAATCACATTTAATGAAGTCACTGTCACACTACAATACCAATTAAATATATCAATAACTTGGCACTCAAAGGGATTTTGAAACAAACTTCTTGATTTGAATTGCTGTCCATAAATAAGTACAGACGAGTCTGAAAACGACCTTCATCAGTGTCCCGACTACCCAGGTAAAGGGAAGGAAAAGGTGGACGCAGTGTCCCGCAGAGTATACCAGCTAGAAAAGGTCAAGATAGCAGGCAGTGCCAGGCACCCTCCCAGGCCATAGCCATCTCTCACATTCTTCTGCATCCTCCCAGGCGGGTCCATAGACTGGCTTCCCAAGCAGGTCCACAGACCCCCTCCTGCATCCTCCCAGGTGGGTCCATAGACATCTCTTGCATTCTTCCGCAACCTCCAAGGCGGGACCATAGTGGGCTCTCTCACATCTTCCTCCCAGGCAGGTCCATAGGCGGCTCTCACGAATCGTCCTCCCAGGCGGGTCCATAGGCGGCTCTCACGAATACTCCTCCCAGGCGGGTCCATAGGCGTCTCTCACGAATACTCCTCCCAGGCGGGTCCATAGGTGGCTCTCCCACATCTTCCTCTCAGGCGGATCCATAGGCGGCTCTCCAACATCATCCTCACAAGTGGGTCCATAGGCGGCTCTCCCGCATCCTTCTCACAGTGGGGTCCATAGGCGGCTCTCCCACATCCTCCTCCCAGGCGGGTCCATAGGCGGCTCTCCCGCATCCTCCTCCCAGGCGGGTCCATAGACATCTCTTGCATTCTTACGCAACCTCCAAGGCGGGTCCATAGGCGGCTCTCACGCATCCTCCTCTCAGGCGGGTCCATAGGCGGCTCTCCAACATCATCCTCACAAGTGGGTCCATAGGCGGCTCTCCCGCATCCTCCTCACAGTGGGGTCCATAGGCGGCTCTCCCACATCCTCCTCCCAGGCGGGTCCATAGGCGGCTCTCCCGCATCCTCCTCCCAGGCGGGTCCATAGACATCTCTTGCATTCTTACGCAACCTCCAAGGCGGGTCCATAGGCGGCTCTCAAGCATCCTCCTCCCAGGTGAGTCCATAGGCGGCTCTCCCGCATCCTCCTCCCAGGTGAGTCCATAGGCGGCTCTCCAGCATCCTCCTCCCAGGTGGGTCCATAGGCGGCTCTCCCGCATCCTCCTCCCAGGTGAGTCCATAGGCGGCTCTCCCGCATCCTCCTCACAGGTGGGTCCATAGGCGGCTCTCCCGCATCCTCCTCACAGGTGGGTCCATAGGCGGCTCTCCCGCATCCTCCTCACAGGTGGGTCCATAGGCGGCTCTCCCGCATCCTCCTCCCAGACGGGTCCATAGGCGGTTCTCCCGCATCCTTCTCCCAGACGGGTCCATAGGCGGCTCTCCCGCATCCTCTTCCCAGACGGGTCCATAGGCGGCTCTCCCGCATACTCCTCCCAGGCGGGTCCATAGGCGGCTCTCCCGCATCCTCCTCCAGGCGGGTCCATAGGCGGCTCTCCCGCATCCTCCTCCCAGGCGGGTCCATAGGCGGCTCTCCCGCATCCTCCTCCCAGGCGGGTCCATAGGCGGCTCTCCCGCATCCTCCTCCCAGGCGGGTCCATAGGCGGCTCTCCCGCATCCTCCTCCCAGGTGGGTCCATAGGTGGCTCTCCAACATCCTCCTCCCAGGTGGGTCCATAGGCGCTCTCCAACATCCTCCTCACAGGGGGGTCCATAGGTGGCTCTCCAACATCCTCCTCCCAGGCGGGTCCATAGGCGGCTCACCCGCATCCTCCTCCCAGGGGGGTCCATAGGCGGCTCTCCCGCATCCTCCTCCCAGGGGGGGTCCATAGGTGGCTCTCCAACATCCTCCTCCCAGGTGGGTCCATAGGCGGCTCTCCCACATCCTCCTCCCAGGTGGGTCCATAGGTGGCTCTCCAACATCCTCCTCCCAGGTGGGTCCATAGGCGGCTCTTCCGCATCCTCCTCACAGGGGGGGTCCATAGGCTGCTCTCCCGCATCCTCCTCCCAGGCGGGTCCATAGGCGGCTCTCCCGCATCCTCCTCCCAGGTGGGTCTATAGGCTGGTCTCCCGCATCCTCCTCCCAGGCAGGTCCATAGGCTGCTCTCCCGCATCCTCCTCCCAGGCGGGTCCATAGGCTGCTCTCCCGCATCCTCCTCCCAGTCGGGTCCATAGGCTGCTCTCCCGCATCCTCCTCCCAGTCGGGTCCATAGGTGGCTCTCCCGCATCCTCCTCCCAGGCGGGTCCATAGGCGGCTCTCCCGCATCCTCCTCCCAGGCGGGTCCATAGGCGGCTCTCCCGCATCCTCCTCACAGGGGGGTCCAAAGGCGGCTCTCCCGCATCCTCCTCACAGGGGGGTCCATAGGCGGCTTTCCCGCATCCTCCTCCCAGGGGGGTCCATAGGTGGCTCTACTACATATGTTAATTTGATTCATTGCTCAATATATTCATAGGTCTTACAATATATTACACCGAAATATCTTCTCAGCCCCAACCTTTACATAACAATTCACAGATGCTTCAAAATTACGTTTTGTCTGAAAAGGTATTTTCTCCTGCACCAGCTCAGGCCTTACTATGGATAATTCTAGAATATATTCGCAATCCTGACTACTACTGTGTACAGGACACATTCTCCAGCATACAATATATAATTCTGTAATCTGTTCAGGCCTGACAACTATATACACCACATTCTCCATCACCACCTTACACCTCACTGTAGACAGCTGAGTTTTATCTCAGTCCTCACTTTTGTATATTACAGGATATTTTGATACTTCAGAGATGTACAATGTTTCAGATTCTTCTCATACTCTGATATAATAGGACTCTTCCTCCCTTCCAGGTCCACATTACACAGCCGGCTGATATCATTCCTGAGTGTCACACACTACGATGACAGCCCGGCTATGCTACATCTGTAAGGAGCACAATTTGCTCATTTCTTGCTTACTGACCTCCTTAGACATCACCTGTAAGCGCTCACCTTCCTATCATATCTGCTACGTGTTGCAGGATGTATGTTTATCATATCCCATACACTTTCATCACCATGGCGTCCATTGTGCCATGCTATTGCAAAAGTTATTGAACCTGCCTCCATTCTTTCATAACCCCAACCTCTCACTTTACTGTAGTTTCAGAGAATTCTTCCCTTTCAGTTTCTCCGCTGCATCCCTGCAAATCAGAATCTTTCAACTACACATCTGACCTGATGTAGCAGAGCAGATTCCATTATTTAACCCTTTGCCAAGTCTTATCCCGAACCGCAGATCATTGTGATATCACCTGAGAAAACTCTGCTGTGCTGCACCTCTACCTGCCCCAACACCAAGCCTTTCCCTCACCAGAGGCAGCCATTCAGTTTGCTACCTCAGCTTGGAGTCTGCACACCTTGGCATGTTGGCACAAACTAAATGCACCCCCACTGCTTGCTGTAAGAACACAGACGTCCATTTACTTGCTCCATATGCTAGGTACCCCGTTGTAAATGCACCCCACATCTTTCGGTAAAAATACAGTAGTCCTGTTACTTGCCCAATATACCAGTATCCAACCCAGGCACACCTCCATTGCTTGATGTAACAATACAGAGGCACATTTGTCCCATATACCATGCTCCAACCCTGGCACACTGCTCGCTGTAACAATACAGTAGTCCATATACTCGCCCCATATACCATGCCGCAACCCTGGCACACTGCTCGCTGTAACAATACAGTAGTCCATATACTCGCCCCATATACCATGCCGCAACTCTGGCACACTGCTCGCTGTAACAATACAGTAGTCCATATACTCGCCCCATATACCATGCCGCAACCCTGGCACACTGCTCGCTGTAACAATACAGTAGTCCATATACTCGCCCCATATACCATGCCGCAACCCTGGCACACTGCTCGCTGTAACAATACAGTAGTCCATATACTCGCCCCATATACCATGCCGCAACCCTGGCACACTGCTCGCTGTAACAATACAGTAGTCCATATACTCGCCCCATATACCATGCCGCAACCCTGGCACACTGCTCGCTGTAACAATACAGTAGTCCATATACTCGCCCATATACCATGCCGCAACCTGGCACACTGCTCGCTGTAACAATACAGTAGTCCATATACTCGCCCCATATACCATGCCGCAACCCTGGCATACTGCTCGCTGTAACAATACAGTAGTCCATATACTCGCCCCATATACCATGCCGCAACCCTGGCACACTGCTCGCTGTAACAATACAGTAGTCTATATACTCGCCCCATATACCATGCCGCAACCCTGGCACACTGCTCGCTGTAACAATACAGTAGTCCATATACTCACCCCATACACCATGCCGCAACCCTGGCACACTGCTCGCTGTAATAATACAGTAGTCCATATACTCGCCCCATATACCATGCCGCAACCCTGGCACACTGCTCGCTGTAACAATACAGTAGTCCATATACTCGCCCCATATACCATGCCGCAACCCTGGCATACTGCTCGCTGTAACAATATAGTAGTCCATTTACTCACCCCATATACCATGCCGCAACCCTGGCACACTGCTCGCTGTAACAGTACAGTAGTCCATTTACTCGCCCCATATACCATACTCCAACCCTGGCACACTGCTCGCTGTAACAGTACAGTAGTCCATATACTCGCCCCATATACCATGCTCCAACCCTGGCACACTGCTCGCTGTAACAGTACAGTGGTCCATTTACTCACCCCATATACCATACTCCAACCTTGGCACACCTCCACTGCTCGCTGTAACAGTACAGTAGTCCATTTACTCACCCCATATACCATGCTGCAACCCTGGCACACTGCTCGCTGTAACAGTACAGTGGTCCATTTACTCGCCCCATATACCATGCTCCAACCTTGGCACACCTCCACTGCTTGCTGTAACAGTATTGCGTCCATACACTCACCCTGTACACCAGAATCCCATCACTTGCAGCTTACTCTCTTCTGACTGCTTGCCCAGGCATCTTATGTGCTGTACATGAGCCGTTGACCCGCCGGTGCCTGGCGTTGATCCCACACTTACACGCCATATAGACATCGCCTCCAGTCCTCGGTGGAATCTCGTTATCTGCTCCGCTCGGGGGTCCGTCTATATATAGCAGGCAGCTCCCCCTATTAGGCACCCATGTGGCTCGTGCACCACTCTCCGGTCGTCAGGGGCTTACAAATGGCAAAACTATTAACCATTAAATGCCTTACACCTTGCAAAATAACCCAAAATCCCCTACCCCCATCCGCCCAAGCAACGGCTGCCAGTTGATAAATTTGGGATTCACCTTGTCCCTATATTCCAGCGGTGTGGCTTGTGACATTGGCTTTGGTGCTAGTCTCAGGCTGGCAGGGGGCTGCGACTTATAAATACGCCCCTCAACAGGGGTACTATTAACCAATTAATGCCCAGTACCTTGAAAAATCACCTCATATCCCCCACCCCTCCATACAATGAGCAGCAGCTGGTAAATTTGGGATTCTCCCTCCCCCACCGCCCCACGACCTGACTACAGATTTACGCTTTTTGGGGGCTGGCCGGGACCATCGTCTGGAGACAAGTTATACTCATAATAAAAAAAAATAAAGTCTGTGACGGCGGTCGACGGATTCTTGCTACTTACTGACCCCATCCATCAGCGTCTCACCCGACGATCGATCGCTTGTCGTTATCCACAACGGGCAGAAACTTTTTTTGAAGTTTTTTTTTTGTTAAATCGCGATTGGTCAAGAACTTCTTATTGGGGTCCAGCAAATATTCAAATATTACATGGGACTGACTGACTTACATGGGACTGACTGACTTACATGGGACTGACTGACTTACATGGGACTGACTGACATGGGACTGACTGACTTACATGGGACTGACTGACTTACATGGGACTGACTTTTTCTGTTTTTTTTAAGTTATGGTAAAGATTTAAGACAAAAAAACCAATGTCTCAGTGTAATGGGGCCCGCAGCAGCTCCAGGGGCCCCGACACTGCCGGTCATGTCCCACTTACCTGAGGGCTCCCAGGTGACGGCCCCTCCCATGCCGGAGCTCATGGCGCCTCTGTCAGGTCAGGAGGCCCGCGGTGTCGCCCCCTCCTCACACGTCCTCGCTCCGGACATCCCCCGTTGTGCTCGGAGAACTCCCGCTTCCCGCCCGCTCCCCCCGGGCTCCGCGCACCGACTGCTCCCGCCAGCGGCTGGCCGGGACTAAGCAGCCGTGACGTCACCGCCGGCCCACCAATCACAGCGCGGTCCCCGGCTCAGCATCCACCTGTGTGGCACCCCTTCGCTGCCGGCCTGTGCCGGAATGCGCGCCGCTCCGGAGGCTGCTGCACGCAGAAGCTTCTGCTGCGCGGATTCTGCCGGGGTTTGTGGGGCTTTTCTTCACTCTCAAAAACTTCTTTTTAATTTTTGGCCACAGTTTCATTTCTTTTGTTATGCCATTATTTTGGGGCGGTGAATAGCGATTCTGTCAGTGTTTTTTTGCATGTTATGATATTTATTTTTACATCTTATTTATCCTGGGGAAGAGGACGACAGGGATTTTTATTTATTGTTATATTTTTCGTAGTTTTTTTTTTATTGCTCCTCTGGGGACTCGTACAACTCACTGAATTACTGTAATATTGTAAAATTCTACATCCCGGCCACATATAGGGGGGACGAACATGGGGGCACAGGGGGTGACGGCTTTCTGTAACCCTCTGACTGCCATGATAATGCCATCGGCAATGCCAGGTGTTCCCAGGGGTCAGAGGCAGAAATACACCCCGCTGCCAGTGCCGGCGGCAGCGCCGGGTATTGATGCGAGAGACTCTGAATAATATCCCCAAACAGTCCTTAAATAATAATAATGCTGTACAGCTCCTTACTAATATCACAATACAACGTCTATATAATGCTGCCATACATTCCAAAATAACATCACTATACAACCCCTACATAATACTGCAATACAGCTAATATCACCATACTGTCCCTATATAATACCAGTATACAGTGCATATATACTATCACTACACAGTCTATATAATGCTGCCATACACTGCATAAATAATATCACCATACTGTCCCTATATAATACCAGTATACAGTGCATATATACTATCACTACACAGTCTATATAATGCTGCCATACACTGCATAAATAATATCACCATACTGTCCCTATATAATACCAGTATACAGTGCATATATACTATCACTACACAGTCTATATAATGCTGCCATACACTGCATAAATAATATCACCATACTGTCCCTATATAATACCAGTATACAGTGCATATATACTATCACTACACAGTCTATATAATGCTGCCATACACTGCATAAATAATATCACCATACTGTCCCTATATAATACCAGTATACAGTGCATATATACTATCACTACACAGTCTATATAATGCTGCCATACACTGCATAAATAATATCACCATACTGTCCCTATATAATACCAGTATACAGGGCCTAAATAATATCACCACACAGTCTATATAATACTGCCATACCTTGCATATATACTATCACCATAATCCTTATATAATACAGTTATACGGTGCCTAAATTATCGCATTTCAACCTGCAGTCTATATTATACTGCTATACAATGCCTATAACATCATCAAATAATCCTCATATAATATGGCCACACTGTCTCTATATGATATATCAGGCAGTCCCTATATAATACTGACATACGGTGCCGAAATAATATCACCTTACAATCCGCACTGTATGTAATGCTGCCATATAGTGTCTATATAAAAACACCGATCAGCCCCCATATAACACTGATATACGGTGCCTATATAGTATCACCTTACAATCCGTATGTAATGCCGCCATACAGTGCGTGAATAATATCACCACACTTTCCTCATATAATACTGACATCTGGTGCATTTCTCGGTGCTATCTCCACGTCTTATCCAGATGCTCGGAGTTAAACTGGCGGCATTAATTACTTTTCTGACACCACTTCAGGGATCTCTGATGATTAAATGCTAAACAAGGAGTTAAACACATTTCCAGCGCGCTCAGCCCTCAGAGGATTATCCCGACGCGTGTGAGAAATGCAACATTCCTCCAGAAAAGAAATTACAAAATTATCCTTATTTATTTATTTTTCGCCAAAAGTAATCCCAGAAGCTGTGACCGCCATCGTCGGCGCGGATGCCCCCCATCTCCGCGGAGAGGCTCACACCAAAGCATCTGCTGCCAGAGTCTATGAATATCCTCCCTGTTATGTTTCGGTAGCTGAGGAGTGCAGGCAAAAAAGGCAATACACCAGAGCAGTTGGAAACTATGAGATTGCAGTACCCTGACTAACCACCACAACTAGAGGCAGCCGTGGAGCGTTCCTACGTTGGTCCTAGACGCCTCGTCACAGCCTGAGAAACTAACTACACCTAAAGATAGAAAGAGGAAAGCTATCTGCCCCGGAGCAGAACCCCAAAGATAATAGAAAGCCCCCAAACATGTAATGGCGGTTAGACAAGAAGAAATACAGACACAAATAGAAAATAGTATGAGCAAACGTTGGGGCCCAAACTAACTAAATAGAAAAGGATAAGAAGGGCACTTACTGCAATCTCAAAAAACCCTGAAAAGCACCAACTCTACTAATTTCAAAACACCTGAGATCACACGACCTCTACCACCTAAATTAGTTCTCTGGTGTAACCAAAAACAAAACAGCAGCCACTGAAAAAACTGGAAAAAGCAAATGTACAAACATCAGTGGCTGAACTGAACTGAGAGGGCAAAAGCCCCCAGAGGGACCCTGAAGGCCCCCACAGAAGTGCAGGACAAAATGCAAAAATCAAGCACAAAAACAAAAAGAAGAAATGTCTTATCTGTTAGCAGGAGATTCAGACACGACACAGCAGGCTACCAAGGAAACAGGAATCAAGGATTGAGACCAGAACAACTGATCACCGGCAACCCTGATGGGAAGGCGACTCCCTTATATAAGACCAGTCAGTAACACCTGATTCCCAATCCTCACAATCTTCACTGGACAGTCCAGTACCGTTTGTAACCACCAGAGGGAGCTTCTGCTCAGAACTAATTTCCAGCCTATTCACAACAGTACCCCCCCCTTGAGGAGGGGTCACCGAACCCTCATTTGAGCAACCAGGTCGGTCAGGATGAGTTCTATGATACGCACGGATGAGTCTCCTAGCATGGATGTCCGAAGCAAACACCCAAGAATTGTCTTCCTGACCATAACCTCTCCATTTAACCAAATACTGGAGTTTCCGTCTAGAAAAACGAGAATTCAATATTTTCTCAACCACATACTCCAGATTGCCCTCAACCAAAACAGGGTCAGGAGGCACAGTAGTAGGAACCACTGGCTCAACAAACCTCTTCAACAAGGACTTGTGGAACACGTTATGGATCTTAAATGTCCCTGGAAGAAGCAAACGAAAAGAAACAGGATTTAAGGTACTGCCACACTACACGATCCTGCTAACGATCTCGTTAGCGTCGCATACTAATGAGATCGCTAGCGGGATCGTTATAATATCGCTAGTAGCGGCTTTATTTAGCGATGTCGTTAAGGACGCTATCGCGGTTAGCGATCTCCTTAACGACTTTAGCGGTACAAAATACCGCTAAATCGCTAAATAAAAGGTGCCACACTCAGCGATATATACTTACCAGCGGGACGCCGACGATAAAAATAGCGTCCGGAACGATGTCAGCGACGAACGAGATCACAGCAGGATCTCAGCAGGGGCCACGTCGTCGCTAGATGCCGCACAGAACAACGTCACTAACGAGATCGCTAAATAGTGACGTTTTTTAGCGATCTCGTTAGCGACGCTGTTTAGTGTGGCATACCCTTAAGAATCTCAATGATCTTATAAGGTCCAATGAACCTAGGCTTAAATTTAGGAGATGCCACTCTCATAGGAATATTTCTTGAGGACAACCAGACCAAGTCCCCCACTTTAAACCGAGGACCATCAGTCCTATGCCGGTTAGTAAACCGCTGGGCCCTCTCCTGAGAGAGGGACAACCTCTCCACTACCTGGTCCCAAATCTGTTGCATACGCTCCACAACAGAGTCAACACCTGGACAGACAGAAGCCTCCGTCTGTCCTGAAGAAAATCGAGGGTGAAACCCAGAATTACAGAAAAATGGAGACATCAAAGTGGCAGAGCTAGCCCTATTATTAAGAGCAAACTCAGCCAAAGGCAAAAAAGAGACCCAGTCATCCTGATCAGCAGACACAAAGCATCTTAGATAAGTCTCCAATGTCTGGTTTGTTCTCTCAGTTTGACCATTGGTCTGAGGATGAAACGCCGAGGAGAAAGACAATTGAACACCAATTTTAGAACAAAAGGTCCTCCAAAATCTGGAAACAAACTGGACTCCTCTGTCAGACACAATGTTCTCAGGAATGCCGTGTAAACGAACCACGTGCTGAAGGAACAAAGGCACCAATTCAGAGGAGGAAGGCAACTTAGGTAATGGCACAAGATGTATCATCTTGGAAAACCTATCGCAAATCACCCAGATGACGGTCATTCTCTGAGAAACAGGGAGGTCGGAAATGAAATCCATAGAGATATGGGTCCATGGTCTCTTGGGCACAGGTAATGGCATCAACAAACCACTAGAACGAGAGCAAGGCTTGGAGCGAGAGCAAGTCCCGCAGGACTGCACAAACTCCCTGACATCACGAGACAAGGTAGACCACCAAAAGGACCGACTAACAAAGTCTCTGGTACCAAAAATTCCGGGATGACCGGCCAACGCGGAACAATGAATCTCAGACATTACACTCTTTTTCCACTGGTCCGGGACAAACAATTTCCCAACAGGGCAGAGCTCGGGCTTATCCTCCTGACACCCCTCCAGAGCCAGTCTCAAATTGGGCGAGATGGCGGAAAGAACTACACCCTCTTTCAAAATAACAGAAGGATCAGATAACTCAGGAGAGTCCGCCAGGAAACTCCTCGAGAGGGCATCCGCCTTAACATTTTTAGTGCCAGGAAGAAATGAAACCACAAAATTAAAACGTGTGAAAAACAAGGCCCACCTGGCCTGTCTAGGATTAAGTCGCTTGGCAGATTCCAGATAAACTAGATTCTTATGGTCCGTAAGGACCACCACCTGATGTTTGGCTCCCTCCAGCCAATGTCTCCACTCTTCAAAAGCCCACTTCATGGCTAATAACTCCCGATTACCCACGTCATAATTACGTTCAGTGGGAGAAAATTTTCGAGAGAAAAAGGCACAAGGGTTACTTTTAGAGGTCTCTGGATCTCTTTGGGACAAAACGGCACCTGCCCCAATTTCAGAGGCATCAACCTCCACCTGAAATGGCAGAGAAACATCAGGCTGCCGTAGAACAGGAGCAGAAGTGAATCTCTGCTTAAGTTCCTGAAACGCAGAGACTGCCTCAGGAGGCCAATTCACCACATCAGAACCCTTTCTGGTCAAATCAGTTAATGGTTTAACAATAACAGAGAAATTACCAATAAATTTACGATAAAAATTGGCAAAACCCAAGAATCTTTGAAGAGCCTTTAATGAAGTAGGTTGGACCCAATCACAGATGGCCTGAACTTTGACCGGGTCCATTTCAATAACAGATGGGGACAAAATGAATCCCAGAAATGAGATAATAATAATAATAATAATCTTTATTTATATAGCGCCAACATATTCCGCAGCGCTTTACAGTTTAACAGTTTCAAAACACAAGTCATAGGTAACAACGTTAACAATACAATAATTAAAGCAAAATAAGCCGACCCTGCTCGTGAGAGCTTACAATCTACAATGAGGTGGGGAGATACAAAATACAGGTGTGTATATACAATGGTGCATTTACAATGATGGTCCAGCCATCTTGAGGGAGTGAGGGATGGATGGAGATAGTGAATGGGCTACACACACACACACACTTAAACATAGAACGACTTTGGTTAGTGAATGTGATAGGCCGCTCTGAACAGATGTGTTTTGAGGGAGCGCCTGAAACCATGCAAATTGTGGATAGTCCTAATTTCTTGGGGTAGAGCATTCCAGAGAATTGGCGCAGCGCGGGAGAAGTCTTGGAGTCGGGAGTGGGAGGTACGGATTAGTGCAGAGGTTAGTCGAAAGTCGTTTGCAGAGCGCAGCAGTCGGTTAGGCCGATAGATAAATGAGGGAGGAGATGTAGGGGGGTGCTGCAGTGTGGAGAGCTTTGTGGGTGAGAACCAGTACTTTGAATTGGATCCTATAATGAATGGGCAGCCAGTGTAAGGACTGGTGAAGAGCGGACGCGTCCGAGTACCGATTAGCCAGATGGATGACCCTGGCTGCTGCATTAAGGATGGACTGGAGAGGGGATAGTCGAGTAATGGGGAGGCCAAGTAATAGAGCGTTGCAGTAGTCCAGGCGGGAGTGGATCAATGCTACAGTGAGGGTTTTGTTGTTTCCATGGTGAGAAAAGGGCGGATTCTAGAGATGTTCTTTAGGTGTAGACGGCAAGAGCGGGCAAGAGATTGTATATGGGAGGTGAAGGAGAGATTGGTGTCAAACATAACACCCAGACAGCGAGCCTGCTGCCGGGGTGTTATTATGGTGCCGCCCACAGAGAGGGAAATGTCAGATTTAGGGAGGTTAGTAGACGGCGGGAGCAGAAGGAGTTCAGTCTTGGAGAGGTTAAGTTTCAGATAGAGAGCGGACATGATGTTGGAGACTGCGGACAGACAGTCGGTGGCGTTCTGTAGAACAGCGGGGGTAAGGTCGGGGGATGACGTGTATAGTTGTGTGTCATCGGCATAAAGATGGTACTGAAAGCCAAATCTGCTGATGGTCTGTCCAATTGGGGCCGTGTAGAGAGAGAAGAGAAGGGGGCCAAGGACTGAGCCCTGGGTACACCTGTGTCGACCACGCACCACAATTGTGGGTTTCCAGGGCAATGGGGTACTCAGAGCCGAGCCCGTAGAAGTCTATGGGATTGTCACAGGTAGCGGTGGCTCGGTCTGTGGCCCTAGCGGTCTGGCGTATGTTGGGGGGAATATTTACAGGGGATAGATTTATATACAGTTCGTGACGCCACCTGTAGTCTTCTGGTAATTTATACCAGCGCTGCTGTAGAGCTCTGAGGGGATGGTGAGGCAGCTAGATGTCGGGTCCCCTACAGGTGGGACTCTTCCCTCAGGTCGGTAGTTAAAGCAGGGTTGTGCAAGCATGCAAGTAAATAACTCAGTCTCACACCGTCAACGTCTTTCCATACCTTTACTTGTAAGATGGTAAGGCAGGTCCCAGGGAGGCTGATGGGGTTGATGGAGGATGAGCTTTGAGGCAACGGTTAAGCGAATTAGGGCCTCCTTTACTGTCCAATAATGATGAGTACAACCAGCCTGCAGCGTAGTTCCCTCTATAATTCCAGCTATTCCAAAGCTGTACTGCCCAGTCAGATTTGTGGTCGGAGCCTTCCTGTGAGAGAGTTGAATTCCTATCTTGCTGATCAGGCTCAAAGTCTTCACTCCCCTGACCCCAGTTTCGTACTGACTATTTGGGGCTGTTTGCCGCGACCTAAGGTCCGGTAAATCTCTGGTTTTCTTACCACTATGCTTGTAGCTAATAGTGATCCTTCGGTCCCCAGTGACCGGTAGCAATGTGCAGGACTTCTCCAAGCCAAAAGCACTTTTGAAATATTCCTTCCACTTTGCCCTTCGATTTGCTCGACTCTTAATAGATATCTCAGTCTGTCTTCCAGTGGGGCACAGCTCTGACTAGGCTGAGGTGAACTAGGCCACCTGTACTAGCCTCCACTTTCTGAACTGCTAACAGGCTCAGACTGGACACGTCTACTCTGTCCAAGGACAGGAAACTGACTGACTAAATCACTCCCCTCCACACCCCTGCTGGTGTGTCCGAAGTGTACGTGATGTCATGAAGAGCCCTTAACTGTTACCTCTCCACTCATCCTCCTGGTATTGTGTACCAGGGCTACACATTCCCCCATGGTAAACGACAGCACTCCCGGGCTGTAAAATACAAAGAGACATTTTGTTTATGCATGAAAACATCAACATTAAACATTAATTCGTCCCATCCGGGAGGTGAAGATGTCTTAAACGTTGCAAACAATAACATTATAGAGAAATACAAATATTAAATAAACATGTTCATAAAAATAGACAATATACTTGTGAAGGACCCGCACCAAACCTTCAACGTGGGTCCTGGGTGGGCTGCAGGACATCCGAATGCAGACCTCACTCAGTGCCACACCACACGGGTTTTTTGTTCAGAGGTAAGTCAAGGTTTCATGTGAAACCATTAAAAAGGCACCTTAGTGCAAATATTTACAGGATACAGTTTTTGGGCTGGCTCAGTCCTCAGCCTCTGAGTCCATTATAAGACATAATAGGGAAAACACATATATATATATAGACTTTTTACAATATTCACATCAATTCGTTATAATCACTGCTGATATCTAATGGGTAACTTCCCTTTTGTGATTCGCTCTGATCTACGTGGAGTAGCCTCAGGTATATTAAGTTGCGATCTGTCTGCACTGCGTAACGGCAAACTATAGAACTGCCTCAATCTTTCTATGGATCTGGCAAGCGTACTGATGGCTGGGCGGTGTGAGTCAGCTTCACCAGGGATCCCATAGTATGGGGCGCTGCTTCAGATGATCCTTCTTGAGATTCCACAGGTTGAGGTGTTGCTGGAATGGGTAACTCCTGAACGGCTCGACTGGCACCACAGGCACAACTGGAGGTAGAACTTCCTCTTGTGGCTGATAAAACTGCAACACCGGAACTATTACAGCATCTCCCAGTCTAGGCCAATCCGCAGGAAAATCTCCCAGATCTGTGTGTATGACCTCTTCCTTTCTTTCTTTTTGATTGATGACAGGGTTCTTGTCACAACATTTTAAGGGTTCTGGACACAATTTCAAATGGTCTCTGGACACAGTGGTTGTTGTTCTTCCTCCGTCCTTACTGACGACACAAACTTTCTGTTGTCATATTTAGAATCTTGTATGACGTAGGGTTCTTGCTCCCACTGGTTATCCAATTTGTGCATCTTCCTTTTTCTTTTTAATACTACCTCTCCAGGCATCAAAGGCTTGGCAGGAGCATTTCTGTTGTAAACATCTTCCTGTTTCTCCCGTGCCTTGTTGAGACTTTCCTCTACACAGATTTGTACTCTTCTGTATTGCTCTTGCCGATTGATGTCCCAGTTTTCAACGGCGTCGTCTGCCTCCGGTTCTACCACTCCAAGTTCTAGATCCATTGGTAGTCTTCCGGGCCTTGCTCTCATAAGATAGGCTGGAGTGCAGTTAGTGGAACTGACAGGTATATGGTTATACAAATCAACCAAATCAGGTAGTAAATCCGGCCATCGATTCCTGTCTTCCAACGGTATGGATCTCAACAAGTCAAGGACAATATGGTTCATTTTTTCACAAAGACCGTTGGTTTGAGGGTGATATGGTGTTGTTCTAATTTTCTTGCACCCGTACATGTGACAGAATTCCTTGAATAGATCAGCTTCGAAAGCAGGTCCCTGATCGGTTAATACTTGCTCCGGATACCCATGCGGTCTGCAGAAGCTTGCTTGAAAGGTCTTCGCTGCCGTCACTGCGGTCTGGTCCTTAACTGGAACAACCACCAGAAATCTGGAGTAATGGTCCACCATGGTCAAGGCGTATGAGTATCCAGATCTACTTGGCGACAATTTGACGTGGTCCAGGGCCACAATCTCCAGAGGACGAGTCGTCCGGATAGGTTGCAGGGGGGCCTTCTGACTACCGTAGTCCTTTCTTCTGAGACCACAGGGTCCACAGTTCCGACACCACCTCTCGATGGAGCTGCGCATCCCTACCCAGTAGAACCGGCATCTCAACAGGGTCTCCAGCTTTCTCCAGCCAAAGTGTCCTGCTTGATCGTGGTATGCTTCCAACACCATTGGGACGTCTGCCTTGGGGACCACGATTTGCCAGACCATCTCATGGGTTCTGGGGTTGACGTATCTCCTGCACAACCTCTCACGGTATAGGAACAACCTGCTTTTCTCGTTCCACAGGAGCTTGGCTGACATAGGTGCATCCTTTTCCAAAGAGGAGCCTTCCTGTCTTAACAACTCCTTGATGCGGCTGACCACTGGATCACTGTCCTGAGTCTCTTTCCAACTGTGATGGGTAAAGGATTTAATGTTGCACCATACTGCTTTCTGTGGACTCGATGCTCGTGGACTACCCCATTTCGATGGAACGCAGGTAGCTCAATTTCTTCCAGGTCATCCGATTCTTCTTCCGTATCAGAGTCATGCGGCATTCGGGACAACGCATCAGCATTAGCATTCTTTCGACCTGCCCGGTACTTGATAGTAAACTGGTAATTGGACAACCGAGCCATCCAACGCTGCTCCATGGCGCCAAGCTTGACAGTTTCCAGGTGCGTTAACGGGTTGTTGTCTGTGTACGCCGTGAACTTATTGGAGGCCAGATAGTGTTTAAATCTTTCAGTAATGGCCCAGACCAGCGCCAGAAACTCCAGCTTGAAGCTGCTATAATTTTCCGGATTCCTTTCAGTTGGCCTGAGTTTTCTGCTGGCATATGCGATGACTTTTTCTTGGCCATTTTGCTTCTGACTGAGAACTGCTCCCAAACCTTCAAATTTCTGGCGTCGGTGTACAACAGGAACGGTTGGCTGTAATCAGGATAGGTTAAGATCTCATCACCTGTAAGGATCTCTTTCATCTTTTGGAATGCTTCAGCCTGTTCCTTACCCCAATTAAAGGGAGGGTTTCTGCTCTTTAGGGATTGTCCTACTAGGAGGTCCTGTAAAGGAGCTGCCTTCTTCGTGTAATCTTTCACGAACCTTCTGTAGTAACCCGTTAGTCCCAGGAACTGTCGCACTTCCTTAAGGTTCTTCGGCTCCGGCCACTTCTGGATGGCAGTGACTTTCTCTGGGTCCGGCGCTACTCCTTCCGAACTGACGATGTGCCCCAAGTATTGTACCTTCTGTTTGAGTAGATGGCATTTTGAGGGTTTCAACTTCATCCCGTACCTAGACAGGGACTCAAACACTTCTGCCAGGTGTTTCAGATGGTCCTCATATGTCTTGGAATACACGATAACGTCGTCTAGGTATAGCAGCACGGTTTCAAAATTGAGATGTCCCAGACAATTTTCCATCACTCTCTGAAATGTTCCTGGGGCACTGCTGAGCCCAAACGGCATTCTGTCGAACTCACAGAGCCCCATTGGGGGGTGAAAGCCGTTTTCTCACGATCCTCCTCAGCCACAGCCACTTGCCAGTAACCACTAGTCAGATCGAGGGTAGAAAAGTAGTTAGCCGTTTTCAGAGCAGCTAATGATTCCTCTATACGTGGTAACGGGTATGCATCCTTGTGTGTTATGCGGTTCACCTGCCTGTAATCCACACACATTCTCATACTACCATCTTTCTTTTTAACCAGAACTAGAGGGGCTGCCCAGGGGCTACAACTATCCCTTATCACCCCGGCTTTCTTCATATCATTCAACATTTCTTTAGCCTTCTGATAATGAGCTGGAGGTATGGGCCTATACCGCTCTTTGATGGGAGGATGACTGCCTGTAGGGATATGATGTTGTACTCCCTTAATTATCCCAAAATCAAGTGGATTTTTGCTAAACACTTGGGCGTACTCTTGCACCACCCGTAATACCCCTTGCTTCTGGTGAGCGGGAGTGGTGTCCGTCCCAACATGGAGTTGCTGACACCATTCCGCCACCTGAGTTGCTGGGTCATTGTCCTCCGCTATTTGACAGGAGTCTAAGGACTCAGCCGGGAGAATAGAATTATTGTCGACAGCATGAAGTTTAGCAATGGTTGCATAACGGGGTAAATTTACCTCATCATCTCCCCAATTGAGAAGCCGTACCGGTACTCTTCCATTCACCACTTCTACTACTCCTCTAGCAGTCATAAGTGTAGGTCTATGTTCTGAATGGTGGGGTTCTACTACAGCTTGGTAATTCTGTCCTCTCAGACCTATGGCTGCCCTGCACCAAATGATCATTTCACTCATTGGGGGTATCACAATAGGATCCGAGTCAGTGACCCGTACATTACCAATTTCGCCGTCTGTAAGCTTCGCTTGCTGCTGACACACCAGGGCCCGGATCTCTCTTTGGATTACTCCTCTCTGCCTTGGTCGGGCAATCTCAGCGAGCTGTTGGAGTAAGAACACAACTTCTCCCAAACAATTACCGATAATGTTAGTACCCAAAATTATATTTAAACCGTTCTCTTCATTTACAGTCTTTACTACCAGAAGCCCCTGGTCTTTCAACTCCTCTCTGCCCACCTTTACATCTACACATTTTGTCCCGAGTACTTCTACAGGAAGACCATTAGAAGCATACACGGTAAAGTCAAGGCTCGGAGGTTTAAGACTGTCCATTGACCAGTACTTGGTATATAGGGCATCAGGTATTAGGGTCACC